>OX578284.1:63987441-64519602 GCA_951217055.1 Gerris lacustris
TTGCTGCCTTGTTGCATACAATATTTTATCTACTCACACAATTTAGATTAAAAAAATCGGGTACAGGGTACCTCGGAACTTTTCCTCACTTTAGAGGCCACTAAAGTGGCCTATTCTGCTGCTTCGCAGCAGGAGGAAGCAGCACTGGGCGTGGTCAGTACATGGATGGGTGACCGTTTTAAACTGAGTGATTTTTTTTTATATTATCATATTTAAAAACAAAATACATTATTCTTAATATATTTTATTTAATTATTTGAATTTTGGCGGTATTTTGACACATGTAAACAAACTTTGACGTCATAAAAATTATCGCATTAATAAATAATTATATTTGCTTATAACTCTTTAACTAATTAATGGAATTTCATCGAGTTTTTTATATTTATTCCTTAATTTTTTTCCGGTTCCAACGATATGCTATATGTCAAAAACGTATTTATACTTGCAGTATTATTAACTGTCAAAGTTTCAAAATTCAAAAATTGATTACTTCAAAATGGCGGCCAATATCAAAATGAAAGTTGGTGGGCTTGTTTGTCATACAGAGAGGTACATTCGTACCAAATTTCAACTCTATCAGGACCATTTTCGATTTTTTATGATTTTTTTTAAATATTTGCTGACTCAGTAAACTGGGTTCAAGATGGCGGCAAAAGTTGATTTTCCGGGCGGCACCCACTACAGGTAAGAACTGATTTTTCTGCCAAGTTTCAACTTTCTAGGTTAAATACCTTGGAAGCTATGATAATAACATTCACACATACATACATACAGACGTCATGCTGAAAACCACTCAGGAGATCTTAAAAGCACCCAAAACGGATAATTCCTTTGAAACCCCGAAAAAAATTTTGGGTGAAAACAATACTTTTCTTATATACCTTCGCAGAAGGTGAGGAAAAGTAAAAAATGGAAGCTTAGGTAAACATATAAATAATATAACATTGCTTTGTAATAAAACAAGTATAAAACTAAATTAAATTAACACAAATTAAAATAAAACTAAACACAAACAAAAACAGATGTCAAGACACGCACTGAAAAACTGTAATTTCCCTGACTGGGCAGGGAAATATTAATGAATTATTTTCTTGCCTGTTTGTAATATTTTAATGACAAATCAGGGAAATAGTACATTCCAGCCTATAAACAGTTAAGTCATGCTAATTTTGCTGCTGTGAGTAGATAAATATTATTGCATATTTCTAACACTGAACAATACAGTTTTTCTTCGTCTGAAGAATAAATTTTGTCAAATACATAAATTTGATTAGTTTTTAAGTATATGAGCATTATTTAAAGCTATGCTTAACTATTATACATCATTTTTTAAAAAAATAATTCCTAGATTAGAAGCAATCAAGGTTTTTATTTTTCTCAATTTTTTATATTTTTCATTTGTGAAGTGTGGATTGTTATTATTTTAGTAGTTATTTTCAATTATAACAACAGTTTTAAATTTATAAAAATACATTATTAATGTCAGAAGAAGAGGAGGAAGATTGCTTAAAAGAAATTTGACACATGCATATAACACACATTTAGAATTTGACTGATAATATTTGTAAATAAAAACAAAACAAATACACTCAATACAAAAACATTTTTTTCTATTTGCGATAACAACTTATTGGCTTTAGAGTAAAACCAATAATTTAATAATTAAAATTCATATTTTAATAGAATGATATATATACAGAGAAAACCGTTTAACACAAAAATGCTCAATATGAAAAATCGTTAAACAAGAAATAATACTGTGGTCCCAACAAATACTAAGTATTTGTGTACATTTTATAATTTTAGCACAAAATATAAATTGCTTAATACAAAAAGATTTCGCTTTTTGGAACAAACAAATACATACACCTTATTTAAGCCGACAAGAATATAGAGGGGTCTGAAATAAAAATGATGAAAACGTCTCATGTAAGAAAATGAAATAAAATTGTTTTTTTATTACACCTATAAGCAGTGGTGTAGGAATTCATTTTTGACGGGGGTGGCTCGGGACGTCCACTAAGGGGGGGGGGGACATACTCTTTATCAGTGCTCGATTTCTATTAAGGTGCCAAACTACAACCTACCCTCTCTCTACCCCCCCCCCCCCCCCCCCTATAGGAGGGGGCTTCCCCTGGGAAAATTTTGGAAAATAAACGTTCAAAAACAGCATTTTAAGTAGTTTTAGACATAAACCCATGTACTGATTTTTATTTTATTTGTAATTTTATAGCCCCTTCAAATCTGACAAGGGGGGGGGGGGGCTCAAGCCCGATAGCCCCCCTGTTCCTACGCATCTGCCTATAAGTCATCCATTCAACATGAAAATTTAAAAATAGAAAGGTGTTAATCTCAACGTTTTTATAAAAATGAGACACCCAGACGAGAGCACTTTAACTTGGCTTTGAAATACCGATACCGAAGAGAGAGCCAATGAGACAAGACAATAATGTTTATCTAAACAACCCCCTATAGTGACACCGGTTTCTGTTTAACAATGTGAATTACACCTATCTCCTAAAAAACCAACTTATTTCTCTTACTTGACATTATTCCTCGCATATTTGAAGGATTATAAAGATATATTTTATCGGTGTCAAAGTCGGTAAATTGTGTGTCAAAATCTGTTAATTTTGTGTTTTTTGTATTTTAAATATAAACATTGTTGACATAATATATACAATGGCAGAAAAATTGAGACGAATATAAACTGCTAAAAATTAAAAATTATTAAAGTTTATTACATTTCATTCAACATGTTGTTTATTAATTTAAATTTTACATAAAAAAATTATGAGCGTTTAACACAACATTTTTAACATAAAATAGTTATTTATGCACCTAGGGAGTAAAGTAGGCCATTATTCCCTGAGCGAAAAAGTTGGTTCTTGAGGCGAAGCTGAAGGAACCATGGTCCCTAAATCCCGAGGCGAAGCCGAGGGAATTAGACTCTTTAATTCCCGAGGTGCAGCTGAGGGAATAACTCTAATTAGCTCCCGAGGCTATAATAAAAGCCGAGGGAGATAATTATCGTGAGGGGAATAATGGCACTTTACTCACGAGGTACATACAATATTTTATCTCCAGTAGGAAGAAAATACACATTTTCGTCCATTGCACAGTTTTTATTTATTGTTTTAATAAATAACAATAATTATTAGCACTTTTAATAGCAGATATAAGAGATTCAATATTAAAAACAAATAAGAATTGGAATTAAACGCAAATAGAAGGTTATTTAGATGCAGGTTATAAACAAAGATAAACATGGTCAAAAAAGCGCAGTGCCATTCATTTTCTACTATTTATAAAATAATTAAGTTGCAATCTTTACTTTTTTGCCCTACTTTACTTTTTCTCCCTACTTTTTGAGTCCAGGGATGAAAAGACCTGTTTTTGTCCCTCCAAACTAATTCAAAATCATAACTTTTTTCCCTACTGGAGATAAAAATATTTTGGTCCCCTCAGTTTTAAGTTAAACAGTTTTCACTGTAAATAATCACTATAATTTCAAAATTCTTTAAGAAATAATATTTGTGCATAACTAAAATGATATCATAAAAAATCCCTTAATTAACAGATTTTTTTTTTTTTTAATTAATATAAAAATAATAATACAATAAAATAAAGGCGCCTAGCTGAAAAATAAGCTAACCCACAAAATGTCTAAACAATGAAAAATGCTGTTAAAAGTTCAAATTGACCAATGAAAACATTTTATGGATTTTTTGTATAAAAAATATGAATAAAATGAGGATTAGACTATTTTGTTCTTGAAAATGAAGGATAAAGAAAACAAAATATCTATTTTGGTTTTAATATTAATTATTAACATTATCTAAATCTATTCTATTAATTCCATTTTTTAATTTGGTGGGGGTTAGGCTATTTTCCTTCTAGGTGCGCAAATTCCTTAATAGAATATAATTAATAGAAAAAATATAATTTATTAAAAAAAGAAAAAAAAGGAAATCAATAAAACAAAAATACTGTTGATTTTTTAAAAGAAAATCTCAAAACAATATTAAATAAAATAATAGTAAAAAAAAAACTTTTTAAAACAAGCTTTTATCTTGGGCCATCCACCATATTGGATATAGAGCAGGGGTGCCCAACCTTTTTTATTCAAGGGCCTCATTGTCAACATTCAAAGGGAAGGCGGGCCGGGGGCCGGAGGTGTATCCGGGAGGGGGGGGGGGCCTCCCCTAGAAAATCTTAGAATTTTTACCCTCTTAAAACACGTTTTTATGCTTCTTATAGAAGGTCAATTTTCCGTTTTGGTTTTAGCTGAAACACCGTGTTAATAAAGTTTTTAACCATGTTAATTTTAGATTCTCTGAATGCTTGTAAATTCTTCGTTTATTTGGCAACACGGCGGGCCACATAAAATCGGCTCGCGGGCCAGACTCAGCCCGCGGGCCGTAGGTTGGGCACCCCTGATATAGAGTGAAGGCATTTTATTTTTTGTATTCTTCTCAGCAAACCATTTCATTTGATACCTATATTATGGGTGTGATTAAAAAATAACTAGTCTGCCATCTTGGATTTAGAATGATGTCATTTATCGGTTGAGGATAACTGCTTTAAAATTAATTTGCAAGATTTGACCCAAACATACATACATACAAACATTGCAAGATAAATAAAAGCTTGTAAAAAAATAAGATCATTCAAGCAAATGCCATGTAAATCTGCTGGAGATAAACATTTAGTATACAAACTTAAAAGCAAACATAATAAAATAAAACTATATAATTAGAATAGAAAATACATAATGTATTGAGTGTGATAATAAACTAATCCGAATTTAAACATTTGCAATATAATAATATATTAATAAAATATTTACTAAATATAGTTTGACAATATAATAATTTTTACTCTTTGTTATATTGATATTTAATATTCACTAAAAACTTTTATACAAAGTCTCACTTTTCACTCAATGGTGCTTACCCCCCTTGTAGGATCTGGCCTTTGTCCTGACAGGTTGAAGATTGGGTGATCCTCAACCTGCGTCAAATACACAGGTAGCGCAAATCAGAATCAGTTCTACATTTCTTTGTGAAATGATTATCCACTTGAATTGATTGAAGACACGCTCATTTTTTTAAATTTAATACTGAGCAAAATTATTAATTGTTCATTTTATATATATATATATATATATATATATATATATATATATATATATATATATATATATATATATATATATATATATATATATATAAGATATAAGTATAATCAAAAAATAAAAAATAGTTTATCTAAAATAAATGTATAAATTTCTTTATAACATATTCAATTACTATATTTTTATGTTTTTTTTAAAAAAAATAAAAATCTATATTTAATAAAATGCACGATTATAATTTTAACTATCACTCTAAGTATTAGGAATGGAAGGATTTTACATTTATTTACTTATTTTGGAATTTAAATTGACTTTACTTAAGTTTTAATCTAAGTGATGTTTTTCTTGATTATTATGGAATTAATCTTTTTCGAGTACATAACATCTAACACACCAAACCTACATATAAAACAACAACAAATATATATATTTTATATTTAAATTTATAAATTAATTTTTAAAACACTGAACATATTCTAATATATTTCCACTTTATATATATAAGAAAACTTTGAAGAAATTGAAATATTAATTTTTGACTATTTTGTTTAAAAGTGTTTGGTAACATGTTTTTTTGCCATTGTATTTTTAGTCCAACATAATTAGGAGTTGAAAAGGTAAAAATTGGGGTATAAGTAAAAATCTTTTATATACGACTTGCATTGTAAGTGGACTTTACATTGCTAATAACAAGGGGGAAGTGTTACTTCCCTCCCATGGGAGTAAAAAAACAATCATGTTAACTTAAAAGGTTTTTTTTAGGTATGTTTTAAGTATTATGTTGGTAGTACAGTTTTTCTGCTGTTTATAGCTATTTTTCGGGAAGGTTACTTTAGGTTATCATACAAAGTCTTTAAATTAAAAACAAACTATTGAAAGTGTTTGTTGTAAAACGTGTATATTTAGTATAAAAATTATTTTAATAAATCAAGTAACTAAATATCAGTTTAAGGTGTTTAAATTACATGAATTTGTAGGTAAAACTTTTATACCTACAAACTTAATAACTACTAGCCATGGTGCACTAGGCGTAGATAAAATTTAATACGCAACATGGATCGAAGTATTTCTGCTCTCGGGATTGTCTCCCTTGGCTATGCCTCGGTTAATAGCTAATACTACAGTTATCTCCCTCGGCCATAAGGCCTCGAGAGCTAATGAAGTTTTCTCCTTCGGCGGTGCCTCAGGAGAAAACTTAACTTCGAGCAAGAAAACATACTTCTCTCCCTTGTTGCGTAAATAACTATTATCTTAGTATCATTTTTAATAGTTAACATTTTCATTATAACAAGAGTTTGATTGACTAAGTAACACAGTGTGTACACAGTTCAATTGTGTCATCACAATTGAAAATATACAATTGTGGTGACAATTGACAATATTGTTGATTTACTTGTATGTCAACCTTTATAGTCATAATTATGAAGTGGTAACACAAAATCTCAGTCAAAACAACCAATTACTTGTAAACTTCGTCTTAGAAACATTTAATTTATCAAAAAAATATTATGGCTGAGCATTGTGATATGGCTTTTTAAAAGAGCATTTTTTGGAAAGGAAAAAATATTATTCATATCTTACTGTCTGTTTAGTCCTCTCTCTATAAAGTCGTTTGAAAAAAATAAAAAAAATGGAATTACTTTAAGTGGTTTTATATCAAGGAACCAAAAAAGCAGACAATGTTCAAATTTATTTTAACTCCAATATGATACCTTTTAATCTAATATATATATTCTAATATTAATAGTTTGATAGGTATTGTCACAAATGTAATGCGGGGTTGAATTTACTTGCAGACAAAAATATGTGACAGGTACCACATAATTATTTATATCTACGATTGATACAAAATATAAACATTTTATCTCTGTTTAGATGCGTAGAAAGTGATTCTTTTCGTACTTGTATTCATTGCTTAAATGGTATTTGGTAATTTTGGTAAAACAAACAATGTTAGGTAAAAAAAAAAATGCAGTATGCCTCAAGCTCTTTTTTGCAACAAGAATCACAGTAATTAGCATCATAATTTGGCACATCTGCAAAAATAAAGAAAAAATGCAATAATGATTTAGATCTTGACATACATAGATAGACACATTTTTTTAAGACTTTGCTTGTAAGAATTAATAATAATACAGAATGTGATGTATTTTGCTTTAAGTTGGTTGAAGGACTTCTAGATGAATATTTTGGTTCAGACAAAGAATAACATTTTAATTCAGAACTATTTTAAGTTATATAGATAGATCGAGTTTTAGGCACTTTTTTACTTTAGCACCCCTCTTAGTTCTCAATAATAGTCTGCCCTACAAAAGTCTCAAAGGTTTGTGTGTTTGTCTCCCCCAAGACATTGAGACTCCTGGGGCAAGTTTTATATTTAATTTTCCTTTATCTTAATAGTTGGTTAGACTAAGGGATATGATCACAATTATACAGGGTGACTGGCGATATATGTGAAAAAATTAAGTTGGTTGTTGTAGGGCTACAAAAAACGCTATATAAACAAACCGTAGGTCAAATATTAACCGTTCTCCCACAAGTTCAAATTTTATGATTTTTTTAAGATCGCATGCCTTTGCTCATAAAAACACTAATTGCTCCAAAAATATAAAAGCTCGAACAAAATTTTTTGGTTTCGTTGTAAAGCTGACAAAATTTCCTACAAAAAAAGTGTCATTTTTGATTTCCATGCCCTTAAATTACACGACAAAAAATGTATACAAATTTTATTTTTAATTAAAAAAATTAAAAAATCTTTTTTCTTTGTGGTTCCATAACTTGGTATTGAACCGAGCTTAAACTGTTCGGACTTCAGGAAAAACTTCCTAATTTACAAACGTTTTGATTAATTATGATATTATTACCTATTCATAGAATGGAATTTTTAGTAAACTTCGCTGAAAGTAAAAAAGAAACATGTTTATTATTGTTTTTTGTTGACATATAAGTGAGTATACTAAACCAATCTTACTTTTATTTTATTATTTCTTTTAATATTAATCAAAAAGTTAGTAAATTAGGAAGTTTTTCCTGAAGTCCGAACAGTTTAAGCTCCAATGCCAAGTTAATGAACCACAAAGAAAAAAGATTTTTTGATTTATTTATTAAAAATAAAATTTGTATACAGTTTTTGTCATGTAATTTGAGGGCATGGAAATTAAAATGACACTTTTCTTGCAGAAAATGTTGTCAGCTTTACAACAAAACCAAACATTTTGTTCTAGCTTTTATACTTCTGGAGCAATAAGTGTTTTTATGAGCAAAGGCATGCGATCTTAAAAAAATCATAAAACTTGAACTTGTGGGAGATCGGTTAAGATTTGACCTACGGTTTATATAACATTTTTTGTAGCCCTTGAGGCGTAGAACAACCTACTTCATTTTTTTTTACATATATCGCCAGTCACCCTGTATACACAAGTGTGATATTTCTTTGTCCCAAGGTACATTGGAATAAATATCCCTTCGTCTTAATAGTAATTTAGACTAAGGAATATAATATGCTACTCTGTATATGATCCTTTGTCTAAATAACTTTTAACACAAAGGGAAATAGGGGGGTGCGAAAGTAAAAAAGTACAGAGTTTTATATTATATAGGTATCAATATTTTCATGCCTTCTTCAACTTGGGTAGTTGTAAATATACTAGTTTATCTACGATTGATACGAAATATAAATATTTTATCTCTGTTTAGACGCGTGGAAAGTGATTCTTTTCGTAGTTGTATTCATTGCGCATGCGCATTTCATAATTGTGCGATAAGGTGAAGAATTCTTCACCTTATCGTATGATTTGCGTGCTTGTTTACATTTAACAAAACAAATTTGCCCTTTGTTTAATTAAAGTAACTGTTTTTATCAAGTTTTTAGTGATAAACAATGTATATTTAATGATTTTATGTAATTATTATTAGAATCCAACAATCGTAGATAAAATACGGTATGCAACTTGAGCGAAAACTTCATTTTGCTTTGCTCGTGTGGTTTTACTACCCTCGCTGCCACTCGGGTGAAAACTCCACACTCGCATGCAAAATGCTACTTTCTGCATTAAACACGTAATGTACTATTTCCAAACAAGACACTCATTATTTTACATCACATATTTTGTTTATCAAACTTATAATCCCGCTTTTTACAGCCTCACAAAAAAACACACCAATTTTTCCATTCAAATTATCAGTTTAAAAATATTTAATTTAATCTATTTTCTTATTTGTTGATCCCTTAAAATTTTGTTTTATTCTTATTATTTGGTCATTAGGGATGAAATATAGCGTAAATATGTACTAAAAGAAAATATCTATTTTCCTTCATCCCTAATGACCAAATAATAAGAATATTTAATTATAATTTATGAGTTAAATATAAGACAAAAATATTGGTATAATAAGTATTAATTTTTTAAAAAATTAAAAATAGCTTTCATAAAAGTTATTGGTACGTCTTCAAACAAAATATAGATTTTTTTTAACCAAAATATAGGTTTTTTTAAAAAAAAAATTTCAAATATAATATAGGTATTTTTTTTTTTTTTTTTTTTTTATATAAGGTAACGATAATTCGGAATTTTTATTAATGACAATTTTAGAGACTAAATAAAAAATAGATATTATAAATAATTTATGAAAAAACTAAATATTTTTGGTACATGTAATACATAATTTTTTTTTTTTAATATTGTTTAATATATTCAATTATTAAATGATGAAATGTATTTTTAATACAAAAACAGGTGACTGTGATTAATATTTACTTTTCAACTTTAGAGGGAAAGGAAATTTCAAAGTTTAAAGCTAATTAATAACATTCATTTAAGACTAAACATTAAATTTCTCATTAAATACTTTTGATCTAAAAATAATAATAATAATAATAATTTTGACAAAAATTAATTATTAAAATTGACTGATTAATAAAAATCAGTTCTTTTTTATCATACTTTTATTTTTCAGGTAAGAAAAATTAATTATAATTTTTAACTTTGAGTATTTTTCAAGTTATATAACAACTATCTAAAAATATATATATTTTGTTTTAAAAATAATGGAAAACTATTAATTACAATTATATCTCAAATATATATGATTTTTTAAAAATTATTTTGTTATGATTTCACATAAAAAAAATCAAAAACAATTATAAATTTAAAATATAATTCAGGTTATCTTTTTTTTTAATTAATTATCCATCAACTTAATAATATTAAAAATAATTATTTTATAAATTTATATTTATTGTAGATTGAATGTAATATCAAACATACTTCTTAATGACAATTTAAAGAAAAGAAAAAAATGGGCCCTTCTTTGTATATTTTTAAGAGGAGGAGTTGAATTTTGATTTTTTTTTTTTTTTTCAGAATCAAAATAGGAATGTATTGGAATCTTTGAAGATTGCTATTAATAGTTATGATTCTCTGGAATATTGTCGTTTACTTTACGAAAGGTGCGCACGTTTCGCAGACAAGCTGAGGTGGTTCACCGACACCCTCGGCCATGGTGAAAACTGCTATCGCTATTTCACTCGCCAATCTTTCAACGGCTACTTTTGTTTCCGCTTCGGCGTACACTCTAACCACATCTTCAGTTCCAGAAGCTCTGTGAAAGTAACAAAATGTGTTTTTATAAAATCATTCATGTTATAGTAGCAGTTTAAACATTTTATTTTAAGATTAAAAATCCATTTGAATAAGTCAAATACATTGTTTAGTATACTGTAAAAATAAATTTAATACACTTTTTTAAAAAAAATGTTTTTTAATAGGTCAAATATGATTGTGTCAGATGTGTCTCAGAGTAGGAAAAACTCCTTTATCAAGGAGATATGTCTCAAAATAGTCCAGTCAATAAAGACATTGTAGAGTGCATGAAATATGCCAGAGTATTTGACCTCAGGGCTTTGTTAGGAGTAGTTAGGAGGTAAGCATACTAAAATTCCCCACCCCTGGGGGGTGAGCATAGGGTGGGAGGGGTTTCGATTATATCTTGGAAACGGTGAACTCTAGAAAAATATGTTTCAAATAAAAATTAAAGCTTATTAAAGTTCCAATAAAATTGTATCTATACATATTTGTCGAAATTCCAACAGTTTTCGAGATATACGTAATTGAAAATTGATCATTTTCGAAAAATATCATTTTTACATCAGAGGGGGCTCTTAAAGGACACTTTTTCATGTTTTTCTTGAATAACTCGAAAACCGCGGACTCTAGTGAAAAAGAGTTTTTGTACCAAATTTAACTACATAAAATTTCTTACAAAAAAAGGACCTATTATTTTTTTCTCTAGAAGGAATAGTTTGGGAGATGCAGGGGATGGAAAAATCCTTAAATCATAAAAATAGTGTTTTAATGGCTATAAAAGTAATGTTTAATGTTAAATGAAGTGGGTCCAGACCGAATATTAAATTTCTAAACAATCTATACTTGTGCTACTTTACTTACAAATGGATCAAAAGATCATTTTTTATTTTTTATTTTTTTTTTTTTTATAATTATAACTTTTACTGAATTATAATCATGCACTCTACACCTCTCTTTTGAGCCTTCATTGACTGGACTAAAAGTGTTTTTATGAATCAATGTGAGACTTTAAACCCTTAACGGACTTGCGTTCAGAATCACTCTGACAGAACCAGGTCGACCAAAAAGTAACCAGCGTATCCATAACGATCATCCTAAACAACCGTTCACTTTACGAAAAATCCGTATTAATACATTATTTTCAGAATAATTAACCAACAGTTCCTCACACTTACTCTACTAGATCACAAAGACAGAAACCTTATAAAATTCCACTTTGCCGTACAACGACCAAACAAAGACATGCCACTTACTTAGGACCACATTATTACAACAGACTGCCAGCTTCATTAAAAAACATTAAGAATGTAAATAAGTCCAAGAATAAAATAAAGCAACATCTCCTAACTAGAGAATAGAAGATATTATAAGTTAGATATAAGTTATAAGGAGTTAGATATAATTTAACTCATTTCAATTATAAAATATAGAATAACAAATATTGATGTAAAAAATGAAAGATAATTTTATGAATAAGAATAAAACCAAAGAACTTATAAAGAATAAAAATATAACAAAAAAAATTATAACAAATAAACAAGTAATAAATACACAGTTTTATAAATAAATAAATAAAATAAAATAATAAAGAAATAGCCATATAACAAAACAGCATATAATAGAATAATATAGAGACGGGGCCCTCCCTCTAGGTGTAAAAACACTTACTGAGGGTCCTCACCTTTGCACTGTATATGAGATGTAAATTTAATTATTGTTAAAAATAGTGGAAATAAAGATTTATTATTATTATTATTATTATTATTATTATTATTATTATTATTATTATTATTATTATTACATTTGTCGACTGGAGCAAAAGTGAAAGCTTGACCAAACCCAGAATAAGATTAGTTTGGTTAGTTAAGCATAACGTTACCTTTGTAGCACTTAAAATTTGAATACATTGTTTACTTCACGTGACATTTTTTGTTTATATATTTTCTACTTCACAGAAATTTACAGCGATAAAAAAGAATACATTTTTTTAAACTTGAGCAATAGCTTCACACACAATCATTTTAAGGACACAAATATTTTAAAGATAATAATAATTATTTACCTGACGAAAGCTCTTGCACATGGATAATTTGCAACAAGTGTGTTAATAACTTCTTGAAGACCAAGCGGTTTGGAGCATTCTCCTTGAGCATTTTTAGTAACAATAGCATAGCGATCCTAAACATTAACAATTATAATAAATATATAGTAGAAGAGAAAAAATTAACAAAATATATAGTAGAAGAGAAAAAATTAACAATTATAATAATTATATAGTAGAAGAGAAAAAAATTAAAATTATAAATCAATCATTTACATAATTGAAAAATGCACTATAAATTGTTATTTCTTTATATAAATTCTTTTTTGATGGATGTTAAGGGTAAAAAAAATAAATTAATTAATCAAAACTGTTAGTTTTCATTTTTCTTTTTAATTGTGAGACCTTTTCACCCTTTACATTTTTTTAAGGTCATTCTCCAATCACAGCTTTATGTTCTAAAAATGAAATACATCAAAAAGTATTAATTAACAATATACAGTCATGCTAATCCGGATGGGACCAAGCACTGTCCGGATCAATGATCCGGACCAAAATGATTTCAGATGAGTAAATACTATAATAAGTAGTAGATAAGTGCTGCAAATGAAGAATTTTATTTATATTTGATATACACTGTCACTTTAGTTTGGGTAAAGCTCGCTAGAGAGGTTTAGTATCGGGGAGAGAATAATGAAGCACTTTTCAAATCGGATTGTTCCCTCTACCCCTTGCTTACTCTGAGGTGCTATGTGTTCTAATCTTTCTTTAGCTTTCCGTTTCAGTGCTTCCAGCTCATGGTGGCTATGTTTATGCAATTTAAGAAAATTTAGATGGTTTACCAAAAGTAGCCCACAGACAGTCCCATATTAATACTAAGCACATTAAATGTTGTGAACCAACTGGGAATCAAAACAGGTTCAAACAGCACATTTTCAATTCCAAAGTGACATGAGGAATCTATCTATGTGCCACACTTATTGGTAGACTATTATTAATTTCCATACCTTGACTTGAACTGTGGTTAATTTGCTAGGTAAATCCGAGTATGTGTTGAGCCAATCAGTAGAGCTCCATCCTCGGAGCCCTAAAATAGTTTCTACTAAAAGAAGATCTGACAGAGCGTCACCAACTGATTCATTTGTCATGTCCAACAATACTTCAAGTTTACCTGCACCATCCATCCCGTCACCAACTGATCTAAAATCAAAAATAAAAAAAATGTAAATCAAAATATATTCTCTATTATATTATGACAATTTGTTACAATACTCTTTTTACAATTAGTATTAACTTTTGACAGCGCGGGAATCGAAAAGAGGGGAGCCAATGAGAGCACTGAATTCGAGAAGGTCGGGCCAACTAGGCAAATAAAATATCACTGGATCCACCACTCCCACAGGCCTAGTGGCTTAATTTTTTTCCTCATATAGGTTGGCCAATCTGAGTGTCAAAAGTTAATACTAATTGTAAAAAGAGTATAGTTCATTTTTTTTTTTTTTTTAACACTTGGTTCGGTTGGCTATACAAATATAGTTTCATATGATCAAAAGAACCAAAATCTCGAACAACAACCATGAAAAATGGTGCAGAGTTTAGATAATCAGGGCTGAATTGATAGAGAAGGGACTTAATTCCGAGCCCTGTAATATTTTAAACTTAAATTTGGTACTAGTTAATGAGTGTTAAAATAGAGAGAAGTGATAGAGGTATCCTTTCAAATGCTGATTGGTTCATAACATTTTTCAATCCCAGTTTAGTGAATCCTGGAATTTCACACCCATAACAGGGATCATTCTGGAAGCAAAAATACAATTTGCTTAAAGAATCTAGAAATTACCCAATGAAGGCGGCAAATATAAACAAAAATCCTTAAAATTTCTGTATTGTGTTGTAAAGTCTAAAAGTATATATTTTCAGTATAGTGACAATGTTCATTTTATTTGAAAATAGGTTAATGCATCAACATTCAATCATTTCTGAGATACCTTAAAACTCCTCATCACATTGAAAGGGGGGGGGGGGGGGGACTAGGCCTTTACAAAAAGTAATTGTCTGGCTACTTAATAGCCATTCTCAGATTCTAAATTAGATGTTCATAGTAACATTTCATTGAAATTCACTTTTAATAAAGGAGGCCCATGGTTCGAATCCCGGTGCTGAAGTGTATTTTTCTCTGTCTGTCTCCCGTTTTAAATAGTAATTATAATTTGATTTAAATTAACATTTCATTGAAGTAAATGCAGTTTTGTAAAATCTAAAGGTACATATTTTCAGTCTCTCCCTCAGAGCAAGGAAGGGGTAGAGGGAGCAAAGCCATTTAAAAAGTGTTTCATTATGCTCCCCCCATATACTAACGCTTTCTAGCGAGCTCAATCTGAACTAAGGTGATCACGTGGTCACTGGTCCTTGTATTATTGGTCTATTCCTTGTCATTCTGTCCCCACAGACGCTTGTCAACAAATCCTTATCAGAAGCAGTTTTTTTATACCCCACTCAAAGAAGATTGCTGTTGGTTATCTAGGATCTGTTACACGTTTATTAACAACGTTACTGCCTTTAGATAATTAACATGGTTAATAACAAACATTAAAGTACATATTTATGAAGAAAACTGTATTAAAAATAAAAATATTAAATGTCGTAAGAAAATATTACTTATTCTTATCAGCTAGTATCAGATAAATTTCGAGTTTTTATCGAGATATCGATATTGTTTCACCAAACTACCGCTTGAAAGTGTTAGTATATGGGTGTCGCATAATGAACCACTTTTTGAGACCCAGATTCTATAGTATTGTTCCCTCTACCCCTTCCTTGCTCTGAGGTATAGACTAATAATATTAATTTTATTTGAAAATAGGTAAAATTGGACATTCACTTTGATACCATGTTACAGTGAACAACTAATTTAGAATCTGAAGATGGCTATTAAGTAGCCAAACCTGGTAATTTGTCAATACAAATACATGTACTTTGTGTAAAGACCTAATGGTGTTTTTCCACCTTTTCAAAAAGGTGATGAGAGAGAGAGTTAAGATGGTTGATGAGGGTAAGAAATGAAAACTCCTATTTCATGGTGTGAGACTTTTCGACCCTTAAAATAAGGTCATCTTCAGTCGTTTTTTATTTTTATCTTCTAAAATTAAAACAATAATTATAATTAAAACAACCTTCCTTTCAAATTTTTAGACATAATTAAGAAATCCTTACTACATTTAATATTTATCTCTTAAATTATATAACATAGAATACACATTGTTCATAAAAGATGTGAAACATACTTACAATAATCATGGAACGTTGGTAATGGTTGTTGTAAAACATATCTATCTCCATAGGAGAGGGTCAAAATTAAAAATATTTAAATTAGTCAGTTAACATTACTAATTACTACCATACCAACTTCATCAATTACCACGGTTTTATATTTTATAATAAATATATACATATATATAAAAAATTTAAAAACAGGGTACATTTAAAATTAACTTTGACCCTCCCCCTTTTAATTTTGACCCTCTCCTATGGAGATAGATATGTTTTACAACAACCATTACCAACGTTCCATGATTATTGTAAGTATGTTTCACATCTTTTATGAACAATGTGTATTCTATGTTATATAATTTAAGAGATAAATATTAAATGTAGTAAGGATTTCTTAATTATGTTTAAAAATTTGAAAGGAAGGTTGTTTTAATTATAATTATTGTTTTAATTTTAGAAGATAAAAATAAAAAAAACTGAAGATGACCTTATTTTAAGGGTCGAAACATCTCACACTATGAAATTGGAGTTTTCATTTCTTACCCTCATCAACCATCTTTACTCTCTCTCTCAGTAAATTTAGAAGGGTGTACCACACAGATAAATAATAATTTATTTTATTATTAATTTAATCTTATAAAAGGTGATGAGTAAATATCACACATTGGAGAAGCAAAACAGTTGATAATTTAAAACTTCTTTTTCCGTTTTATGATTATATTTCATATATATTTATAAGGTAACTTTAGGTAACAATATTAAGTTTATAGATCAAAGTGGTAATTATATCTAATTCAGTTTGTGTTTAATACAAACAGATATGACTATTGCATAAAAGAAAAAACTTAATTAGCATTCAGCACCGACGTATAGCATTTTTGTTCAAACATTTGAGCAAGTGTTGCATACAAACACTTGAGTCTCCATTAAAATGTTTTATATAAAAGTGATTCAAGGTAATTACACCTGCAATATAAAAACTAACATTAAATCATTCTAAACTCGAATAGAAATGACTGCAAACATTACTCATGAATGAATAATCCTACAGGATTTTTCCAATCATTCTTATTCATAAGTGAATCATTACCAACACAAAGAAAGGCAAATAGTAGCATGGAACTAGATTGTCTTCTATAATTTAGGCTTGTATTAGGACAAAAGGACGAGTACCAAAATATCAGCTAATTATTAAATTGCTAATTATCAAATTGCTAATTATCACAGTGCTATTATTTTTAGGGTTTTGCAGTCATCCTAGAAACCCTTATGCTTTTGGTAGTTCGTCTGTCCGTACGTCGCATCTTGAAGTATATCTCCCAACCTACTTTAGCTGGAGATTTCAAATTTGGTATACAAGTTAAACTTCTTTGCCCAGAAACAGAAAAAATATTGCGAACTTAAATAGTCAAAATTTCTTCGATCAGCAATCGCGAACTGATCGCAATATTTTATATTTCTTGTAATTTTTGAGTGGGGTACCATTTTTAAGGTATTAAAGTGCAGATCATCAATATATCGCGTTTCCAAAATGGCGGCCATTTTACCCCCAAATTATTAAAACCAAACGCAAAAATATCAAAAATAATATACGATATATGAATTTCTATGACCGATGAAACCCTTTTAGTAACTTACTAGCAAGTACTTGACAGGATTTTTTGATACGGAAACTTGCCAATATATTCTCTAAATTTATATAAGATAAGTCGAAAATAGTTATTTATGCACCTAGGGAGTAAAGTAAGCCATTATTCCCTGAGCGAAAAAGTTGGTTCTTGAGGCGAAGCCGAAGGAACCATGGTCCCTAAATTAGACTCTTTAATTCCCGAGGCGCAGCCGAGGGAATAACTCTAATTAGCTCCCGAGGCACAGCCGAGGGAGATAACTATCGCGAGGGGAATAATGGCACTTTATTCACGAGGTACATACAATATTTTATCTCCAGTAGGAAGAAAATACACATTTTCGTCCATTGCACAGTTTTAATTTATTATTTTAATAAATAACAATAATTATTAGCACTTTTAATAGCAGATATAAGAGATTCAATATTAAAAACAAATAAGAATTGGCATTAAACTCAAATAGAAGGTTATTTAGATGCAGGTTATAAAAAAAGATAAACATGGTCGAAAAAAGCAGTATCGCCAACCTGATTCAACAACTTCATTACATTAGCCATTCGTTTTCTACTATTTTTAAAATAATTAAGTTGCAATCTTGACTTTTTTGCCCAACTTTACTTTTTAGCCCTACTTTTACTTTTTCTCCCTACTTTTTGAGTTCAGGAATGAAAAGATCTGTTTTAGTCCCTCTAAACTAATTCAAAATCATAATTCCCTACTGGAGATAAATACATTTATATTATTTCTAAAGTGTTTTACCTGCTATTACTGGCTGCTTTTCTAATCTCTTGTTTGGCCTTTTCACTAAAGAGAATGGTACCATGGCCGTTGGCCTCAAAGTAAATCCCAATGTCGTATTCATGAGCTTTTGCATGAAGATGTTTCACACCAGTATGAGTACAAGCTACTTCTATTTTCTGCAAAACAATAAATCCATACATTACCTATATGTAATTGTAAAAATGGACGAAATTTAATTATGTATTATACAAAAAATCAGTCCGAGACAACTCGGACAAACTTTCTCATATACGAGGTCCATAATTATTTAACCCAGTGTTTTCCATTTATTAGTTTTTAAAGGTACATTTAATTATTATTGACCATTTCATCAAAATGTATCATAAAAATAATTTCTTCTCAGTGTGGAATTGAACCCAGCCTCTCCTGGTCCACGTTAAAAGCTATTTTAAAACAGCTTATATCGTTAGATTTGTATTTACTACATTTTAGAATTTTTTTATTAAAATCGTCAGAACCATTTTCGAGAAATAATTTTTTTCAGAGTTTTTTGCGCCATCACAATACTTTCTCTTTATATGAGAATTTATTAAATTCTTCTACACCTATATCGGATACACCTAGTCACTGACTCATATTTGAGTCAGTGGCTAGGTCATTGACTCTTAATTAAAACAATGACCCGGGACGAGTTGCGTACCGTACTTTATCTACGATTGTTAGATTTAAATAATAAATACAGAAAAAAATAAACTTGCTGTATGTAAGTTCATATCTCTTCTCTTGATAAAGATGGCATTAATCCTGAGTTGTATTTTTTGCCGAATTAATTATTTCTGGAGGAGTATTATTCTCTACATTTTCGTCAAAGCCACTTGATTCATTCATTGTTTTTCACTAAAAACTCGATATAAACAGTTACTTTAATAAAAGAATAGCAAATTAGTTTTGTTAAATGTAAACAAACTCGCTAATCGTGCGTAAAGCAGAAGAATTCCTCTTCTTTACCACGCTAGCGTGGTAAAGAAGAGGAATTCTTCAGAACTATGAGAAGCACATGCGCAATGAATACAAGTACGTAAATAATCACTTTCTACGCATCTAAACAGAGATATAATGTTTATATTTCGTATCAATCGTAGATAAAATTATTTTAAAAAAATAAAAATAAATAAAAACCCATTCTTAAAAAGTCAAAGTGAATAGTTACAAGTTCTTCAGCAATATATCTGGTGGAGTTGCCATTAGCGTAAGCAGTTTGAACTAATCCTAGCTTCAGCTCAAGACCACATTCCTTCACTAGTTCAGCTATATATCCAGCAACTGACACAAACAAACAAACATAAGTAATAGAAGTATCATTTAGAACAACAACAAATCAGAATCTACTCTGACAGCCAGGCAGCGATTAAAGCACTGGTTACACCAAGGTATACATCTAAGCTGGTTGCTGAGTGCAAAAGCTATCTTAACACTCTTGAACAACTTAACAAGGTACAACTGATATGGGTTCCTGGACATTGTGGCATTGAGGGGAATGAGATTGCGGACCAGTTAGCTAAAACGGGTTCCAATTCGACCCCAATTACACCAGAACCAGTTGTTGGCATGCCACGTTGTGGAGTGAAAAATTCCATATGGACATTTATGAGGCTAGATATGAACAGAATATGGAACACTGCTTCAGGTATGCGACAATCTAAAATGATGATCCGGGAACCATCTCAGCATCTTACCAGATCGCTGCTCTCGCTCAAAAAACAATCCTGTCACCTTTTGACAGGATTTCTTACTGGACACTGTAGGCTAAATCGACATCTACATCTGCTTGGCCTAGCAGAAAGCCCAGTGTGCAGGCTGTGCGAGGAAGAGGATGAAACCCCTTCTCATCTTATTAGCAGCTGTCCTGCATTAACACACCTGAGGTGGAGAATCTTTGGCTTAACCATCCTGCCAATTGAAGAACTTAAGTTACTTCCCCTAAACAAGGTGCTCACTTTCTGTGGGTCTGTGAGCTTGCTAAGAGGATAGAGTAATATAGGATGGACTATTAAACCGGGTTTGCTCCATGGATCCACACATGAGCTCTTATTGCTTCGGACTTTTTTTTTATAAAAAAAGAAGTCCCCCCGGGGGGGGGGGGGGGGGGGGGGAAGAAAAAATCATTTAGAAGACTATTTGAATTAATTGAAGGTTTTCTTAGGTGGACTTGAGAGTAAAATTAAAACAGTGAAGGTGTTGTTTGGAATAAAAGTCCGTTGTTAATTTCTTTTTTATTTTATTTCACAAAGCTTTCTCCCAGGGAACCTGAGCTTCATCAGTGTTTCGAATGGTAGAATACTATAAATTTAGAGAAATTAGTCAAATGAAAAAAGCAATTAAGAAATTAGGCAATAAATGTCTTACCAAATGATGTTTGATTTGTTTTTAGCTGTTTTTGATTTTTTTGTAAAGAATTTTTATATTTATTATAATTGACATACCCAATCAAAAATTTTGAATTATTTATTTTTATTTGTATTATATATAATATCTGTGTAAATGTTGCTTAATTTATTGGTGTCCTGTTTCAAGTTTATGTTGTTTGTATTTGATTTTATGTATAACATTTCCAGTATAAGTCGTTTTTGGTGGTGTTTTTCAGTGTGTAGAATATTATATTTATCTGTGTCTAATTTGTGTTTAGTGTTGTGTGCGTGTTCTGATATGGCTGTGTTAGTGTTGTTGTTTGAGATGTCTTTGATATGTTGATGAAATCTGTTTCTGAATTGTTGTGAAGTTTCTCCTATATATGTTAATTTTTTATATGAATTAAATTTTAATCTTGTGGACTTAATAAAACTTAACAGTTCCCTGATATAAACAATTCAATTCACTTTATCTGTTTTTTCAATATTTAGTGAAATTTTTTGCCAAAGTGCTGAAATATTTAAATATAGTACCAGGAAGTTAGAAGATGACAGGAGGTAGCTCAATTTTCACTTTTTAGTACTATACTTTGTCAATTGGAGCGCACCATGACAAACGTCTTCAGAGGGGGAGGTATAAAGGTTGGCTACTCTGGATTGAATGCCCAAAACATATCCATAATTCAATGTTTTTCCATCTATTGGAGAATATTTCAACACTGTCTAACCTCTGATTTGATTTATATAAAAGGTTATATGACAGGTTATAAACATTTTATATTTTATTAAATAAACTCAGACTTCAAAAAGTGATTAGAATGGGTCCAAATTTATTATTTCACTTTTAAATTTACTTTTTGTTTTATGTTCTGCATGCAAAACATAATTTCTGGCAGATAATAATTATGGTAAAGTATTATAGCTCAATTTTCCTTTTGTAGAATGTAGATGATAGCTCTCCTATAATTGCTAAAACTTAACTTTCTGATAAACTTCCATAATTTACTAATTTACCTCTGAGGCACAGAGTTTAATATTAAAGCACAGTATACATTTAATCTACAGCAAATATCCATTTAAATCTACAATCCCAGTCAACATGATTGATTTGAAAACGTAATACACACAGAATACTCACACAAAGTGGCAATACGGTCACCGTCTAGTAAATGAAAAGTAGACGACGAGTCGACAAAGTAATAAACAAGTCTATCTGCATCTCCATCGACTGAAGCACATCTCCGCTCTTTAACAACTTCAATACCATCAGGAAGCCTGACTCTGGTCTTAACGTAATCTGCTCCACACTGAAATCAAATTAACAGTATTAATTGTTTGATAATACTGAATATTGTAAGGTAAACTATTAACGGACAATTAAAGAAATAATTAATGATGCTCTTAAGTGTTGGTTCATTAATTGGTGAGATTTTTACTGCAAGTCAATTGATAGAACACTCTGATCAATTTGATAGGGACTTAAACTTTGACCCATACACTGTGCAATTTGTTGTACAACCTAGTTATGTTAATGAAACCTGTTTATTAGTTTACTATGAAGTTGTAGTTGTTCAACTTGGTTGTACATAAAATCGCATTGTATATAAGCTCATTTGTTCAACTTGGTTGTACATAACATCGCATCATGTATAAGCTCAGTTGTTCAACTTGGTACAACAAATCACATCATGTATAAGCTCAGTTGTTCAACGTGGTACAACAAATCACATCGTGTATAAGCTCAGTTGTTCAACGTGGTACAACAAATCACATCGTGTATAAGTTCAGTTGTTCAACTTGGTTGCTCATAAAATCGCATCGTGTATAAGCTCAGTTGTTCAACTTGGTACAACAAATCACACCGTGTATAAGCTCAGTTGTTCAACTTGGTTGTTCATAAAATCACATCATGTATAAGCTCAGTTGTTCAACTTGGTACAACAAATCACATCGTGTATAAGCTCAGTTGTTCAACTTGGTACAACAAATCACATCATGTATAAGCTCAGTTGTTCAACTTGGTTGCTCATAAGATCACATCATGTATAAGCTCAGTTGTTCAACTTGGTTGCTCATAAAATCGCATCGAGTATAAGCTCAGTTGTTCAACTTGGTTGTTCATAAAATCACATCATGTATAAGCTCAGTTGTTCAACTTGGTACAACAAATAAAATCGTGTATAAGCTCATTTGTTCAACTTGGTACAACAAATCACATCATGTATAAGCTCAGTTGTTCAACTTGGTAGTACAAATCGCATCGTGTATAAGCTCAGTTGTTCAACTTGGTACAACAAATCACACCGTGTATAAGCTCAGTTGTTCAACTTGGTACAACAAATCACATCGTGTATGGCCCCCTTTACAAATGCTTTTGCATTGATTTTAAGCAAGCCTTTGATAGCCTGAGCAGAGAAGAAATGTACACGATATTGTAAGAGTACAGAATTCCTATGAAAATTGTAAAAATCTAAAATATTAAATAAAATACTCTTCAACTACTCAAACTTTTTAATTAAAACACAGAATAAGTAATGAAGAAAACTTACCATGTAATTAAGTTTTCCTCTAGTTCCAGTACAACTGTTAAAAATATAAACATTAAGCGAATCTCCGATGCGATTCATTAATTGTTTCATACTCAGCGAACCGACACCGTTTGCTCCATCAAAGGACATAATAGCTGAGTAATTACCCTTTTCTTTGTTCTGAAAGAAGAAATGGAATACGTATGATTATGATTTAATTTCAGAAAACGCAAAAATAATAATTCAAGGGTCGGATTTTAATAATTGAAAATGTAATTTATAGAGATATATTTACATTTTTTCTGACAGATTTGAAAGGCTTTGAAAGCTTATCGTAATAAAGTTGTTCAGGATTAGACGAACGTACTCCTGTATTATAAAGAACAACGAAGTAGTGAAGCATGGGAGTAGTGATGACTCCGTAGTCAATCACATTACATCCTAATACTTTAGCACCGGCTGTAGCAGCATCTCGCAGACTGTCACTGCTAGGCCTGCATTAATTAGAAATAGAAAACAATTAAAGAAAATAAAAATAAAAAAATTAATTAAAATAACAATTAAAATTTAGACTCATAATTGAAATCTGCATCCTCTCTGTCTGTCAGTAACGTTTACTTTTCCGACAATAACTTGAGTTAAAAGTTGACCGATTTAGTTGAAATTTGGTATACATGTTCCTTTTACTAATGCTCAGGCTAAGTTCGTTGGACAGTGTTATCTGTCTAAGAGTTTGTGCGCAACACTCGTGTAAAGGTAAGATTCAAATGTAAAATTGGAATTTCAGGACAGGAAAAGATTCCATCATCAATCATCACCTGTTCGATGAGACTAACATTTTTAAAAAATACAATTTTTTAGGAAAACCAACAGCGACAACGCTTTGAAGAGATAAAGATCATTAAAACAATTAAAGCGGACCTAAATGTTTAAAATAGAGAAAAAAAACGTTTCACCAGTATTTGACATTCAAACGTATCGATTTTAATAAAACTTCACTTGAATCATCTAATGTTCTATTGAAACATGCATGTAAACCGGATCAACCAGATACAAGCAAAAGTTTTTCTGTAGTGAAGTGATACATTGTATAATAGTTTAAATGGAGACGGCCCGGGCGTGAGGGTTAAGGAATAGTCCTGCTTCCCCACTACACGGCTCTTTTATTGTTATTTCTTAATTCAATGGACGAGTAAAAAAAGATTTAAAGTTAGTCATAGTTAGTAAACTTAAAGATAGCACACAAAGCCCCCCTCCGCCAAGTGAATGGACTTAGGGACTATCTTAGTTAATCACACAAATAATGTATGGAAGGTGTTTTGTAAGTGTAAGGATACATTTGATACATTGATACTGTCTAGATTATCTATTCTAATATTAACATACTTGATGATGTTAGAGCTTACTCTATTGACACAAATACTTTATCAATAAATAAGCCATAAATTATATACCTTGAAACAATACTATTAATATCCTACTTATAGTCCAGTCGACAAGTACATTTTACCTTGCAAAAGGTCATAAAAAATTGTTTCTTTTTTTTTATTGTATGTACCAAGACATTAGTTAAAAACCCAAGTTTTCGACCTCCTAAGACCCTGTGCTAACCCAGAGGGGGGCCAAAATACGCGAAATTTTAGTGTTTCTCCTAGTTTTTTTCTTTATAACTCTTTACCTATATGTCCTGAAAAAAAAAGTGATCTCATCTTTCTTGTAGAGCACTAAATTTGCAACAATTTTTATATACCACATTTTTTCCTAAACCCTATACTTTCCTAAATATAGAGCTTCAAAGATGCAATATTTTTTTTTAAATTATCAAAAATAACATGATTTCTGAGGACGAAAGGGGTCTATTTGTGTTATCCCACCCCTCCCAGTTAGATATTTTGGGATTACTCTACCTATGGAAGTACAAATAACCACCCCAAACTACAATTACTAACCACTAGTAAGCAATACTAACCGCCACCTACCTACAATAAACTAAATTTTCAGGATTTTTTGTTCATCCATTCTTGTTTAATAATACTAAGTAGAGCACTAAATTGGGAAAAATTTTTATATTTAACATTTTTTTCTAAACCCTATACTTTCCTGAATATAGAGCTTCAAAGATGCAATATTGTTTTTTAATAACTGCACATACCCGCAAGTTGCGGAGGTTAGTGGTGGTTATTTGTACTTCCATAGGTAGGATATACCAAAAAAATCACTGTGTGAGGGAGGGATAACAAACATAGACCCCTTTCGTCCTCAGAAAAGATGTTATTTAAAGATATTTTCAAAAAAATATTGCATCTTTGAAGCTCTATATATCGGAAAATATAGGTTTTAGAAAAAAATGTGAAATATAAAAATTGGTCCAAATTTAGTGCTCTACAAGAAAGGATGAACAAAAAACCCCGAACATTTAGTTTATTGTTGGTTAGTTGCGGTTAGTATTGGTTACTAGTGGTTAGTAGTTGTGGTTAGTGGTGGTTATTTGTACTTTCATAGGTAGAATATACCCAAAATATCTAACTAAGAGGGGTGGGATAACACAAATAGACCCCTTTCGTCCTCAGAAATCATGTTATTTTTGATAATTTCAAAAAATATTGCATCTTTGAAGCTCTATAGTTAGGAAAGTATAGGGGTTAGGAAAAAATGTGGTATATAAAATCTGTTGCAAATTTAGTGCTCTACAAGAAAGATACGATCACTTTTTTTTCAGGACATATAGGTAAAGAGTTATAAAGAAAAGACTAGAAGCAACACTAAAATTTAATGTATTTTGGCCCCCCTCTGGGTTAGCACAGGGTCTAGGAGGTCGAAAACTTGGGTTTTTAACTAATGTCTAGGTACATACAATAAAAAAAAAGAAAAAAGATTTTATGACCTTTTGCAAGGTAGACCCTTATTTTTAATACCTGTCGGCTGGACTATTAGTCTTATTTATTTATTTATTTTTTTTTTTAAAAGTAGTAAAAATTTTTAAATAATGTTATAATAATATAAAATATATAATAAAATATATAATAATAATAAATATATAATAAATATAATATAAATATATAAATATAATATGTAATAAATATAATAATAATAAATATATAATAATAAAATAATATATAATAATATTTTAAATAATGTTATAAACAATGTTAAATAAACACACAAAATGTTCACCTTGTATCTCTTCCAATAATTATAGTTGCAGGTACTGAAAGATCGATATCCAATTCAGAGCAGACAGTATCGATTTCTTCAACCAGCTTGTTATCTTCTGCATTGGCAATCTTAGTAGCGATGGATTCCCATTTCATTTCCAGCATTTCTCCAAGAGGGTCGACAAGTTTGACGCCGTTGTCAGGCTCGGCATTGTGTGAGGCAGTAATCATGAGACCGATGGCTTTGGACTCCAGCACTCTAGAACGAAGTGCTCCAACCAAACCCATTCGGAAAAGAACATGATACAAGTCTTCAGCTCTGAAAACAAACATGATAACTTTTATATTAGGCAAATTAAATTGGCAACTACTAAATAATAATAATTTAACAGGGCTGCAAACTTGTTGTAAGGTCAAATTTACTGACTTTACAGACTAATTATGTGAAAATACCGACTAATACCTACTAACATTACTGAGATCAATCCTCATTTTTTAAAAAAATTATGACTAATCACAAAAAATGAATGAATTATTTGTAAAATTGTCCACCCTTCTCCCCACTGAGCGGCTGTAAAAATTGAAATTTGATCTTTAAATGATAAAGAAACGCGATAAATAGGTAATGCTGTGCAATCAAGTGACAGAAAATTAAATGGGCAGCTAAGGGTGCCCATCGAAGCCCAGAGAAAGTCAACTGCTCAGGCCAATTTCCTTGCCTCCTTTTTAATACATTATATAAAAACAAAGCTACTTCCGCTTTCATTATGTAAATTTTGAACAGAGTAACGATGTTCTTATACTTCGTAGATTTCATTAGGTCAGTTTTATATTTTGAGATAAACAGGTCAAGTGTGTGCTAGTCAGCACACAGTGAGGGTCCGTAGACCACACTAATATAGTGTTTAACTGTAAAGTGTGTAAACAGTGTTTTTTTAAAATGCTAAAAAGCTTACTTCGAACCATTCTAAAGGTCTGATATTCTCAAAACACACTCTGATAAAGTATTTTTTTGCCACTGAACCGGACTACAACCATATAAATACATCGAAAAGACCATAATTATAAAAAAACGTATTTTGTCAATAAAAAATAAAATAATATTTTTTTCGAAATTTCTAAAAAGTGGTATCTTTACTTTTGGTCGAAGAATGTTCAGGAATTTTTTCAGATTTTTTGCACTTCACATAAGCAAGATAGAGGGGGGGGGGACACGTTTCAACCCCACTTCAAACTTGCCTACGCTCGCCCTATCAAAGTTATAACCAAAGAATTATATATTTTTGTAATCAGCTCGACGTACCCTTTCATATGATACCCCTCACGGTGTCGAAAAAAAATAAAAAAATTTAATCCCTTAAATTTTTTTACCCTAATTTTTTTGAAAAATATTTTTTTAAGTCGCTATATTTTTAAAATATGTGGGCAGGTGCAAGACACATACATGCCAAATTTCAAAGTGATCGGACGAAAGGTGTAGCAGTGAGAGCACGCGAGAGGACGGACGGACAGACACACGCAGGAAAATATAAGGGTCCTTGGTTTTGCCTACGGACCCTAATAAATGTGAGGAAATATTTAACAAATGCTGGTCATTGTTCTAAAAGTCGTTTGCCTGCTTGCTCCAAGGTTAACCATCTTGACGACACATGCTTAATAAATTTATGGCTGGGCAAATTTAGGCCCTTTTGAACATCAGTGAAATCTTCCCCTTCTTGACAGCCAACCATTAAAACATCGTGAATTTGGAAAAATAGATTTGATGCATCAACTTCGAGCACTTCCATGCCCCGTTTAAATGCATTGTGTAAAACATGAATGTTACGGGTTCCAGTGCCAACCATAGTTTTTCTTTTTAACAAAATCATATATTTGTTCATAAGTCTTGTAACAGCTTTGTTTACATTTGTTCCATCATTACTAAGCATAAGCAATTTAGCCTTATCTAATGCCTCACATAACTTGGCAAATAAATCTTGAGCAGTTGCTGAGCCAATAAAAAAAGTTTGCAAATGTCGCGTTACAATCCTTTCAGTTGATTCTGACCAATACCTAACAGTTATTTGCAACTCTTTGTAGGATGCAGCATTGGACGTTTCGTCGTAACAAAGTGTAAAATAACAATTATCCATTTCATTTAACATCAAGGTCGTAAAGTACATTTTCCCACATTCATAAAACCCTTCGTACAATCACACATGAAATAAGAAAAACTTAGAAAATCAATAATTAATACCTTCTGCAATAAAAAAACAAATTTAAATTAAATTAAAGAAGAGTGGTGCTGTTAGGAAGTAGCTGCTCATGAAAGCTATGAAAACTGTACACTAGCATTGTGCCATATCCATACCCCGGCAGCACCAAAACTGGCCCCCAGTTCCCCAGGGCTTCCGCAAGGTGTAAAAAACTGACTTTACTGACCAATTTCATGCAATACTGACCTAATACAGACTTTCCTCAAAATACTGACTATTACTGACTAGTTTGCAGCCCTGTAATTTAACCAAACTCTAGAGCATTGGTTCCCAAAGTGGGGGGCGTGAAGACAAGTCAAGGGGGGCGTAGGACCTCGAGATTGAGATAGCTTTTCCGTCCGAACGTCTAATGCGATTATATAAAAAACCAAATATCAAACCAGTTGGAGAACCTCACTGACGAATTCAACATATACTTTCCTAACACGTGTGATGACAACATTTACAGATTAACAATGGATCCTTTCAGTGTCAACATAGATTCCCTTGCCCGAAACATTTCAAGAACAAGCTTTAGAAATAAAAAATGCCCTGCTGCCGATTTTGATAAAATGGACAAATCATCGTTTTGGGTTAAGTATTAAAAAGTGTACCCCAGTATATCAAGCAAGCGCTTCGATTGCATTTACCTTTTTCAAGCACTTATTTGTGCAAAAAAGATTTGTCAGCACTTGTTGCAATAAAAACAAAGTATCGTGGCAAACTTGACGTTGTTGTGCTTGATTTTCGTTGTGCACTTTCTAATACTCATCCAAGAATAGGGAATCTTGTATAAAATAATGCAAGCTTATCCATCTCATAAGATCATCTCTGTAATAAGATTAACTTAGGTTATATAATAAATAGTAATACAAATAAATGAATGGTTATTCATTGTAATAATGGTTTATTTTATTTTTTTCATTATCTCATAAAATTGTGTAAGGGGGAGGGGGGGGGGGGGGGGGGGGGAGATTTATTCTTGACTGTGAGGGGCTTGGTAAAAAAACTTTGGGAACCCCTGCTCTAGAGGTTATTTAAACAAGACAGTGAGACATTTTCATGTTTTCGTTCTGCATAAACTACTGACATAAAATGAAATATAATCGGTAATTTATTCAATTGATAAAAGTAGATGGAAGATAATTTTTGTTCTTATCTCCACACCGGCACTGCCGCAGATTGATTACAAACGACTGAATTCAAAGGCGCTGGCTCGCCTTCTACGAATTGTTAATATGCCTTCATACTAGGTAGGCCAAGAGGGCTGAGAGTTGATGGCAACCTCCTGTACTTTCCTAACTCCCTGTCACACGTATAAATCTTTTTGACTTTCTTCGGCCCTACGAAGTGCGGTAGGGGAAGGGCACTACAGCTGGAGACTGAATTTCAGACCTCCTATAGCTTTTTAACTCCCTGTTATACTTTTCTGTTTTTTTAAGCTAAAAGTAACGTAACGTTTTTGACTTATGTCCCATATCCTAAACATGAAAATGTCAAAATGAGGTACAGTTGCTTTGAGTTGCAGGACATAAAGGAAGGGAGGGTAACAAACAGGCAGATCAGCTTGCAAGACAAGGTTCTGGCTCAACCCCAGCGACACCGCAACCCATTGTCGACATCTCAAATTGCATCATAAAGACATCATTAAGGCTATCATTAAGGACGTCATTAATTATAAAGACATCAGATATCATTTTTGACGGAAAACTTATCAATATGCTCTGAGATTTAACAACAATGAGTCAGTTCCAAAAAATCTTATTGGAAACAACTAAAAATTGGTTATATTGGCTGATATTTTGTGGCAATTGAAGATAATTAGAACAAAAAAGAAAACTATAATTAGTAAAGACTTAAGGCCGCCCTTTTTGGTTAGAAAAAACAGTAGAATTAAATTTTTATTGGCTCTAAGGAAGATATAAAAAATCTAAGAACAGGCTTCATTTCCAATTTTAATTCTGCACAATTTGAGCCCTATTTCAACTTCCTATGATAAATAGTACATGCGTCATTTCAACATAACAATAAAACTCGTTGTATTGTAATAGTTGTAGTGTTTTTGTAGTAGGGAGTTGAAATAGAGCTCAAATTGTGCAGAATTAAAATTAGGAATGAAGCCTGTACTTAGATTTTTTATATCTTGCTTAGAACCAATAACATTTTATTGACCATCCCTTATAGCCCAAGAAGAGGAGAGGAGGATAAACCGAAGATATAATTAATAACATTATAATTTTAATGATTTTTCATTATAATTTTAATGTCCATAACATATTGAGATTAGACAATTAGATAGTCCATAACATATTGCAGTTAGACAAGTAGATAATCCATAACATATTGTGGTTAGACAATTAGATAGTCCATAACATATTGTGGTTAGACAATAAGGTAGTCCATAACATATTGTGGTTAGACAATTAGATAGTCCATAACATATTGTGGTTAGGCAATAAGATAGTCCATAACATATTGTGGTTAGACAAGTAGATAGTCAGTCCATAACATATTGTGGTTAGACCATAACATATTGTGGTTAGACAATTAGATAGTCCATAACATATTGTGGTTAGACAATTAGATAGTACATAACATATTGTGGTTAGACAATTAGATAGTCCATAACATATTGTGGTTAGACAATTAGATAGTACATAACATATTGTGGTTAGACAATTAGATAGTCCATAACATACTGTGGTTAGACAATAAGATAGTCCATAACATATTGCAGTTAGACAATTATAGACTATTTTTTTTTATTAAACAACCATTGTGTTTTTATTAAAGCATTAACAAAAAAAACTAACTTTGGTTAAGCTAATTATTTTCTTCCAATTTATTCTATGAAAAGCCCAAAACTGCTGAACAAAAGACAGTTTGTGTTGAATAAATATAGCTAAATCAATAGAGTAGTAGAAAGAGAGAGTTTGGTAGATCTGGTCTCACTCCGTCCTCAAGGGTTGTGCCAACCCTACCCTTCGAATTCATCTGACTGTGACACTGACGACCAATTTCATTTCTATATTTAGTCAGGGATAATGGAAAACAAAATATGGGGTAGAATATTACAGGTTATTATGTCAATGGAGAGTTTATAAAATCTGTAAATTCCATACAATATTAATTAAATAAGATTACATAATAGTAACATTTTTATATTCTTACATAGAATCAAAATAAGATATTTGTATGTACTATTATATGTGATGGAGACATTGTAAGCCCTCATATTTTCAAATTAGGTGTTTTTGAAGTACTTATCAAAGTAAAAATATTCAGAAACAAATTCTCTAATAACCAAGTGTACCTACTCTCGTGTTTTAGCTATAAAACCAATTAGGATTTTTTTTTTTTTTTTTTTTTTTTTTTAATACAACTGTATGCGAGATTAATAGAGATTTTTTTTTTATTCTGTGCTTTAAGCATCATTATATAGCTAATATGGTACTTTTTTACTTAAACACCCTCTATATCTAGGGTTACCATACGCCCTGATTTCGTTCGGACAGTCCGGATTTGAAACATCTGTCCGGTTTTGCATCCGGATTTTACTAAGATAAACGGAGAATGCAGCAAAAGCAATGATGGTGTCTATTTGGACGCCTGAAAGGAAGATTATCTCTGTCAGTTGTAAAAGTGTTTCTTGATATTTAAGAAAATTCTATTATGACATGCTCAAAATTTCACGATGAAATCAATAATGACACATGTCAAGTCTTTTCTAAGGAAAATTAGATCATCTGAAAAGTATGAATCAAGAACTAATGAAGAACCCATCCCTGGACCCAGCAGAGACTAGCAAAAGTTGAATATGATATTAAGAAATAAATATTATATTAATAAATTATTATTTTAAATCAAATTATAATTATTATTAACTACGGGAAACAGACAGAGAAAAATACACTCCAGCGCTGGGATTTGAACCACAGGCCTCTATATAATACTACCAATACTACTAGAATACTACCAAGATCGTAAAATATTAATTTCTAATTGATTGTACGAGGTACAGGTACTAATTGGGTACTTTATAATTATAAGCGTTATTTCTCGGTCTAGTTCTATGTCATTAAGTTGACTTCTCAGACTTGTGGAAAAATTGAAAGTTTTAAATTCGGGTCAAGGTATCATTAACGTCAGAGAAAATCATTCTCCTGCGTAGCTTAGTTGGTTAGAGCGCTATACTGGAAATATAGAGGCCTGTGGTTCAAATCCCAGCACTGGAGTGTATTTTTCTCTGTCTGTTTCCCGTAGTTAATAATAATTATAATTTGATTTAAATTAAAATTTAATCTTTCCGTAGTATGAATACTACCCAGATCTTAAAATATGAATTTTTAATAAATTATATAACATAATTAAATATTTGTAACTTATTTATTTTCCTAATTTCACAAAAAAATGATATAGGTAGGGATATTATACAAATCTTTCTTTGCAATTTTCTCTCCAGACCTTCTTCGCCCTGAGTTTTAGGTCCAATTGCTGTGTTCAAATTTATTTTCATGGTTCGTGCAACAGGTTTCACATAATCAGTTTCCTTGATGTGCACCAAGCCTTATATATGGTACACAATACCAATATAACTGTACAATAGTTCATAATAATTTTTGTGGTTTTTTAAAAGCAACAAGTTAGTCAGTTCAATCAATAGTAGATGTGAGATAACAAGATAATGGTCCACACCACTGAAAATGTTTCCAGTAAGAGGTGAAAATATTGAACTTCATAACCTACAACCCATTCTTCACAAAAAAAAGAAAAAAAAAAAGGTTGTTATGATCATAGCCTAATTTTTGTGTTACGTAGAACAACGATAGGGCCTTTGGCTAAACTCGGCAATAGCCCACCCCTTCCGTGTAATTGATGTCTTTCGAAGTCGTACAGTTGGCTTCGATATATCAATTCATCCCTTCCATTAGTATATAATAATATATGTATATAATAATTATATATGTATGGTTTGTTCATAGGAGAGTTGATATCCCTTTGTCAAAAAATACGTTGCAGTGAGAAGGGGTGCGCTATTACCGATATTTACCGGGCCTTTTGTGCTAGGAAGAAATCTAATCTGAAACATGGGCCCGTCTATTTAGTAACTATTTGGTCAGCCTGTGCCAATTGATGAAAAAGAGTGTTCTTATCACCAACTCAACGCAACTTCACTGCATTGATGAATCACTTAGGAAAATATAGAGGAACTATTGGGTTTACTGAAAGTGAAACTTATCATAGACGATGAAGAAAAGGAGCTGTATAGCCATGGGTGATAACAAAAATAATGAGGCTTTGGCCCACCGTACAGTTGCCACCAGTTCGGTGTATTGCCTATTTTCAGACATATCTGTATGATTTCTTTGACTAATGCACACTCCATCAGAAGCGTCCATTGATTAGCTATGTATTTGCCTCACGGTATATGGAGTGAACACGGAATATGGGGTCCCCAACTTCCTGTGCAATACACAAGCCCAAGTGCAACAAAAATATTAAATATTAAGGAATATAACACAGAGGGGGATAGTTTCCCTATCAAATTCTTACATGTCTATTTAAAGTAACACAAGCTGTAATAAGTTACAACATGTATAATGCTCCTAGATTTAATAGAAAGGTGGATGATAACCTTACTTCAAAATGTTGGCTATTTTGCGGTGAACTATACAGTCAAGAATCACTTGGCATGATGTTACTTGATTTTTACACTTGAGAGATTGTTATGCCTTTGTTAAACAGTACATTCGAGTGATGTCCCGCCTCTAAACGCACCCGGTACTGAAGATCTATTTACTAAAATTTCTAAAAAAGTGACTTTTTCAAGAAATTTCATATCTTTTTTTATCTATTGATCTCCAAATGAAAAAAGATGAAAGAGAATAATTTTTTCGACAGGGAAGCCATTATTGATAAGCCTAAATTTAGTACCTTATTTCAATAGGCTGCAAGAAAACAACAAGTAAACTTCACTGCCATATTGAACGAATTATTTGCAAAGTATCACTAGTTCGAAATATCGATAAGATTGTAGCACAAAAGAGTAAAATTAAATCAGCTTAGTTCTCAAAACATGAATATTATAAATAATAGTTACGTCTAGCAATGAAATCAATAACAAATACAACTATTATAATGAAGCAAATTATTAAAATAAATAGTAAACTTACACAGTTCGAAAGCCTGCTGTTCCATATGTTATAACTTTCGTGTCATTTCTAGAGTATCTATTTTCAGATGTCTTCAACAAAGTCTTCCAGTCGGAGGCCATGGTGTTTCTGAAATGAACTGCTAAAGAGACTGAGACAAATCAATAAATCAATGTAAGCAGGGCAAAGGCAAAACGGAATTTGATTTGAATTCAAACTAGAAAAAGAATAAAGATAATACTGTCGTCAGCAATCATCTGGTTTAATCAGTGTTGTACTACTTTCACTATTGATACGGTTTTTTGTTATTTCTAAACAAAGATCTTTATTTTGTGCGAGCTTTTGGAAGAAAAGCTTTACACACTTATTATGTATTTATTTCTTTAGTACAAAAACAACAATTAATTTTAGAATTTACGAAAGTTTTAAATATATATCTATTTTTTTTTACGAAAGTAAGAACTCTCGCAGGAGGCAGTATTCCTAAACTTTTTTTTTAAAGGGAAACCCAGCCCCCAGAGAATATCCGGACTAAAACAAATTAAATGTCTTCACTGAAAAAATCTCTCAATTAAAAAATAAAATATTTTGTACGAATGCATCTGTAACTATGAATTTTAATTCGATTCACAAGATTTTTATCATTTATCTTTCTATAACAAATAATAGTTCTGTTTAATGTAAAAAATAAATTGTCTCAACTAATTTTTTTTCTCGATTAAAGAAAAACACTTACACAAACATATAAATTGTAACGCTATCTCTTGGTGATCAAATTGAAGTTCACTGAACATTGTTAAGGTGGAGTGAAGTGGCTCTAGCAGAAGTCATAAGTGGGACTCCTTTTAGAAAAACTTATGGAACCCTTTCTAATGGTGTGACTGTGAACACAGGACAGATGTGGTTTATAGCTGTACTGCCTACATGAGCAGTTTAGCCATAACAGTCTTCGTGGCTGGAAGAATTTTCGCTCGAGCCAATCTCCACCGGATTATTTTTCTAAAATGCTTATTGCTGAGCTATGTCCCTCAGACAAACTTATAGCCGACCACATATTCTTAAAAGGCACTAAAAGATTTACTTAAACACAAAATTCTAGCTTGATCTTAGAGATGAAGAATCAGACATTGAAGTAACCAGTAACAGTACTCCTCAAGGCTCGGTGCTAGGACCATACACCTTTATAATCGACATAGATGATACAGGGCCATATATGAGCCTAACAACACCCCCAGACTGTGATGAAGATTTTGTATTTTTTTTGTGATGACTCCAATATCATTCATGCACATGAGAACATAGAAAAGCTGAAACAGATAGGAAGGCAAAGATTGGATACTATGAAAGAGTGGTTTAAAGCAAATAATTTTGAATTGAATGTCAACAAAACCCAAGTACTTACGTTCAGCCTTAGAAACAAAGAAGAATCCTGCAGTGCAAAGTTTCTTGGAATAAGGCTGGACAATAGGATGACATGGAAACCTCACAAAGATATGGTCAGAAATAAAGTATCCAAGTACATCTATGTTATAAGAAAACTAATAATTTCAAGATAAAAATAACTTTTTATATACTATGTTTTTAAATTTTCTGTTAAATCGTATGTAATGTTGATAATATAATTGTTATTGTTATATAACATATATAATGTTAGTGAAAAAAAAATAGTTCCGAAATTATTTACTTCACATAAATGACAACCGTCTAGAGAGCTGATCTTAAACCTATACAAATCTTTGTACAACGGATCTCCCCAACACCAAATTCTAAACCGTGCCATCGATATATTTGAAATAATATAAATAATATAATCGAGAAATAATATAATCGACATTTTTCCTGTTTTGCTGTCATTCAATGTTTATCTCATATTTATAAAAATCACAAATTTGAAACCCGTCAAAATGAAGATTGCGTAAATATGGGACATGGCAAAACAAATAAAATAACTTGCGGATTTTTCCCGAACTAACTTTCCATACAGCAAAATTTGCTGAAAACCAATTAAATTCTGCTGAAAGATGGCTAAAAGTATTAAAATAATGCATTGTCATCGTGTTCTGAGCTATGCTAATAGTTTCAAATGTCTAGCTATTTGGGAAGTTTGTTGGAAATCAATTGCCAGATTTGTACCGGACAAACAAACAAACAAGAAAGCAAGCTAATAAAAACGTAGTAAAAAATGAAGTGTCAGAAAAAATTTTAGTTGATGTATATAAGGCAATGATACAGAGTGTACTAAGTTATGGCATCATTCTGTGGGGTCACACAAATCTGCAAACACTCCTAATTCTTCAAAAGAAAGCATTAAAGATTATAGCGGGAGCTAAAAGGCACGAATCAAGCAGGAAGTTGTTCATAAAATATAAAATAATATCTGTGGTGAATCTATTCATATATAACTCGCTACTACATATAAAAGTAAATAGTAATTTGTTTAGAGACAATAGTAGTTACCATTCATATAACACCAAAACCAAAGACAATCTCACGATTCCTTACCATAGATTATCCAAATCTGAAGTTGGTCATTTTATAATAGGAATAAGATTGTATAACCTACTTAGCAAGGACATAAAAGATTTAGACTTTATTGATTTAAAAAAAAAAACTAGACATTTGTTATTAAGCAATGTATATTATAGATTGGAGGAATATTACCAAGAAATGTTTAATGGAAATTGTGCGTTTTTTTTTTTGTTTTTTGTTTTTTAATGTTAATTGTGTTTTTCTTAAATGTATTAGATGTAATACCTGGGACTTGTCCTAATGTTATAAATTAACTTAATGCAAATAAATTTATTCTTATTCTTAGTCAGACACTTTTTTGCACGCTATCTCCTGGACAAAATCCAATGAGCTTACCCTGAGCATTGGTAAAAGGATCATATACACCAAATTATAACTAAATAAGTCTACCTTAACTATAGTTTTCACCGAACACATAAGCTGATAGACAGACAAGAATCATATTTTGTTGAATGTAAGAGCCCTTGTGCTCACTTTAATTATTGAAAAAATCGGTCAGGGACAACTTAGAAAAACTTTCTCATATACGAGTTCATAATTACTTAGCCCAGTGTTTTACATTTAATAGTTTTCGTAGGTACATTTAATTATTATTAAACATTTTACCAAAAAGTATGAACATGAAAGCCAAATTTCGTCAAAATCGGCATGGTATTTTAGGCTCCAGGCGTCTGCACAAACAGAACATTTTTAAAAACCACTTTTTTGGACTCAGGGGACCACAAAACAACCTAAATTCATCATAATCTCAAAATTGAATTTTTGTATACTTTGTTTAATACTTTCTCTTTATAAGAGAAAGTAAAAAAGAAGTGTTTTTTCAAAAAAAAAAAAAAATGTATGTATAAAAGTTCTGTACTTAAAGACACGGGGACTAAACTACTGAGCTGTTTTGGATATAATTTGGCATACATGTTCAGAAAGATCATACCCGAGGTGAAATTGAAATATTAATTTTAACTTTAAATTTGGGATGAACCGTTAGTCCAGGAGATAGCGTGCAAAAAAGTGTCTGACTAACATCAAGCTAGAATTTTGTATACAAGTCAATCTTTTAGTGCCTTTTAAGAATATGTGGTCGGCTAAGTTCGTCTGCGGGACATAGTTTGGCAATAGGCGTTTAAAAAAAAACAAAAAAAAACAAGTGGAGAGCGGCCATGTCTCACCAATTATGGTGGACAATGTGATTTTCATGATCCTGAGTACAGAATTAGTTAGTAGACCAAAAATCAAGTTGATGTTAGTTTATCCCTTGATAGGTGACCACGTTGATTTTTAGTAATATTTGAATAACTGACCTATCAAGTGTGAAAATAACATCGACTTGAATTTTGGTCTACAAACTAATTCTGTACTCAGGATCATGAAAATCACATTGTTCACCATAATTGGTGAGATATGGCCGCTCTCCACCGGTTTGAATTTTTCAAATGCCTATTGCCAAGCTATGTCCCGCAGACGAACTTAGCCGACCACATATTCTTAAAAGGTACTAAAAGATTGACTTGTATACAAAATTCTAACTTGATGTTAGAAACTTTTTTGCACGCTATCTCCTGGACTATGTACTGTAACACTGAAAAACATTTCTCAAAAACGGTTCAATTCGAAGATAAATAATAATAATAATGTGTTTATTTCTTATATTGTATAATTTTCTCATGCTCTTCACCCCATGATCCATTTTGATCGTTATGGGGTATTTGAAGATGAACATATAGTATGAATCAAAGATAGTCCATTTAAGTATGAATCAAACTGTATAAGTGTTTTCCTTGGAAAAATCTAGTTTCTGAGATATTAATAGAAATTAAAATGTTAACAAACACCTGTTGAACACTTTTTAAATGTGTTTAATTATGTATGTACACTAGGGAAGTGTGACATCATTTACGTAAAAAAAAGTGTGTGTTGTTACGTTGGCTAATCTGTGCTGGCTCACAACAAAGAATATACAAATGGGTTTTATCAGTGCTATTTTATTTTATTATTATTTTTTAATCAATTTTATTAATTTAAGAATGAAAATTGTCTCAATGATTTGAATTTGGGTGCAACCATAGAGCCTTAAAAGATAAATGTCACTTTTACCGCAATACTAATCCATTTTCTGTGTGGCGTAACATCTGTAGGTAAGTTCTTTTATATCTAATTTGAGTTATTTGTAAGAATTATTTGTTTTATCATCCATGATGTATAAACAGGGTGTCCAGCAATATTAAAATGTAAAATTCAAGCATATTTCTAGGTTTTCAAGGCTTAAATTTATAAAATTCAAGGCTGGGTTTATTAACATTAGTTATTCATATTTTACGATTTTGGTAGTATTCATACTACGGAAAGATTGAATTTTAATTTAAATCAAATAAAAATTATTATTAACTACGGGGAACAGACAGAGAAAAATACACTCCAGCGCGGGGATTTGAACCACGGGCCTCTATATTAACCATTAGTTATTAAAATAATGATTTATTCACAATTTCTTAGAATTATAAAAAATATGGGAAAAATAGTATGAGTTCAGCAAAATAAAATAAATTATTTTTATAATAGAAGAGATTTTATTTTTTGGACTTGTAGAATATTATAGTAGGCTGAAGGGTTTATTTGGACTGAAAGTCCTTCGACTATATATTTTTATTTCATCAAAGCTTTCACCATGGCAACCTGAGCTTCTTCAGTGTTCACTAAGCTCTGATGAAATAAAAATAAATATCACTCGAAGGACTTTCATTCCAAATAAACCCTCCAGCCTACTATAATATTAATAGTATTAATTCAACCTAATCACAGCAGTAGTACCCCAGAGAAGTGAAATACAATATACAGCAGCGAATCGATTATCCCAACTAATGTTGTTTAGGGTGGTTCGGATAATAAAAATTCCAAATGTATTGGTACTTCTAGACTCTAGACAACCTAGGGTCTTAAAAATTCCCGATTTTTTAAAAAAATTCAAGCATATTTCAAGGTTTTTTCAAGCATAATTCCAGGAGTTCAAGGAATTCAAGGCTGCTGGACACCCTGATAAATTTATTGGCTTATTAATGATGTTACTGATATATTATTGTGTTAAAAACAGTTAAAAAAGCTTTTAATAGAATAAAAAAGGAAAAAACTATGAAATGCTTGCAGAACATTAGTAAACAATTGTTTGTTATGAGCCAAAAAAAGATAACCTGACGAAAAATCGTGGGGGGTGCATGACGTCACAGCAACCTTTGTCACTTTACGTAACCTTACTGACGGGAAGTATTAAGATATAACAGGATATAAATTAAAGAGAAAGATTTGTTTGAATTCCCCTCCCCCCCCCCCCCCCCCAACCAATTTTAATAACAATAAACAAAATCATAATCCATACAACAGAGGAGGAGATAAGCCGCTGTTAATAAAGATAAAGTAAAAAATATTTATTTACAAACAAACTATTTACACATGTACAAGTTAAAACAAAACAATTTAAACCAAATCACAAAACAGTAAAAAGAAAAAAAATAAATAAAAAACAAGATACATATTTACAAAACTTAAGACTGTTGTAACACTAACTAAATTATGAATTATTAAATTTACCTATATTTACCTATATTTTTTTTTTACATTTAGGTTGGCCAATCTGATTGTCAAAAGTTAATACTAATTGTAAGAATAGTAGTGAATGTTACTCTAGTGTCTAGGAGGTAAATGAGGCTAATTTTGTAAGATCATATTGTGTTCTGCTAGCACATGTGGTTATGTTGGTAAGCACTAAATAACTATTAAGACAAAGGGATATTTAGTCCAATGTAATTTGGGACAAAGGAATATAACACTTGTTTTTATAAGGGGAGTAACAGTCTAAAGAAGTGCCGTTATATTATGTCTGGGGGAAGAAGAACATTCCGTACACCTTTTTTAGATTGTTACTCCCCTCTGTTTTTTTGTAATAAGAGGAGTAACAATCTAAAGAAGTGCCGTTTTATTATGTTTACATATGGTTATGTTATGCATGCACATCGGGACTAAAACCCAAAAGAAAAAAAAAAACACCCTGACTTAATGAGCGAATTTTCAAAGAAATCTGCGTATTATTGGCTTATGATAATATAGGAAAATTTTGGTTTAGAATTTGGATGGATGAAAAAAAAAAAAAATTTAAAAAAAAGTAAAATTGGTACACAGGGGTGCGGGGTACAAAAGTCAAAATAGTATACACCCTTCAAGATGCATGTCGTTGGAAAGCTCTTTAAGATAACAGTAATTTTTATGTACACTTTGTCATATTTTCATAAAAGAGAGGGGTAAAATGGGAAAAACACGTTTTTATGCTATTTCGAACTCATCCTTTCTTTTGATATTATTGACATTTTAAATTTTTTTGATATTTTAAGTGCATCCTAGCGTGAGTTATCGTCTGGAGTGACACACATACACGTAAAAAAAAAGGGATACATTTCAGGAATCGATTAAGAATGGTCTAAAACGGATTTCCATGGAGAAAATTTTCAAAAATTCGCATTAAAATTTTTTTTGAAGCCATTGCAATAGCTTTTTTTTTTTTTTTTTTTTCGAAAATTCGCTAATAAGCAGAAGTTGTCTGTATTCAGATTTTTGTTTTTATTTATACAAGAAAAAATTGGAGACAGAAAAGCAGGGAATAACAAATTTCCAACACAGAAACAAAAGTAGGTACTCTTATAGAAAAGGGCCCCCTTTTTGTTTTTTATACAGAAGAGTTTATATCCCTTAGTCTAACTACCTATTAAGACAAAGGGATATTCAGTCCAATAAGCTTTGGGACAAAGGAATATCAGACTTTTGCATAAAAAAAAGTGTGTATTCAGTTGTCAGAAGGTATATTAGATTAAAAAAAGTGGGGGGGGGCCTTTTCTATAAAAGTGCCCAAAAGGATTTTTTTATTTTCTCCCCACCCACAAGGAAGATAATATAAGGTAAGATGTGCAAGCCAACGAGGCATGTATCATTTTCTCTATAAAGAGTGAAACATTTTAAATTTTGATTTAAAAATTGATGCAGAATTACCACCATCAATAATTCTTCCAATTTCCTTCATTAATAAATTTAAGACAATTATTTACAATATTTTAACAGTGTATAAATAGTAAAAACGTTAATTCTTAAGTAAAAAATAAACTTTAATACACTAAAAAAAACCAGTCTATTCTTCTATTTTAAAATCCACAATGTTGCCGGTTTTAAATAAGAAAGAAATAATTTTAATTTGACTTCATCGCTGAAAATACTTCACTTAGGTAAATTTTGCCTTCTTCTTCTTAGGTTTACCAGGAAGAGGGCCAGGTGTCTTGAAAAGGGCTCTAGATAAATAAAAAGAAATACAAATTATAATAATCAATTTTAAAAAATAAGTATAGTCCACACCACAAAATGTGAACACTTTGGGATACAGACAAAGTGATCACATTAACCCTAGAACATTACCTATGAGCCAAAGTGATGTATTGAATTGATAAAAATGGTTGCCAGTCGCCCCCACTATGTCTAATAGTTCCCAACATCCCCGTATGCCTACTTTGCTAAGTATCTTTTATAATAATTATTTTTCTAACTCTTAGTCTTAAGAAATTTGACAGAAACAGAAGGAAACATTACTGTGAATAGATGTTACCTGAAAGTAAAATTATGTTCCTCTACTTATTAATGTACAAAAATATGTACCTACTTTTTATTAAAAATGTTCATGAATCAACTATTTATTTATTTTAAACCATTTGGAATCTATTTTCATTCCTTTTTGGGTAGAATGTTTTCACAATTATAAAAAAAAAAAAAAATTAAAGCCCTAATTTGGAAAATCTTGTATTTAATTTATTAGCTGTAGTAAGGAAGAGTCATACCGTTTACATAATAGCAGGAAAAGCCTCCTAGGGTCAAGTTCCTTAATCCATACAAAATAACTTATCAAAAACAAAAAAGTAAACAGCAATTTTAGGTAAATAGTGTAATTAACTAAATTTTACTTACTGGCAAGTTGTGCAGATTGGACTAAATTTGCAGAAAACTAGAAAAAAAAAAATCCAATTAATATTATTATGTTTGAAGAAGTAAAAAGAAACAAATTAATGCTTCAAAAATAAATATTTTTTTAAATTTGATAACAGTAAGAAACATACCAGATAAACAAATGGAACAGACGTATCCAATATCGACTAGCTGGCGATGACAAAAGCAAGCTGCCCTGTAATCTACCTTAACTGGAGGTGGCAGCACTAACTTCTTCCTCATAGTAGGTTCAGGTAAAAACACCCACTAAAAATAATAAGTCAACACAACATTTAAAAAAAAAAAAACTCTACGAGAGAATTGCATTAAATACAGTAAAAAAAAACCATTTATACACAAACTATCTCCTCATGGAAGATTTAGCTAGTAGAGTGTACATACAGGGTGGTCCAAAAGTCTCCCCCCCCCCTTAACTTTTGAACGGTTTGAGATAAATGAATGAAACTTGGGGGATCTCTACCATGCAAAGGTAAGTTTGTTTTCATGCAATCACCCACTAGGGGCAACCACCCACTTTGCCCCCAGGCCACCCAACTTCAAAATTTCAAATTGGAGTGTATATTTTTGATAGCATATTTGGATTCTACAGTGAAAAATAATAAACTTTTACTTTATAACTTTTTTTTCTATTCCCAATATTTTGCCCCCTATAGGTGGGCAAAGATAGCAAAATTACCCTACCGATAATACGTTGTAAAATCTAAACGGTTAGAGATAAATTAATGAAACTTATGGGATCCGTACCATGTAAAGGGAAGTTTGTTTTCATGCAACCGCGCTGTAGGGGCAACCTCTTATTTTGCCCCCAGACCACCTAACTTCAAAATGTTGTCCTAGAATGTATATTTTTGATAGCAGATTTAGATTCTACGACAAAAAATAAAAATATTTTACTTAAAACTTTTTTTCTACCTCTAATATTTTGCCCCGTATAGGGGGGGCAAAGGTATAAAAATCGTAGACTTCAGCGCCTGGGGCAAAATGGAGGTTGCCCCTAGTACGCGAGTGGATGATTAAACACTTCCCTTTACATGGTACAGATCTCCCAAGTTCCATGACTTTATTTCAAACTGTTTAGATTTTATAACGATCTAAGTGTTAATCTTTGCCCCCCTGTAGGGGGCAAAATATTGGAGATGGAAAAAATAGTTTCAAGTAAAAGTTTATTATTTTTTACCGTAGAATCCAAATATGCTATCAAAAATATACGCTCCAATTTGAAATTTTGAAGTTGGGTGGCCTGGGGGCAAAGTGGGTGGTTGCCCCTAGTGGGTGATTGCATGAAAACAAACTTCCCTTTGCATGGTAGAGATCCCCCAAGTTTCATTAATTTATCTCAAACCGTTCAAAAGTTAAGAGGGGGGGGGGGGAGACTTTTGGACCACCCTGTATGTTCTTATTTTTTTCTAGAGGAAAATAATCAAAGATTGATTACATATTTTTAAATTTTCAAATAATAGAGTTAGTAGAGTTTTATTCGACTCAAAGCTGTTATTATCATTTTAGTCCGTTCCTCGACAGGTATTTGTAAACCTGACTAGGTATCTATGAAGGAATAATTTCTTAATCCTAAACTATTTTTTTATTAATTCCACACCTCAATTTGAATGATAATCTTTCTACTATTAGATAACTTAATAACAAAATAAAATAATCCTGTTATTAGATTTATGTCTGGTTTCTCCTCAGTATACCAGTATAACCAGTACTTAATCAGGATTGAAAATATAAGAAGAATTGACTGTTTTATATGCATCATCTGTGCTTGATTTGTAAAAAAAGAGGTTTCAGTACTATGACCTTGTGGTCCAAAAGTTTTAAAATTTTGAGTTTTTAAATAGTTATTTGCGCACCAAGGGAGGAAACAAAGTCATTACACCCTGAACGTTTTGGTTGGTTCCTGAGGCGTAGCCGAGGGAACCATACTGTCTAAATCCCGAGGCGTAGCCGAGTGAGTTATTTAGTGGAACCATGAAGTTTAATCCCGAGGCATAGCCGACGGAGTTAATTATAAAAGACTTTTTGCTCCCGTGGTACGTACAAGATTTTTCCTCTTGAAGAGAGGAAAACAACACAAATAAAACCTGAGATTTTGAATTATTTACTGATTGAAGTATTAATAACTAAATTTACAAATTTGTAAACCTTTAATTTTAACATAAACTTTTAAAAACAAAAAAAAATTATTTGTTTACCTCTAAAATACAAGAAATCAAAAACATAAATATAACCTGATTAGATGTAACCTACCTCTTTTCTGTAAGTCTTGATTAAACTCAGTTATGATGTCATATAATATTTTAAAATGACGATAAAAATTAAAGTATCACGGCATCATCAAAAGTACGTTTTATTTAAACTCTAATATTTTTTTAAAACAAGCTGTTAACCTGTCGAGTCACTCGGCTGTAATGGGATGCTTTCCTCCCTTTAAACTAGGGTGGAAAGTTAATGTTTTCTCCCTTCCGGAGGAAATAGTACATTACGCGTCGAGTGCGGAAAGTAGCATTTTGCATGCGAGTGTGGAGTTTGCACCCGAGCGATAGCGAGGGTAGTAAAACCACACGAGCAATGCAAAATGCCGTTTTCGCACGTTGCGTACCGTACTTTATCTACGATTATTAGATTTAAATAATAATTACAGAAACAAATAAACTTCCTGTATGTAAGTTCGTATTTCTCTTTTGATGAAGATAACATTAATTCAATAGTTGTATTTTGTGCCGAATTATTTCGGGAGGCGTATTTTCTCCTCATATTCGTCATAATCATTTAAATCACTCATTGATTTTCACAAAAAACTCGATATAAAAGTTACTTTTATTAAACAAACAGCAAATTAGTCTTGTTAAATGTAAACAAACTCGCTAATTGTGCGTAAAGCTGAAGAATTCCTCTTCTTTACCGCGCTAGTGTGGTAAAGAAGAGGAATTCTTCAGAACTATGAGACGCGCATGCGCAATGAATACAAGTACGTAAATAATCACTTTCTACGCATCTAAACAGACATATAATGTTTATATTTCATATCAATCGTAGATAAACGTAATTTAAACACTTTTCAGAGCATTTTAAAAAGTGTGAATACAACATTTGTATTCACACTAGGAAAAAAATTGGTAAATAATAAAACTCCCGTGTGCACCAACAATCTTCCGCCCGAGGTACAATGCGCACTGACACAAATCATGCACTGTGTCTCAATACTTAGTTTTATAGGCTATTTTTGATGCACAGAACTTTCAAATAGTAAAACTAACAATTAGTAAAATTTCTTAAAGAAGGAAATAAGAAGAAAAATAATTAATAAATAAATAATAGAAGCTTTTCAGAACTATAGATGAAAGATTACAAACCAAAAGATATTGAAGAAATCCTAGGATTTGAGGGATTTTAAGATATATCCCACCAGTGATATCACAGCCTTGTTGTAGAAGACCAATATCATTAGAAAGACTACAGACATCAATTATGACTCCCTGAAAAACAAGTCAATTTAAGTTTGAAAGAAATAAGTCATGGGAAAATATCAATGTGACATCTGTAACAAGTGTATTAGAACCAGAAGTTATTTCTCTGTACTATACAGTTTGCATATTTAAAGCATCAATTTGAACGTCTATCATAGAGACGGAGAACGTCTAAACGAGGAGTCTACGCAGAGAGATTTCATCCTATTTAAGTGGAGAGCCACCATGCTGAGCATCGACGATTGTCCATTAAACGGCCATTACTTCGAAGAGTCATCCAACTTAGCTTTAACCCTAGAAAGCTAACCTGGAGTCAAAATGACTCCCATTTTTTTTTCAACTACGAATGCACGGAATCTGTAAAACACAGAACTCCCACATCTCAGCTATGCTATCTCCCACCCTTGAATGACCCTTCTACACTTCTATCAGTTCCACATTCAGATTCTAAAGAGGACATATCGTTAGTTTTTCTGCAGTCACGGAGTCATTTTGACTCCTGTTTAGTCTTACACGTAAATATTTTGTAGGTTATTTTGACGCAGAATAGTATTTTTTAGAATAGTATGTCGTGATATTGTTTATTTTGGCATTTTAAATCTTATAAATTAAATATTATGTAACTTTCAATTCAATAATTATTTCAAATTAAAGGTAATATAATTGTAATTTATTAATTTATAAGTATAAATTGTTATATTTTTTTTGTCGTTATATGTCTAAATTATATAAAGTTAATAGAATATGAATATAGTCAAATAATGGAGAAATAATTCAATGATCTAAACGACATTTATCACTTGATGAAGGAAATGACCGATTCAGATACCGATTATGAAAAAGAGCGTATTCGACAATAATGGTGACGGTTGTGATTTGGACCCTGATTTGAAAATAGAAAATTCTTTTTTTGATCCCATCAGCGATGATGAGGAAAATGATAAATTAATTGAAATAATTTACGAAATAGAAAAACCAAAGGAAAGGAAAGAAAAAAGTAAATAAAACCACTCCGGTTGATAACAATACCGGATATGTAATAGTAGTCCAGATTGAAAAACCGGAATTAAAAGGAAAAAATTGTTTTTTGTGGGAAACAAAGCACCTAAGTGTCCCTTCAACTAGCACTAAAATGTGTTAAAAAAAATATTGTACATATTAGGCCTTTATATTTTAATAAAACTGGGTATAATAGATTTGGGAGTCAATATGACTCAAGGTTAGTCTTAAGAGGTTAAAAAATATGATTAGCGTTCTAGGGTTAACAGCCTGATAAGTCTTAATCTAAGTTTATGTCATTTGTATTAGTCAAAGTATTCGTCAATTCAGGTCTATATGATTCACTAAATATTAATAGTTGAATATGTAGAAGTCAGCACCTTTGTAATAATAATATAAATATAGTTGATGGGTCTTTAGGTGTGAAAATTAAAACATTACTCAATAAGATAAAATTAAAATAGCACAGAAATTAAAAATTAATGTAAGTATAATTAGTGTAACCCCTCTCTACCAGGTAGCGCTAGTGATCAAATTACATTTTAAACAAAACATTCTCATATAAAATTTAAAAGTTTAATTAAAAGAATAGCATTTGAATTATCTATTAGTATTTTACCTTTATGACAAACGAATATAAATTCCTTTAGGACAGTTTATATAATGAATAGTATTACGGATAATATACAATTAGAATTAAATAGCTTTAAAGGTTCTCACTGAAAAAATTCTGGTTTATTAGAATATATATCAATTGAAAAAATTTTTATTGTCAAACGTTAAAATTGTTATTGTTTTTGTTAAGTTTTAGAATAATGTTAATGGTTGTAAAGTTTGTAAACTTAATTTTTAAATTTTAATAAGAATAACTTAATTAATGTAAATGTTATAATTATTGACGCTCTCTTATTAAGATAGAGATTAATTTCCATCGTACAGCTAAATTGTATGTATTACCATAAACACTAATCATATGATCAATAATGTTAATTTTCATCAAATTAGCGTATGTAAGCATAGGGCATTAATGTAATTGATTATTTTGTCATTTTAGAAATAAAGACTGATGATTACAGGTCGAAACGTCTCTTAAAACAATAATGGAGTAATGTTTTAATTTTCACACCTAAAGATTCATCAACTATATTTATATTATAAATATTAATATCAAAGGAAAATAATTTTATTACAAAGTACACCAACATAGTAAAATTTTAACTGTTTTTTTATTGAATTAATACATTCCCCTTCACATAGTATTAAGCATTTTAAATATAATAAAAATATATTATATATATTTCTCGCATCAGTACAAGGAACCGGCTTAAGCCCAAAGGCAGACGAGAGTCCAAACTTGGCATCCTCGACCCTGGATCTCATTGCTCAATCTGCAAGACTTAGTCTTACGACCGGGAATGGTCTTTGTGAGGTAAATTTTAATATTAATTTTAACCCCCAGCAGAAAGTGGACCTCGCAATACATACAGACGTCATGCTGAAAACCACTCAGGAGGTCTTAAAAACACCCAAAACGGATTATTCTGTTGAAATCTCCAAAAAAAAAAAATTTTTTTGGTGAAAACAATTATTTTCCCACTACATAATAGGTAGTGAGGAAAAGTAAAAAAATTACCTGCTTTTGTGCAGTGAAGAATGTGTTCATGTAAGTCATATATTGGGAAGCGTTATCGTTGGTTCCAGTGATTAACAAAGCTCTGGAATTCATTTTGGCACCTAAAGGAAGTTCATCTTGTAACCTGGAAAATATTAATTATTTAAGAGATGGCAAGAGGTAGTTATATTTTAAAGGTAATAAATTAATATAAAAATTTTTTTTTTTTTTTTATTAATTTTTATTGACTAACACAACTACATAAATTTTAATGTTATTAGTGTTATTGATGTACATTGATGTTTTTTGGGCGGGGAATTACATGGAAAGGATATAGTCCATTGGCTAGTCCTTTTGGCGTGAATATTTTAGAATATAACAATAAATAATTTTATAATAATATGGAAAGAATAATAATAATAATAATAATATAATAATTATATTATTACAAGTTAAGCAAATCTCTAGGCCACTGCCTCCTAAGGCGGCGAAGTGGGTTATCTGGGATGGTTTGGGAAGAAAGAAGTTCTACTAAAGGATTGGGGTGATCGGATAAGGACTGATGGAATTTTTGATATCGGGATATTGATAGGTCACGGACAAATGGAACATTAAGATCATTGTGGAGGGTGAGGTTGGATACATAAAAAGGAGCATCGGTAATTTTCCTGAGGATTTTGGATTGAAGAGTTTGAAGTCGACGGGAGTTGGAAGGCTTGGTGCTACCCCAAACCTCCAGACCGTAAGTCCAAGCTGGTTTTAAAATTGTGTTGTAGATTAGAAGTTTATTGTTTAGAGTAATTTTGGACCTACGATCTAGTAAACGAAGCAGCAACTTGTAGCGTCTTGAGATGTCAGTACGTTTAGTTTTTGTGTGATGTTGCCAGGTGAGTCGTCGATCAAGGTGAAGGCCAAGGTAACGGACAGTGCTGGATTGAGGAAGGAGAACTTGGTTAAGAATGACTGGAGGACAGGTGCTATGACGAAGAGTAAAGGTGATATGTACACTTTTCTGCTCGTTAATCCGGATCCTCCATTTTCTTAACCAAGGTTCGAGAAGGAGAAGGTGACTTTGAGTGTTATTGGATGCAGTTTGAGGGTCTTGGTGGACTGATAGGATTGCCTTGTCATCTGCGAAGGTGGCAAGGACTGAGGAAGGGTATTGAGGGATATCATGTGTGTAGAAGGAATATAGGAGGGGTCCAAGAATACTACCCTGAGGTACTCCAGCACTTACAGGGCAGATGGAGGAGGAAGTGGTTCCTAAACTTGCACAGAAAGATCTATCAGTGAGAAAGGAGTTCAGGATGAGGTAGTAAGTAAAAGGAAGGATTCCCTTGAGTTTCCAAAGCAGCCCAGCGTGCCAAACTCTGTCAAAAGCTTGTGCTTCGTCCAGGAAGACAGCTGAGCAATACTTTTTCTTCTCTAAGGTGGAGGCAATGACATCAACAATGCGATGACACTGTTGGATGGTGGAGTGGTGAGCACGGAAGCCAAACTGATGGTCAGGTATGAATGGTTTAAGTATGGGAAGGAGTCTACGGAGAAGGAGCTTTTCTAGGATTTTCCCCATTACAGGGAGAAGGCTTATAGGTCGATAGGATGATGGAAGATGAGGAGGCTTGGATGGTTTAGGAATCATTATAATTGTGGCGAATTTCCATTGGGTAGGAAAGTGGGTTGTTTTAAGGACAGAGTTAAATATGTATGTAAGGAAAAGGATACCTTTTTTAGGAAGGTGTTTAAGGATTTCAGAGGTAATAAGGTCATAACCGGGAGCTTTTCGTGGTTGAAGATGTTTAATACAGTAAAGGACGTCCGAGGGATTAAAGGATTTGGGAGGCGGAGACAGTTGGAGGGGAGCTAGGAGATCTTTGTTAATAAGGTTTACATGGTTATGATCAATTATATCTGGATGTGGAGAGAAAAGGTTTGTAAGGTGTTGAGCAAAGACTTCAACCTTTTCAGTTTCAGACTTTGCCCAGGAGTTATCAGGATTTAGAATGGGAGAAGGGATTGATTTTTGGGAAAGGATTCGTCTGGTCGCGTTCCAAAGTGATTTATCTTTAGTTGTAAGTTGTGAAGTGAAAGTCTTAAATTTGTCTTCTTTATAGAGTCTCAGTAAGTTAGTCAGTTTTCTACTTGCTATATTATATGTACGTTTGTCTGACGGATACCTAGTTCGTTTCCAGTGGGCCCTAGCTCGTCTTTTTTCACTTATCAGTGTCCGTATGTCGATTGGTAAGCTTGATCTAATGTCTTGTCTGTTAGTTAGTGGTTGAGTCGAGTCCCAAATGGAAGTCTGTATGGTCTCAGTCAGTGTCTGTACTGCTTCGTCTATGTCAGTCGCATTTTTAAGTGAAATCTTAAGGTCTAGTCTCTGATCTACTAGCATTTGAAAAGAGTCCCAGTCAACTCGTCCGTTAATCAGTCGAGGTTTAAGAGGACGTATAGGAGGTTTAATGTCTAGGATGAGGAGGACAGGACTGTGGTCTGAGGAGAGATCGTCAAGGACAGAGACAGTAGGGTGAAGGTCAGGTATGGGCGTTGAAACAAAATAGTCTAGGATGTCAGGAAGTTTATTTGGGTCAGATGGGAAATAGGTGTATTCGCCAGGAGAATGGATGCCGTAGTTTGTTAAGGATAAGGCTTTCAGGAGTGTGACACCACGAGGATTACGTGCTCGACATCCCCACTGAGGATGTTTTGCATTATAATCCCCGCCTGCAATGAATTTATGGCCTAAAGATCGGAATAAGGAAAGGAAATCTTGTTGGGAAATAGGATGATTTGGAGGGCAATATACAGAGGAAATTGTGAAATTAAATGGTAAAGAGTTTAAGGATATAGATGTACACTGAATAGAGTCTGTGCAAGTAGGGGGTAAAGGATAATGGGAAATGGAATTCCGTATTAGGATCGCACTACCCCCGTGTGCAGTGTTATCTGGGTGATCTGTTCTGTGTGTTGTGTAATTTTGTATGTGAAAATGCGATCGAGTAGTGAAATGTGTTTCTGTGATGAGGGCAATGTCGATCCTTCTGTCTTGAAGCAATATGTCTAGTTCCTGCCCGTGAAGGGTAGCACCATTAGCATTCCAAAGCAGGATAGTCAGGGAACGCTGAGTTGGAGTATTCACTGATGTGGTTGAGTGGCAGGAAGCAGAGTCTGTATAAAGGTAGTGAATGTTGTGAGAGCAGTAAGGAGGGGATTAATAATGGCACGAAGATCATAAAGGAATGTTTGAAGGGTTACTGATATATCAGAGGATGGTGTTGGAGGCGGAATATGGACTGGAAGGCGTGCTCGTGAGGTCCCACCAGAGGTGGCAGTGGCGTATGTAACTCCGGTGACTACATTGTTGGTTTGGTTTGGTTGGCTGGGCTGCTGCTCTGAGATGGGCGCTGTTTCTTTTGTGGTCTCTCTGGTGATTAATTGATTGATAGGAGCTTGGTAGATAGATGATTCTGTAGTTTGATGGTCGGGCTTGTTGATTTTTTTGATTATTGGGTTTGTTTTTCTAAATTTTTTTTGGAGTTCTTTATGAACTATACAGCCCCTATAGTTGGCTGGGTGGGCTCCGCTGCATAGGACACATTTGGGCTGGTCTTCGGGTCTTTTAGTACAATGTTCAGTCATATGAGAGCCTGCACATTTAACACACTTAGGTGCGTGATTGCAATACGATTTTGTATGTAAGTATGACTGACATCGAGTACATTGAACAATGTCTTGGCGCTTGTAGGGTTCTTCTACTTTAATTCTGCAGTGGAAGATTGTTTTGACTTCAAAAATTTCTTTATTATTGAGATTTGGCTCTAACTCGATGAAAAATAAGGAAAGGGCGGAGTCCCCTTTTTTCACGTTGGTTACATTCCGCACTCTAAAACCAAGTGCTTCAAGTTCGTCCTTTATCGCGTTAGGGGGAGTGGAGTGGTGTAGGTGTCGTATTACTACTCTATAGGCCTTTTCCTCTTTTGACTGATAGGTGTGAAAGGTTACATTTTCAGCACGAAGAGAACGAACTGCACTCTTGTAACCTTCGACGGATTTACAAAGGATTGCGACATCGTTTGATCTAGCTTTGCAGGTAAAGCCGTCATTTCCCAGTAAGCTTCTAAGCCCTTGGACGCATTGGGAGAAGTCTGTCACATTTTTTACAAAAATTGGTGGTGGCTTAGGGTCATTTACCTGAGGATTATATGCGTCGTTATTTTCATTCCGCTGAGATAAAACACCGTAAGGGTTTGGTGTAGTGAAATTAATTTTAGCATTTGATGTTGATGGCTGCCCTTCATTACGGGTCTGTTCTACAGGTTTAGTTGGCTGGCCTCCTTGAAGGGAGCCTAGCACAGTGGTGTTGAGCGGGTCTGGACTATTCGTCCTCGAACCAGAGGTAGAGGGGGAGGGAGCGCGGCCCTCGAGAGAGCTGTTAGTTACTGCTCTCTTTGGTTTAGGCTTAGGCGACGTTGTTTTTGATCTGCGTCGCCTCTTCCTTTGACCCACAGTCTTATTCATGTTATTGAATGCAACTATTTGTTTACCTTTTGGAGGTTTCCGGGTGACCTTGGTGATAAGAGGCCTTCCTACCGCGCTCTGTCGAAACAGCTTCTTCTATTATATAACAAAATAGCTAAACTAAAAATATTGAAAATAATAACTGAAAGACTTCCGATTAAAATAAAACTTTGAGAAAAAATAGAAAATAATAATCTACACCACTTGGTAAAAAATGAAAAAGAACTGTAAGCTAAAACTGGGATAAAATAAGAGTTAAAGTGAGAGCCGATGTGTACGCTTCGAACTCTGGCACGTGACTCAATATAAAAATTAAAGAATAAAATTGTGATTGTTTAACCCATTCAATGCGTAATCCAATTCATGAACCTACCTTAGTTACCGTATATATCTAAACGATTTTAAAAGTTAATTTAAAAATAAATAAAAAAAAAATAAAAAAAGTTTGGATCCACTGTGGATACAAACGTGAGCGGGCCTGACGGAGCCTTGCAAGATGGTTCTACTCGAGGCACGGAGAATAGAGCTACATAGGGCTGAAAAAGAGGGCTAGGATCCACTGTGGATCCACCCGCCAGGCGCGTTAGCACGGCATGGATCCACAGTGGATCCACCCGCATTGAATGGGTTAACAGTATTTATCAAAAAGTGTAAATAAATGGTTAAGCAGGAAGTTGTTGCACAAGCACAATTTTAAAAGTGTTTATGCATATATATTAAGAAGATCCCCGTACTGGGACTTATCAATTTATATAAGTCTCAAGGAATTTAATTTGAATTTGGCGCCAACTGGACATCCACCTATCACCTTCCTGCATTGGATTGAGTTGTCTCGGAACCCAGGTACCCATATTCGAGAGGCGTTTTCTCTGATATTAATGGACCAGGAAGCGTGTGGATCATAAATTAAATTTTCCGACACGTCCATGGACTGTTCCTGATAGGGAAAAGACGGGTACGACATGGTAATTAATTTTGTAGAAAAGGACGTGTGAAAACAGATACGCCCACGTTGTGACGTCAGGGCAGGGGGGGGGGGCACTGGAACAGTCAAGCAGCCATGACAGTAAGGCGTCGAGAGAGACAGTCGGTCTATTGCTCATCTCTGATATTGCTATAAAATGGAAAAAGGACGACATTAATAAATTCAAAATTTTATATTTAAATCTTTTCTTTATTCACAAAAATCCTTTTATATCTATTCTTTATTTACATGCTTTTACAGAAACAGAATATATATTTTATTCTCGCATCAATGTCAGAGGTAAGTTTAAATCCAGCGAAGTGCGAAAGCACGACTCTGGTGAACCTTGACCCTGAAGTTCTCATAGCTCATTTCAATTTTGAATTTAATAAATTTAGCAAGGACAAAATTCCCAAATTTTGATCACCCCCGTAAGGGAACCTTGCAATATGTTTTATAATGAATGCTATATGATAGTTGCACCATCTCTCTAAGAATCTTCAGCAGAACTCTAAAAGGAAATAATTTCAAGATAAAAAGAACTTTTTATATACTATGTTTTTAAATTTTCTGTTGAATCGTATGTAATGTTGATAATATAATTGATATATAATATATAATGTTAGTGAAAAAAAAAATTTCCGAATTTATTTACTTCACATAAATGACAACCATCTAGAGAGCTGATCTTAAACCTATAAAGGGACAAATCTTTGTACAACTGATCTCACCAACACGGAATCTAAACCGTGCCATTGATATGCCCCCGTGTAGGGACAGTAAGAGAAGAAAAATAAACAAATATGTACAAGCAATGAAGAACAGATGCAGAAAAATGAAACCGATACCTAGGACACAAATGTAAACAAACTTGGTTGTCACACGTCAATTTATTTATTTCTTTGTTTACTTTTCCTTTTTCGATGCCATTCAATGTTTATCTCTTAATAAAAAATTACAAATTTGACTCGTCAAAGTGAAGATTTTAAATATGGGACATGTCAAAACAAATAAAATAATTTGTGGATTTTTTCCAAACTAACTTTCCATACAGCAAAATATGCTGAAAACGATTTAAATTCTGCTGAAAGATGGCTAAAAGTATTAAAATAATGCATTGTCATTGTGTTCTGAACTATTCTAAAAGTTTAAAATGTCTAGCTACTCGGGAAGTTAGTTAAAATTCCATTGCAAGATTTGTACTGGACAAACAAACAAGAAAGCAAGCTAATAAAAACGTAGTAAAAAGTCTAAATAAATGGTTAAGCAGGAAGTTGCTGCTTAAGCACAATTTTAAAAGTGTTTTTGCACACATATTTTCTATAATAAATGTTGATAGTTGTAGCATCTCTCTAAGAATCTTCAACAGAACTAAGGATAAGACAGGAAGGATAACTAGGACACACAGGTCAGTGTGTACTTTTCTTGAACTCAAAGTGTGTCAAAGGCAAACTCCTCTTTACAAGTGGAGTTCACTCCGCACACAGACTGACAAAAACATGCATGTTCCTTTTACTAATCCCCAGGCTAAGTTCGTTGGACAGCGTTGTCTGTCAAAGCGTTCGTGCTCAATGCTCGCATAAACGTAAGCTTCAAATTTAAAATTGGAATTTTAGGACAGGAAATTATTATACCTTTTTCTATTCAATGAGACAAACATTTTATTTAGTAAAACCAACTGCAACACTTCTGTCAAGTGATAAACATCAAAGAATCCTTTAAATCAGATCGAAATGTCCAAAAAGAAAAAAAAAAGTTTTTACCAATATCTTACGTTTTAAGTATTGATTTTAATAAAACATCATTTACCATTGTCTAAAGTATAGTTAAAACCAAGGATATTAAATAAAGGGGATGGAGCGTTGTAGAAAAAAAGTGACCCCATGAAGATATGTAAAATAGGAGCTCCAATGGGACAAATTACCTTCCTCTTGGTTATAGGTTACCAAGAAACCTGCGCCAGGTTATCAACAATCAACAGAGCATTTTTTCCATTTGCGTGTTAACTTTTGTCCCGTAGTTTCATGAGTTGCATTCTCCTGATATTTTTGGTTTTAATTATTATGTGCTGCTTATGAGTGGTTTTTTTTTTTTTTTAATGATATTTGGATTATATTTAGCCGTTTATAGTGACTTGGTTTGCTTTGTCGAAATAATTTAAATTTAAAATTATCTTTATCACTTAACCATTAACATTTTTTGAATACTTTTTTCATAAATTGGAATAATATTAAAATAACACTTTACTAAATACGTTAATTATTTATTAAATTGTTTTATAGTTAAATAAATTTATAACCTGATTCAAAATAAAGAAAGAAGTTAATGTGACCCAACTTAAAGTTGTGAGCATGTGCAATACAATTTTTTTTCTCTAATTGCTCTTATCTCCATGGGGTCACTTTTTTGCCTATAAACCCTACCTAACGTTCCATCCCCTTTATTTAACTCCTTTGTTAAAACGGGGTTAAATAAATTCACCCTCCGACAAATTTCTGAGAAAGCCCTAGAATTTGACAGAGAAGCACATGTGTGCTTCATAGATCTAGAGAAGGCTTTTGACAGACTGCCATGGAAGGAAATATGGAAATCCCTTAGAAATAAAAATGTAACAGAGAATCTAATTAAGAGAATTCAAAGTTTTTACAGAATGTGTAGAAATGTGGTTAGAACAAGCCACAGTTGTTCCAAAGAATTTTGTAATAACACAGGAGTGAGACAAGGTGATATCCTGAGTCCTTTGTTATTTATATTAGTCATGGATGATGTCATCAAAAATTGCAAGATGGGACTTAAGAAGTATAGAGTGGGTCATTGGAGACTGAAAAGGGTAGAAATTGAAGTTCTGGCATACGCTGATGATTTAATTCTTATTGCAGACAGTCAGGAGAAACTCCAGTACAACTTAAACCTGCTAACCTTAGCTCTGGAAAGAAGAAAAATGAAGATTAGCCTTCACAAAACTAAGACAATGCTTATATCAAGGCAAGCCAAACAGCATTCAATTAGAGCCAAGGGAAAACGTTTGGAACAGGTTACAGAATTCACTTATTTAGGAGTTTCTATTAGTCAAGACGGAAAGTGTGCTCAAGAATTAAATGCTCGCATCACAAAAGCAGGCAATTTATTTAATGCGATAAACAGAAGGTTTCTAAGTAAGAAAGAAGTATCAGAAAAGACTAAATTAATTGCCTACAAAACAATTTACACCCCCATACTAACATACGGATGTGAATCATGGGCGTTAACCTCAAGAAAAGAGAGTCGTATTCAAGCGGCTGAGATGAGGTTCCTAAGGAAAGTTGCTGGCAAAACTAGGAGGGATCGCGTTAGGAATACCACGATCCGAGCCTCCATGAACATTGAGCCTCTCTCCGACAAGATAAGGCATGCCCAACTAAGGTGGTTTGACCACACTCAAAGAATGGAAGAAGAGAGGTACCCCAAGCAAGTGTTAGAAGCCCGATGTCAAGGAACTCGGCCGCGAGGTCGAAGAAGAACGACTTGGGCTGACAACATCAACTCTCACCTGAGTGCCCAACATACGACATGGTCCAGAGCTGTGGCAATTTCTTAAGATAGAGCAGCCTGCAAGTCCTTTTGTAACGCCTCTACACCGCAGGGTAGAAGAGGCCTGGATTAAGTAGAAGTAAGTTAAAACGGGCATGAAAAATTTCAAATTGATAAAAAGTTTTTGTGTAGTGATGTGATACATTTACAATACTAGTTAAAAAGGAGGCGGGATATGTGAGTTAGTTTAGTTACAGTAATAGGGTAATGAAGGAAGGTTACTAAGGCACTCTCACTCTACTATCCTCTATTCCATTTGTCATATTCAATTATGACATTTATCATAATTAACTATTTTCTTAAAAATTCAATATTTATTCCAATATGCTCGCTTCAATGACAGAGCCTCATAATGTTCAGTTATAACATGCAAAGTAGAGCATAGCCACAATTAACATTCTTAGAAACTAAGTTATTAAATTAATAAGTACAAACCTATTTATGTAGCAAAGAGCAATGGCGCAAGCTCCTGCCATAAGTGATTCCCCGGGTCTACCTAAATCGGCTGTGAACTTCTTTAAATTTTGTTTCATCTTCCTTTCAACATGCGCAAATACTTCATATTGACCATTAGGCTTTTCAGTCGTTGTAATAATATTAGCATCTTCCTCTGAATAAATGAACTCACTAGAATTTGTAAACAAACCAAAAATAGTATATAGATATATTTAAAGCATTCAATATCATAGAAATATGTTTAAAAGTTCTAATTCAGTAGTTTGACAGTAATTTTTTAGTATTTTTAATTTGATATTTATTTTAAATCAAATTATAATTATCAATAACTACGGGAGACATACAGAGAAAAATAGACCCCCGCACCGGGACTTGAACCACGGTTCCTCCTATTAATCTGTTACAGGTGCTCTTACCAACTGAGCTATACGGGAGAATGATTTGTCTCTGTCGTTACCGATACAAATTCCCCATACTGTGTCTAACCGTGTCAATTCTGAAGTTTTAAATTTTCTAATATGAATTTGGTGGAAACTATACTACAAAAGGATAAGAGGATAAGGATCAAAGTAGAAGAGGGTAAAAAAGTTATTTAGTGGTAACATGTTATTACTGTTCTGTTATTGGGTGATAACACCTAACAAATTGGGAGGGGAGGGGGGTTACGAATTAGCAAAAACAGACTGCCAATTAGTGTGGCACATAGCTTCCTGGCATCCTATCACGTACTTTATTGATTTTATACTTTTAAGCCATTATCGTCTAATTTATTTGCTTCCCCCATTTTTTACATGAATTAAAGTATCAATTAACCCTTAATAACCTAGCGTTGCCATATGGCAACAGTAAAACCCCCTCCCTTTATTTATGTCTGGAGAGGTCCAAGTTAATATTGAACTTTTTAAATGTTAATAGTATTTCAAAAGAAGGACTAAATTAATTTTTCATCATTAGATTTATTTGTTTGGTGCAACACGTATGCGAAAAGACAGGTTTAAAAAATGGGTTATTCCAAATTTGAGACACAGAAAGAATTTTAATTTTTTAAATTAATTAATTAATTAAATGATTTTATTATTGGTAATGAAACTATTAGAATAAAGAGTGATTAAAAATATAAAATTATTGCAGTTTCACAAAATTTAATTTGTCTGCCCTAAATTGAGCGTCAATTTGAAAGTTGCCATATGGCAACGCTAGGACATTAGCCTTACAATTTTTTTTCTAACTCGTAATTTTATTCAGTCATATTTATACACAAAGTTGGGAGGAGGGTAGGTTGTAGTTCCGGCACCTCAATTTCTAGAAATCAAGCACTGATTATAATAATTGTTATTAGAGGAAAATTGATTCAGTAGAACTGGAGATTGAGTTTATTTTAGAACACAGAAAGACAACCCTTCAAACTTTGATTCTGGAAAGGCAAGGCAGTGATAAGTTACCGCTTAATGATATCGCTAAGCAGATAACCTTAAGGTAAGGACCAAAACCAAGGTGATAAGAAATTATAGCAGGATTCCAAGTTAGAACTGAGCTCTACCCTACAACAGCAAAATCTTTGCAGTTTATAATAATATTATTTAAACTTAAACTTTATATGAAAATAAACAGAGACAGGACAGAGAACAGAACAGAATAGAATAACATTAACAAAACGATAACAATAACAGTGTTGTAATATAACATGCAACAGTTCATTGCATCATTGATTCTGTTCAATTATAAAATAGCAGATGATTTGTCCTGTTATCTGAGCTGTTATAATATGAACTGTAATTCAATAACAGGTCTTTTTCAATAACGTGTTTTTTGGTTTTAGTCCCCTTCAACAGCCTAGGTCATTACATGTTAGCTTAATAGTCCAGAAGATAGCGTGCAAAAGAGTGTCTAACTAACATCAAGCTAGAATTTTGCATACAAGTCAATCTTTTAGCCCCTTTTAAGAATATGTGGTCGGCAAGATTCGTCTGCGGGACAAAGCTTGGTAATAGGCATTTGAAAAAAAAACAAAATGGTGGAGATCGGCCATGTCCCGCCAATTATGGTGGACAGTATGATTTTCATGATCCTGAGTACAGAATTAGTTAGTAGACCAAAGATCAAGTCGATATCATTTTCACACTTGATAGGTTAGTTATTCAAATATTACTAAAATTCAACATGGTCACCTGTCAAGGGATAACTAACATCCACTTGATTTTTGGTCTACTAACTAATTCTGTACTCAGGATCATGAAAATCACATTTTCCACCATAATTGGTGAGACATGGCCAATCTCCACCGGTTTGTTTTTTTCAAACGCCTAATGCCAAGCTATGTCCCGAGGACAAACTTAGCCGACCACATATTCTTAAAAGGCGCCAAAAGATTGACTTGTATACAAAATTCTAGCTTGATGTTAGTCAGACAATTTTTTGCACGCTATCTCCTGGACTATAAGAACTGTTATTCTCCAATAACATGTTGTTTTCGACACATCTCTAGATTCAAGAAATCTATATATTAATAAACTTCTTTTTTTTTACAAGCAAGTATAGAAATCATAGAGGCCCCTCCAAACTCTTCCGAAGTTGCCCGAAGTCGGCCGAGGAACAAGAATGTGGAGAGGTTGATCGATATTCCTCGGTGGTCCTCAACTCACCTCGCCCAACTTCGCTTCAGAGGCAGTTTTTTCTCCTGAGACAAAGGGGATACGAGGAACATTGAGTCATGGCAATGAGGTGCTCGCCACTAAGGGCGAGAGTGTGGATGCGACTACTTCGCCTCAGGTATTCTTGCCCAGTATAATCGGCGAGGATACTCTGCGAGAGTGTGGAGGGGCCTTAAGAAAGGCTTGAACATAAAAGGGAGTCTTGGTAACTTTTTATTTTTTCATTCCAACAACAGTATTTGGCAACAGTTGGAGGTCAATTTAGTACAATGGGAAAAGTAACCACACACACCTATTAATGAGATTATTACTGCATATCTAACTTCTCTGAGCTTAAAATATTTAAATTAACACATTCATTAAAACTTTAGGCTGGACTACAGTGCCCCTTCTGATAACATGTTATCTCACTGCCTTTTTTGATTTATCGAAATATCTTGTCTGTTAAACTCTTTTGTACTTTGATTTGGACCTCTACCTGGTCTATATTCAGGAGGGTTGTTTTGCTTCAGAAAATTCATTGAAAATTCTAGGTTAAACAAAATTAAGGTTAACAAATTGAATTCTAACAAAAAACAAACACATAACTGTTAAAACGTCTAAAATTTAGCAAATCATGCATTGTTTGGATAAATCGATGTATGATGTTATTATAAAAATCGATAGTATCGATTTGCGATATCTAGTAGGGGCACTGTACGCTGTAGTTCTATCAAACCTTACACTAGCTTATCATTAAATTTATTTGAAACATCCAACATACCTTCGTTCTGAATCGCAAGCTATAAAAGCCACTCTATTACTGCCTTTAAGCATTAAATGACAGCTGGCAAATGCTATCAATGAGTCTAAAATTAGAGTGAACTTTTTAGGATCTTCCCCGAAAATAACCTGGCCAGGATTACAATCCATCACGATAACTAGCAAACTGCTTTCGTCTACAAGAAACAAATAAATAATTAAAGCGATAAATACACAAGTACGAATAATCTAGACATGTAGTTAAGGTTGACGGGCAATAGAAAAATACAGTGAAATTCTGATTATCAGAACTAATTGTTATAGCAAACATTTTTTGGATAATTTTTTAATTCATACATTTTGAAAACCATAAAATCTGTTTTCCTGTCTGTCTGTTGGGGCGTGGAGCACATAAAAAAAAACAACTTTATAGGCGCAAACTGGCAAAATTAAGCCATTTATTTTTATAGAGTAGTGTGCACTAACATGTGCCCCATGTTGAAGGCTTTGTTTTGAACCTAAGTAACATGACAACTTGGTTGTTACTTTGTTAATAACTTAGTTGTTTCTGTTATCTAGGTCAATATACCATGTTGCGCCATTGAGAGAAGTAGTTAGTTGAATACATATGTGCATCCTTTCTATACTGCGTCATATGGCTCCCAAACTGACCTTCTTATTATCAAATAAATGTTTTAAACATTTGTCCGAAACGAATGTTTTTAGTGTGGACTAGGCTTTTAGAGGTTTTCTTATATTGTTATTCCCCTTCATTTGGAACTGGCATAAAACCATTCAACCAATATTGTCTTAAATTTTCATAGAACATACAATCATCTACAGAATATATATACAGTTCAGTCAACATAATAATCAAAATGTGACCATTTCATCTTACTTGTTTGACAAGGAGCTATTAGTTGTAACATTATACATTGCTACCTAATTGGCAGATGAATAAACAAACTACAGTCTGCAAACAACTAGAATTAGTGCGTTGACAGCGCGGGAAAAACTAGCAAATGTGGTGAGGAGCCAATGAGAGCTTGAGATTTTCCCGGGCAAAAGGTCGGGCCAACTAGGCAAAGATAAATGTCTCTAGTGGAGGGGGAGAGGCTCTCTGGATAAACGCTGCCCCACCCCTACTTACAGACCTAGTGGCTTTATTTTTTCCCTCAGAGAGGTTGGCCAGTCTGTGTGTCACTCAATTTCCCGCGCTGTGAACGCACTAATTCTAGTTGTTTGCAGACTTAAGAACATATTTGATCACTAAAAATACAATATTTTTGTATGTTTGTTTGAAATTATGTAACTTTACAAATACAATGATTATGTAGATGTACTGATTTTATTGACTCAGATAATAGCTGTTGTAAACTTTTTACAAGAGTAAATTTTTGTTTTGTTTTAGAAACTGTTTAAATCAGGTATTTCCAATAAAAAGAAAGATCCCAATCTATTTAATCGATAAAATCAGGATTTGTCAACACTAGAGGTTATGTAAAAAGTCAGCATTGCTAGAGTAGGTGTCAAAAGCTACAAATGTGTGGATTGAGTGAACAGTGCGATAAAAATTGGCAAGACAGACCCAGCTGATTTCAGCAACCAATTAGTCTGTCCCTGGCCATTCATTTGTGACAGTATCTAAAGACTTTGATACTTCAAGGTCCACTAAGGGCTATATATCAGTGCCTACTAAAAGATATCTGTTTTCTTGGAACAGCAAGATTAATAGCTTCAGCACAATTTGTTCCCACCTTTAAGGTCCTCATCCTTAGCTTGCAAAACAATTAAGTTTAGATGAAATTTAAAAAAATAAACAAGGATATGAAAGAGAAAACTGAAGGATATGAGGTGCTTTAAAGAAAATATGGCGGGGCCTCACTCCAATATATTTTTGTGACAAAGGGATATCAACTCTCCTATGAACAAATCATACAAATATACTGTTTGACAAAGTTGCGCCACCAAGCGATTCTCGACTGTATCATCTCCTTCAGTACAGCTGAAAACTGCACCCATTTATTGTTTATTACTCTTATACCTATCAAGTTCAACCAAAATATTTTAAAATAATTGCTTTAGGTATAATAATTACCTACATGAATTAACTTTTGTACCCTGTAGACAATCTACTATAAAAAATACAAACAATGAAACAAAACGAATAAGAATATTCTCATAGGTCTTACCTTCTGTCATATTTGATAATTAGGAAGTTGTTTCTCTTCTTGTAAACAAGCAGAAGGCACAAACAAATAAAGTCTTCTTACGAACAACACAAATGATTGAAAATGAACATGTTTTCTTTGTCAACTACTAAGAACATAATAATCAATCAACTCGAATATAAACAGTAAATTGGTAAGGATAGAAAATGGCAAAAAATACGGTAAAGTTTTAATTGAATAACAGAAAAAGAACAAAATAATAAACTAAGTTTTAAATTAGGAAAAGGAAAAGCCGACACGGTGTTTGTTTTTGTTTTAAGTTTAAACTCAATCGGCAATCGTCATGTTCTTCTTATTCTTCATTGCTCTTTTGTTTTCCCTGATATCCGGGTTCATTCACTTTAAGTTAGCATTAACACCGACGATCTACGGTGGGTTGAGCCTAAACAAAAGGCTAGTCTACCATTTCCAAACGCATTTTTTTTCCTTTTTACCCTTTTTATATACTTTTTGGACAAAAGGAACATCAATCGTATGTACTCGTTTGTAGTAGTGCAGCACTGGCACTACAGTTTTCGGCGCCACAGGCAAGATAGTCCTTTGCCGCCCTTGTACTTTAAAACTAAAATAGAAAAATTGCTTGAATACGAGTCTGTAAGATAGTGAGATATTTTCATGTAACGCTTTTTGGTGTCTATTTTGGTAACGCTTGTGTAACGCCTTTTGGTGTCGTTTTTTGGTTACGCTTTTCGAGTTTATGTGCCAAAGTAAAGACATGAAAATGTCAAAAAATTCGAGCGTGTCTTTATGCAGATTCTTGCGTTTCTAAATTAGGAATTAAATCCAACATGTAGTGCACGAAGAAAGAAATTTTTTTCTTCTTTTTCAGTTTATTAAGAAGTTATCTTTTAGCTTCTTCGTCCATATTTTTATAATAAATGCAAAAAATTATAGTTTAACAAAAATAGGCAGTGCTCGATTTCTAGAAATTGAGGTGCCGGAACTACAACCTACCATCTCTCTACACCCCCCCCCCCCCTCCCCCTATGCAAATCGGAACAACCGGAGTAGTTTGGGGGGGGGGGGGGGTGCTGCTGGGGCTCGTGAGCGACTACTGGAGTGGTAGCGAGAAGCGAAGAGAGGAAGAGAGTGAGACGTAGTAGGTAGCCGATCGGGAGGGCAGGGGTGGATAGGCCCTACCAGGTCAGCCCTAGCCGATCGGGAGGGCAGGGGTGGATAGGCCCTACCAGGTCAGTAGTGGGAGACACTATACATCAAAGTATGAATTCAAGCAGTCGGGTCTTCTTTCTTTTATACCCCCCCCCCCCCCCCCCTACAGAATACAGGGTTGCACCCTTTAACTTTTATGGCTGACAACTGTGTAGAATGTGAGAGGTTAAAAAAAAACTCACAATTTATTATAATAAACTCATATTTTTATAATAAATAACAATAAGGCTAGGCGCACACTGGAGACAAAACATCCTGCATACGGTTTTGTCTCCTGTGTGCGCTAGCCTAACACTCAAAGTTCATTGACCTGGAGGCCAACAATGTCCTTTTGAATTTTTTCAATCAGGTCTCGAAGGTCCAACAAAGACATATTTCCTAATCGGTTGCAGCAAATACTAACATCTGTTCTACGTTCTACTAATACCTAGTAGACTGATTGATTTTTCCTTAAAACTCTAATGAGATAACTACAATATTTGCATATCATAGTTTTGGACAAGTTCAAAAAAGTATTTATATATATTATTAATAAATAATGAGGTGATCAACCTAACGCGTGGTCTAGGATTTTGTGCACTAGACAGGTGATCCACCTAATGCATGGTTTATATTTTTATCTACGATTGATACGAAATATAAACATTATATCTTTGTTTAGATGCGTAGAAAGTGATTATTTACGTACTTGTATTCATTGCGCATGCGCGTCTCATAGTTCTGAATAATTCCTCTTCTTTACCACACTAGTGCGGTAAAGAAGAGGAATTCTTCAGCTTTACGCACGATTAGTGAGTTTGTTTACATTTAACAAAACTAATTTTGTGTTCTTTTATTAAAGTAACTGTTTATATCGAGTTTTAAGTGAAAAACGATGAGTGAATCAAGTGACTTTGACGAAAATGTGGAGAATAATAATCCTCCAGAAATAATTAATTCGGCAAAAAATACAACTAATGAATTAATGCCATCTTTATCAAGAGAGAGATACGAACTTACATACAGCAAGTTTATTTGTTTCTGTATTTATTATTTAAATCTAACAATCGTAGATAAAGTACGGTACGCAACTCATGCGAAAACGGCATTCTGCATTGCTCGTGTGGTTTTGCCACCCTCGCTATCGCTCAGGTGCAAACTCCACACTCGCATGCAAAATGCTACTTTCCGCACTCGACGCGTAATGTACTATTATCTACTCACGGCAGCAAAATTAAACATTACTTAACTGTTTTTAGGCTGGAAAGTACTATTTCGCTGATTTGTCATAAAATTATTAAAAACAGGCAGGAAAGTAGTTAAAACAGTCAGGAATAGTTATTTATGTAACTAGGCAGCAAAATGGAATTTTACTGACGAGTGATTAGATTAGCCTCCGAGCCGAAGGCGAGGACAGGCTATGATAATTAACTGCCGAGGCGAAGCCGAGGCCGGTAATTTACCTATTTGACTGCCGAGGCGAAGCCGAGGCAGGCAATGAATAAACGAGGCAGAAATGTTTCCTTTGCTGCCTTGTTGCATACAATATTTTATCTACTTGCGACAGAAAAATGAAGCTGCTAAAATGTTATCTTTATTAATATAACATTTAATAACTATGTGTCATATTAATAAAGATAATAACATATGTATTAACTAAAATTAATGTTCAAATAAGAGACTTGGGAATAATAACAATAAGTGAAAAGCAAACTCAATCTATAACAACAAAATTCAAAACACACGTTTATAACACACATAACTTCTGAATGAATAATGCACGCAATATAAAATATTTATTTATATTTTTACTAAAAAATTAATAAAAGTGTTAAAGATATCTTCTATTGCTTAAAAGAAAAGAACTAACTAGGATACATCAAGAAGAGTAGCTAGTTTAATCTAGAATGACTTCAATAATAAAAATAATATGGATGTTCAATGTTTACATGACGCTACAGTATAGTCAGTGACTCTACTATTTTTTTTAATTAAAGATCTACTAATCATTGAACTTATTTAACAGAATTAACAAATATAAACAAATTATTTTATTATTAAAGCGTTTATTTATTAAATATTACTTATTCAACTATAATATATAATGTTATAAGATAGAGATAATAGTATAAACTGTTCTTGCCAAAATAAGAGGTTATGACACGCAGTGGTAAACACTGCTACTTTCTCTGCCTAGGCAGGGAAATATTTCCCTGCCTAGGCAGAGAAAGTATTTTCCTGACTGTTTTAATTACTTTCCTGCTTGTTTTTAATATTTTAATGACAAATCAGGGAAATAGTACTTTCCAGCCTAAAAACAGTTAAGTAATGTTTAATTTTGCAGCCGCAAGTAGATAATAGTTATTTATGTAACTAGGCAGCAAAATGGAATTTTGCTAACAAGTTTTAGTTCCGAGCCAAAGGCGAGGATAGGCTAAACAAATTTACTGCAGAGGCGAAGCCGAGGCAGGAAATTTACTATTTTACTGACGAGGCGAAGCCGAGTCAGGCAAATGTTAATTACCTGCTAAGGTGTAACCGAATCCCTGATTCGTGATCCTATCTACCGGTAAAGCTTGCTAAGGTGTAACCGAAGCGGGTAATCTTTAAACGAGTCAGTGCATAGTTACATACAATATTTTTTCCGTGGTAGGCTGTGAAATAGTAACTTTAGAGCCTAAAAAACATAGCTAAAATCCATTTTTTCATTACGTGGACTTAAAAAATCTTTTCATTACTCCTAGCTGTAAAGAAAAAATCTTTTACGTCCTAGGCACTAAAAGATTTTTTCTTTACGGCGGGTAGTTGTCAAAACTTCCGTTAGTAGTGCTGCAGTCTTTGTAGAAATGCTTCTAGTACGATAAAAATCCGCTAGATGTCAATGCGTTTTATTTATCTTTTCTTATAGTGTAACCTCATTTTAAGGTTTCTTTTTTTAAGTCTTAAGTATGTACTAATATTTGTTATTATTATATATTGATTAGTGATTAATATTTAATGTTTTTTCATTGTCTGCTACCTCGGAAAAAATAGCATATGCTACGCGACTTTGAAGTGTTTTTTCTTTACCTTGGCAATATTTACTGTCTCGCTTCGCTCGACAGTAAATGTAATTGCCGCGGTAAAGAAAAAACTCACTTCACAGCCTAGTAACATAATATACTATTATTTACTTGTGTTTGTGCTATTTATATTAGACTTTTTGTCCTTTACACAAAAGTATTATTTGTTATTATTGTTTGTTATCTCAAAGGTCTCAACTTTAAAATGACACTTGGAAAAAAGAAAAGTTTTCTTGGTGTTTCTTGAATCCTACGGTTCTTTTTTGGTCCTCCGTTAAGAAGTTTATTCGGGTCGGGGCCCTTTTCCAATTTTCTTTTATTCGCTGTTACACAATAACATTTCACCTTTACAAATTACCTCTTGAAAATAAAGGTATTCTAGAAAAATATGTAATTCAAGCAAGACATTAAATTAGAAAATTGTTTTTTCGATAACGTCAAATGATTCTTAAAACTCAATTATAAATTTTAATTAATATTTTCTTTTGTTCTTGTTTTCTTAAAATCTTATTAATATTAAGTAAAAAGTTATTAACAAAATTTGAAAATAACAAATGAAAATTGAACATTTTTAAGTTTAATTGTATACGAGCCGTTAAGCCCGTGGTGACTTAATTTTAAATTTAGAAAAAACCAAAATAAATTAAGTTATTGTATCTATTTAAAGACCAACAAATCAAAACAAACATTTATTTTTATTAGAATAAATGGGGTTGACTTAGCTTAGCGATAATAAATCATTTCATAGTATGTCGATGTCGTCTTCACCCAAGGGTCGTCGCCGTCGGGACACTACTCAATTATAATACAGGGTGGTCCAAAAGTCTCCCCTCCCCTCTTAACTTTCGAACGGTTTGAGATAAATTAATGAAACTTGGGGGAACCGTACCATGTAAATGTAAAGGGAAGTTTGTTTTCGTGCAATCGCGCACTTGGGGCAACCACCCACTTTGACCCTAGGCCAGTGGTTCTTAACCTTTTGGTAACCACGGCCCCCTTAAAATCTCCAAATATAATATATATAGTACCTAAATACCTTTCGAGGCCCCCTGGGGGGCCGCGGCCCCCCGGTTAAGAATCACTGCCCTAGGCCACCCAACTTCAAAATTTCAAATTGGAGTGTATATTTTTGATAGCATGTTTGGATTCACCGTGAAAATAACAAAATTTTGCTAGAAACTTTTTCTATCTTCAATATTTTACCCCCTATAGCAAAATAACCCTTTTGAAAATAGTAAAATATACACTGCCAATTAGAGTGGCACATAGCTTCCTCGCGTCCTATCGCGTATACCTTTGATTTTAAGCTTTTAAAATCCATTAATGCCTAATTTATTTAATTTCCCCCCGAATGAAGCCTGGTCGCCTGGTCACAAGGTAGGCTCGCTGTGCTATTGCAGAGATAGGTAAAATAGAGAGTTGGGGGAACCAAACCACCTCCTATATTCCTCGTCTATCTCCCACTCAGCGTTTTCTCCATAATAAAAACTAAATATTTAGTTTTAGCGATCTTTAACACTTCATAGCGGTGTCACTGTAGGTTTTATTAAAAAATTGTATTTGAATAGTTATTTATGCAGCTAGGGAGTAAAGTAAGCCATTATTCCCTGAGCGAAAAGGTTGGTTCTTGAGGCGAAGCCGAAGGAACCATGGTCCTAAATCTCAAGGCGAAGCCGAGGGGATTAGACTCTTTAATAACACTATTTAGCTCCCGAGGCGCAGCCGAGGGAGATAACTAGCCAGATATAAAAACTATATCTGGCCTATTTAAACGCATGTCTGCCTTTAATTTTTATGTAGTTACTCACGTTCTTCTTACACTATTTGAATTTTTTGAATGATTTCGCTCAGGCGAATTTATGGTTGAAACTAACCCGGATTCTTCGTATTTCTTTGTTAAAATTTGTCCCTAGCAAACAAGATAAACTATCAGTATTAAGGACTCACACAAGACTGTTTGACCCAATTATTTCATGAAACAAATCTCGCATAGTGAAACACCGTCTACATTCCAAATCATGTAGCACTCCTCCAGGCTTGTCTAATGTGTAAACGCGTATATCAAGTATCGTGTAAACGGCGATACTTGATATACGCGAAAGTATCAACCTCTATATTATGTAAAGCAGCCCCTACACGATCAAGCCGCTTGATCAAAACATCGCGTCAAGCTGATTTGACACGACCTTTAAGCCGCCTTTGGGCGCATCAAGCATCCCATCAATCTTTTCATCAACACTCATTTGTAGCGGAGTTTTCGACAAGTGAACTGCTCCTCCAGGACTGTAGTGAATCAGTATTGTGTAGATACCATGGTTTCGAATCAGGATTTGGGGTGTCGAGCAGGTGATTGACTGAATGCTTGATCACAATTGCTCTAGACTCAGGGGTTCCCAACCTTTTTCCTACATCGACCCCTTTTTAAAAAAAAATATTTTCTTCATCGACACACTTGCATTTTTCTATTAATATAAAGCACACAACATTAACAGAATACTAATAATTGCACTTAAAAATCTCAAAGATAACAATTTGTGCTAAGAACTTGGACAACAAATTAGAAAAAGTGATTTATATAAGATTTTGGATAACAGATATAAACTTGATTTCAGATATATCGATATTGTAATTGGACAATATTTAAATTTTTATTTATGTGGTCATTGGGTGATATATATTGATAATTTTTTTTTAAATATTTGGCCTGAAAGTTCCTATCATCCTATAGCCACTACAGCTAACATATCTTCTTTTACTTGTTTTAAAGGTTCTGTGTAAATTTTCAAAAAATTTCAAAACAAATATATTATGTTCAATGTTCATCTGTAGTGTAAATTTCTAACTGTTCACTGAAAGAAATTCTTCTGTCATTTCTCTTAATATGGAGCTATATTATCGAACATATAACATCAAAATACTGTTACTACAAAAAGTGGATTCATCTGCAACTACTCAGAAAATTCACTGTTTTGCAATTCACAAATAAGAATTTTTTAGTATCTTCTGACATTTCATCCATACGACGTTGTGTAGAGAAATTACTGTGCGGAATACTTTTTAAAACTGGTTTAGGGTTTTCATTATCTCTTTTATTTCTGGTGGGCGAAATTATTTTTTCACTAGTGGTATGCGGATATCCGGCTTTTGCAATTAACAACGAAATATTATAAGAGGCTTCTTTCTAATCCACTTCTAGCATTATTTACAGAAGTTGACAGGTTAAGAAGTGATTTAATTTCGGCTTTTAGAGGGATACGAAAAATTTTCTTTTAGATTCTTGAAATAATCAATATTCAAACATTTAAATTTATCAACGACCCCCCAGTAGATTCTTGGAATACTGTAGACCCCTTTGAAATTTCCATAGACCCCCAAGGGGTCCACCTGGACCCCGTTGGGAACCCCTGACTCTAAACTATCAAGCGCTCCATCAAGCCGCTTGACTCATTCAAACTTTCCATCAATCTCCGTCAAGGCTTTACTCAAGCATCAAACGGGTTCCTAGACGATCAATCATGCTTGACACCATTGTTTGACGCGATGTTTTGATCAAGCGGCTTGATCGTGTAGGGGCTGCTTTAGTTTCACTTAAGCTGACGGCTTCTTCCTTCTTCGTGCCTGTTTCGTTCAGGGTGTGAAGAAGAAGGACGTGATAGCCACTTGCTACCTCCCAAAACACTAGAGCGAGTCTGTTGCTCGATTCAGTCTCGCGTAGTATAAACTCAACTTTCCACTTATAGTCCAGGAGATAGCGTGCAAAAAAGTGACTAACATCAAGCTAGAATTTTGAGTATAAGTTAATCTTTCAGTACCTTTTAAGAATATGTGGTCGGCTAAATTTGTCTGCGGGACATAGCTCGACAAAAGGCATTTGAAAATCAAACCGGTGGAGAGCGGCCAATTTGGGTTGGCAACGTGATTTTCATGATCCTGAGTACGAAATTAGTTTGTAGACCAACATTCTAGTTGATGTTACTTGATAGGTAACCACTATGATTTAGAGCAGGGGTTCCCAACGGAGTCCAGGTGGGCCCCTTGGGGGTCTATGGAAATTTAAAAGGGGTCTATAGTATTCCAGGAGTCTATTGGTCAATAGACTATTGATCAATTTCAAAGGTTTGAGTATTGATTATTTCAAGAGTCTAAACGAAAAAATTGCGTATCGTTCTAAAGCAGAAATTAAAACATTTCATAAGCCATCAACTTCTGTAAATAATGCTGCTGGATTACAAGTTAATTACAATATTTCTTTGTTAACTGTAATTGCAAAAGCCGGATATCCACATAACTCTGGTGGAAAAATAATATCGCCCACCATCAATAAAATATTATGAAAATGAACCCAGAACCAGTTTTAAAATGTATTCCGCACAGTAATTACTCCATATAACGTCGTATGGATTATGGATGAAATGTCAGAAGATACTAAAATACCTTTTTAAATTTGTGAATTGCAAAATAGTAAATTTTCTGTGCAGTTGGAATATCCAATTTTTGTATAAACTGTATTTTGATGTTATATGTTCGATATTATAGCTCCAGATTGAGAGAAATTACAGAAGAATTTCTTTCAGCAAACTGTTAAAATGTACACTACAGGTGAACATATATTGACATTTTTTTGAAAATTTACACTGAACACTTAACAAAATTAAAAGAAGATATGTTATGTTAGCTATAGTGACTATACGATGATAGATAATTTCAGACAACATATTATAAACAAACAAATATCAATAAATCACACAATGACCTAATTAATAAAAATTTAACCATTGTCCAACAGTGGCGTAGCTAGACCATTGGGGGCCCCCCCGCAAAAAAAATTTGGGGGCCCCTCGCCAAAGAAAATCGATGAGCAAAAAAAAAAAAAAAACCTCTTGCGTTCAGGCTTGGGGGCCCCCCTCGACGTTGGTACAAGGATAGTAATTCTAGTTAGTTCTGGATTTGGGGGCCCCCTAGCACTGGGGGCCCCCCGCAATGCGGGCCCATAGTTACGCCACTGTTGTCCAATTACTATATCGATGTATCTGAAATCAAGTTTATATTTGTTATCTGCGAAATCTTATATAAACCATTTTTTCTTTTTTTTTTGTCCAAGTTCTTAGCACAAATATTTATCTTTAGGATTTTGAAGTGCAATTATTAGTATTCTGCCAACATTGTATGCTGTATATTAATGGAAAAATACAAGGGGGTCGATGAAGAAAATATTTTTTTAAAAGGGATCGATGAAGGAAAAAGGTTGGGAACCCCTGATTTAGATTAATATTTGAATAACTAACTTATCAAATAACAAATTAACATCAACTTGATTTTTTGTCTACTAACTAAGTTCATACTCATGATCATGAAAATCACATTGTCCACCAAATTGGCGGGACATGGCTGCTTTCCACTGTTTTGTTTTTTAGGGTTTCGTTGGTAAAACCAAAAAAAGAAACCCTTATAGTTTCGTTCATGTGTCTGTCTGTCTGTCACTCTGTACGGTTCCAATAACTTTTGAATAAAAAGAGATAGAAACGTGAAACTTTCCAATAAAAGATCGTTTTGACTCGCACACAGGAAAAATATAGCGAACTCAAAATTATCAGGTGTTCAAATCCAAAATGGCGGAAAACTCACGTCATGCGAAAAAAATATTTTTTTTAAATTTTAAAAAGGGTATCAAATGATAGGTATTAAAGAGTAGATTACAAATATATATATCACTTAGGGAAAGTGTTCAATTTTAGGCGCCATTTTGTCAAAAAACATCGAAATTTTTCGTGTCCCCCCCCCCCCCCCTAAAATCGTATTTCCGCCCTTACTAAAAATATAGAAAAATATGCAAAATGTGCGGTCTGATGGGCCAAAGAAAAAATAAGAATAGCAACTTGGTCGGATTAACTGGGAATCCAAGATGGCGGCTGATTGATGTCACGGAAAAAAAAATATTTTTTTAAAATTTTGAGTGAGGTATCAAATGAAAGGTATTGAAAAGTAGATTACAAAAATATATAACACTTGTGGAAAGCGTTTAATTTTCTACGCCATTTTGTCAAAAACATCCAAATTCCCCCCCCCCCCCCCCAACTATTAATTTCATGTTTACAACACCAACGAAACCCTTTTTACGTGAGACTTCACGCACTACCAATTTATTTCAAATGCCTATTGCCAAGCGATCTCCTGGACTATTTAAGTTGTCGCCTTTAATTAATTATATATGATTACTGATTTTTGTCAATAGGGGTGTGTATAATATGAAAAAAATGGCAATTATAATTTTTTATTTATTTTTATTTAAAACGACCAGTAAATAGTTTATACACATTACATATATAATCATGATATTAGTTATATTGTGCCTGTAGAATAAATATCGACATATCAGCCACACTAAATTTAAAATTTTATTTCCATATTGCACTTTTTTATTCTTTTTTCATTTTCATTTAAAATTATTTGATAACAATATTTCTTAACGGATATATATATTTCTTATTATATAATATATAACACATTATTTTTCCTCACAAAATCCAATTTATTTTGGGAATAGGTTTTATAACTTTTTTTTCTATTTTTATTTTTATTATAATTAACACTAACAACATACAACATATGAAAACACTTATTTATATGAATTCCTAAATATTTTTTATTTTTATTTATTTAGGACCGGGGTAGAATGTATTAGGCTTGGCCTTATATATTAGGAATCAGCTGGTTCTTAATACATATTTAGTTATTATATTTATCTATTTTAAACTTTTTCTTCATATATAAGCAAGTTATGTATTTAATTACAAAAGAAAAAAAATAAAATGTATATAATCCAATAATTTTATTTTGATATATAATGATACCCATTTCTCTTCCGAACTTGGGGCTTTTCAAGCGATTTAAATGTATTATTTTAAAATTACACGATCATTTATTTATTTTTTATTAATATATTAAATATATAATATGGTATTGTTTTATGTATCACAATGTGACTTTATATTCTATATATATATTTTAATTAAATGTAACATTTATTTAAAAATGTTGTTTTTTTTTTTTCATTTACTTTTTACATAATATATATTCTTTACATTTAACAACTATTTACATAAATTCCCATAGTGTTTTTTTTCTACGATATAAAATAAAAAATAATTTACATTATTCAAAATTTTACTCTCTATTTTTTTCAACGTTCCAAACTGTGTAAAACATGTTTTATTTAATTAATTAATTTATTTATTTACTTATTAATAATTAATGACATCATTGATGCTTTTTTTGCTTTCTTTAGAAACTCTAATTAACTATGTGTTATACATATACATTTATATAAAGGCAATTCATATATATATTTATTTATTGCCTGAGTGTTAAATATTAGGATATAATAAAACATCTCCTAGCTATATGAACATAAATCCAACAGTTACTTATATTTTACAAAATAAAAAGATGTTTATAGATACTTTCATTACTTTATTTATTTTTATTGATATATACAAACAAATAATTATTATTATTCCTAAATTATTATTATAACATTGAATATAAATCGCACAAATTCGACAATTTTGTTTTATTTTTTTCGTTTTTTGTTATTTTTAGATGTCTAAAATTTCTAATTTATATTTTTATGTGTAGTTGTGTACATTATTCTTCTCTCTTCTTTTTTTTTTTTAAATATAATTTTTAAAGTATTTTTTTAGCATTATTTTTTCTAATATTGTTACTAAATGTGAGTTTTGTTAAATTAACTTTACAAAAAAAAAAATAAAAATAAAAATAAAAAAAAATAAATAAATAAATAAAATAATAAAAACAACTGCAGTCTTAATTGTGATTCGGGAAGTGAATGTTATCACTTAAGTGTCTAAACACCACTAATTTCTACGACCACACTTAAGTACATTAAATTTATAATAGCCAAATCATTAAATAAACCAAAAAAAAATAGATTGCTTTCCATTTCTTTGTGATAAATAATACTTTGTGTACAAGTGAATGATGAATGGTTAATATGAATGATATAGTGAATGATGAATTGTTAATATGAATGATGTAGTGAATGATGAATTGTTAATATGAATGATGTAGTGAATGATTAATGGTTAATATGAATGATGTAATGAATGATTAATGGTTAATATGAATGATGTAATGAATGATGAATTGTTAATATGAATGATGTAGTGAATGATGAATGGTTAATATGAATGATGTAATGAATGATTAATGGTTAATATGAATGATGTAGTGAATGATGAATTGTTAATATGAATGATGTAGTGAATGATGAATTGTTAATATGAATGATGTAGTGAATGATTAATGGTTAATATGAATGATGTAATGAATGATTAATGGTTAATATGAATGATGTAGTGAATGATGAATTGTTAATATGAATGATGTAGTGAATGATTAATTGTTAATATGAATGATGTAGTGAATGATTAATGGTTAGTATGAATGATCTAGTGAATGATGAATGGTTAATATGAATGATGTAGTGAATGATGAAATATACCTATTATAAAATATAAAAACAAAAGGAAATATAACTGTCAATTTCTTTTTGATAGTATTTGATAAAATTTATTTAACAAAAGAAAATAATTTACGTGTGTGGATAAGTAGGAGAACAGAATAGATGCAGCAATAATAGTTTTTTATGTTACTAATGTTACCAAAATGGAATTTTGCTGACGTTTTTTAAGTTTTAGGTCCTAGCCGAAGGCGAGAATAGGCTAAACAAATTTATTAGGAAAAATGTTAATTACCTGCTAAGGTGTAACCGAAGCAAGTAATATTTAAACGAGTAAGGAATGTTTCATTTGCTGCATAGTTACATACATTATTACAATAATTACAAATATCTATCTATATTATTATAATAGTTTTGTAAACAAACAAATGTGTCAAATTGTCAAGTTGTGCGAAGGTTCAAGGCAGCGGCCGCTGTTTGACAAGCAAAGCGAGTAGGGGGTAGAGCCCCCTAATTTTTATTATTATAATTTTTAAAGGTAGTTTCAAAAAAGATATATATAGCAGAATATTACGTTTAAATATATAAAAATAAACAATGTGGGAGAATAACCTGCGATGTAGAAACCTTTTCTTAAAATTTTGCTGTTGGTTATTTTGCTGAAACTTTGAACTTTTTCTGACATTATTATTTTGCTGCGTGTTTTTTTTTTTTTTTTTTTGACATGTTACAAAATAATCAAGACAAATGACATTTTGCAGATTGAAAACAGTACAACAATGCTTAATTTTGCTGCCGTTAGAACCATAACCACGAAGTTAGCAAGTATAACCACGTTCACTTGATAACTAATGTTGGCAAGTGAACGTGTATAACCATGTAATTAATCATTTAAATGGTTATAAATTGACGAAATAAAAAAGTAAATTGAAGAAATTTTTATATGATTACGTTGAAGAAATTAAAATTAAAATTGTTAAAATTCAACTAACTAACTCTGGCCTAGACCTGCCACAGAGCTTACTCAACAATAGATACTTTAATGGATAACACGGGGCTAGTGTATCCTCCATAAGATGTAAAACCTCTACAATTGACAATCAAAGCCAGTCAAAAGTCAATCAGTGAAATTCAATTAAAAACCCTTTAATTTGACCCATTTTAAACCAATTTCAAATATCCAAACAAATCTCTGTATTGACATTTTTAGGGTGTGTTTTTTACTTATCCAGGATAATTCAGTTAACAGAAAAATTTGTAATACAATTACATCAAATAACCATTTCTACAAACCTTTTTTAAATGAGTTGTGCACACTCGTGTAAGTTTCTTGTAGGTGGTAGATTCGCCATTTTCGAATGATTTTATTATTGAAATTATTACTTTACTGAATTTGCTTTTTAAAAAATAAAAAATCTATTTTAAATATAGATATATTTAAAGTACACTTTACAAGAAGTATTTAAATTCCTTCAGTCAGTGTGTAAAATAATAGGTGATCTTAATACAATTAGACATAAGCACCAATTGCAAAGACTACAATAGCAAAGACAACAATAAAGACCGCTAAAGCAAAGATTACAATAAAGACCGCAAAAGCTAAGACCGAAATTGGAAAGACCACAATAAAGACCGCTGAAGCAAAGATCACAATAAAGACCACTAAAGCAAAGACCACAATAGCAAAGACCGAAATTCGAGAGACCACAATAAAGACCGCTAAAGCAAAGACCACAATAAAGACCATAATGATGACCGCAAAAGCAAAGACCAGATTAGCAAAGACCACAATAAAGACCGCTAAACCAAAGACCACACTAATAATTCATATAAAATTGCCATTTTTCAAAACTGGTCTTATTTTCAACTTTTTTATTATTATTTTTTTTTTTTTTGGTTTCTGTATTCTTCATCTTAGTTGTATCTATGCGCAAAATTTGGGAAAGATTACATGACGGGAAATGGTTCAAAATTGGGGTAATAGGTGTGCGATGAAACATAAAAAGCAAATAAATTTGACGCCATTTTGTTTTTGTTTTTATTTTTTTGGTTTCTGTATTCTTCACCTTAGTTGTATCTATGTGCAAAATTTGGGGAAGATTGAATGACGGTAAATGGTTCAAAATTGGGGTAATAGGTGTGCGATGAAACTTAAAAAGCAAATAAATTTGACGCCCTTTTGTTTTTGTTTTTATTTTTTTGGTTTCCAGCTTATTTTTTCTAGCTTTTATTTTCTATTTCCAGTAATCGATAACACAGAGTGTTGGCTGCTGCATCAGATTCTATCCATTTGCACCAGAAAAGGGGTTAAAATGCAATAATATTTTTAGCTTTGCTTCAAATACGGACAACTCGGAACTTTAAAAGTGGACATAACATAACAATCAATCAGGAGGCTGCTTTCTAGCTAAATTATTCCCATGTAACTAATATCCAGAGTGCAATTCGGCTTCAAAAGTGGACTTACATTCAAGATGGCGTCGTTTTAAAGACATTTTACAGCTAGAATTTAAGAGCCCCAATAGAAATTAAGATATAGTTTTTTGGCCCTCCAGTAAAATTTTGAAAAGTGGTTAAGTCTGCCTTTGATACAAAGCTCCTCAAATATCTTTTAATAGGAGAGGGGAGGGGGCGGAAAATACTAATGTTGAGAAAAAGAAAAACAATTATTCGATTAACTTATTGTTCGAACATGTGAACCCTGAGATGATTCTTCAGTGTTTTGGAAAAAGTTAAATATAATAAGGGAAGAAGAAGAAGAAAGGTTGAGGAAAAGTTGTTACGGAATGACCTCTCTCCTTCATTTCAACTTTTATTTCTCAGACTTCAGAGGTAACATGTTCAATGTTAGCTAGTTAATTAAATTATATAAGTAACTGTCAAGATTTAGTCTTAATTTTTCTAATATTTGATATTTAATTTAATCTATTCTATCTATTCATAGCTTGCACTCTAAATCGATCTATCCAACTGAATAAGTTCTAAACAAAGATAAAAAAAAAAGTTTGATTATTCGATTTTTCTCCTCATTAGTTGTTATCCTTGTAATTTTCATGATTCTGAGTGCAAAATTATAGTTATTTGATCGACAATCAAATTGATGTTAGTTTGTCACTTGATGGGTTAGTTATTCAAATATTACTTCAAATCAAAGTGGCAAACTTACATCAACTTGATTTCCAGTCTACTAACTAATTTTATTCTCAGGATCATGAAAATCACATTGTCCACCATAATTGGCGGGACTTGGCTGCTCTCCACTGGTTTGTTTTTTTCAAATGCCTATTGCCAAGCTATGTCCCGCAGACGAGCTTAGCCGACCACATATTCTTAAAAGGCGCTAAAAGATTAACTTGTACACAAAATTCTAGCTTGATGTTAGTTAAAAAATCTTTTGTGCACGCTATCTCCTGGATCAAAAGGTTTTTATAGGAAAATTATTAAAACAAAAGACTGCTATTTTGTGTGGCACATTGCTTCCTCGCATCCTATCATGTACTTTATTGTTATATTAACATTAACATTATTTTTTATTATTTTTTTTTTCTTCTGTTGGGTCAACGAAGAAATAGGGACAACAAACTACTTATGAATATTAACATTATTGTTATATTACTTTTTAGTTATATTGTTTATTGTGAACAAACTATTAATATAGTTTTAGCGATTTTTAACACTTCATAGCGGTGTCGCTGTGTTGGTTTTAATAAAAAATTGTATTTGAAAAAAATGTTTGTCTCATTGAATGCATGAAGTTAGATTTATTCCCCGACCTAAAATTAAAATTTTAAATTTGAAGTTCACGTTTACGCGAGCGTTGCGCGTGAACGCTTGGATGGATAAAGTTGTCCTACGAACTTGTCCTAGGCATTGTTAAAATGAACATGTCTTCCAATTTTTAATCAAAATCGGTCGACATTAACTCAAGTAATCGTCACACGTTTCAGGATTCGCGGACACAAACTGACAGACAGACAGATACGAGACTAAAAATATTCCCTGATGTCTGAAATGGATTTCTATCTTGGAATTTTTAAAATCGGAGACATAACATTTTTTTTTGTTCTCAAATGTGAACACAATGCTTTACCTTCTTATTATACATAAAGAAAGAAAGAAAAATAGACTGCCAATTAGTGTGGCACATAGCTTCCTCGCATCCTATCATGTACTTTATTGTTATATTAACATTAAAATTATTGTTATATTACTTTATTGTTATATTGATTATTGTGAAAAAACTATTAATAGTTTTAGTGGTCTTTAACACTTCATAGCGGTGTCGCTGTTGGTTTTACTAAAAAATTGTTTTTGAAAAAAATGTTTGTCTCATCGAATAGATGAAGTAAGAATTTTTTCCCGACCTAAAATTCCAATTTTAAATTTGAAGTTCTCGTTTACGCGAGCGTTGCTCGTGAACGCTTGGACGGATAACGTTGTCCAACGAACTCGACCTGAGCATTGGTAAAATGAACATGTCTACCAAATTTCATCAAAATCGGTTGACATTTACTCAAGTTATCGTCGCACGTTTCACGATTCGCGGACACACAGACCGACAGACAGACAGACAGACAGACAAACAGACAGACAGACAGACAGACAGACACGGAACCAAAAATGTTCCCTGATGTCTGAAACGGATTTCTGTCTTGGAATTTTTAAAATCGGAGACCTAAAACTTTTTTGTTCTCAAAAGTGAACACAATGCTTCCGTTACCTTCGGTAAGCTCGGAAGCAATAAATAAATAAAGGGATAACTTGGAGAAGATATTTTAAGAATAATATCTTAGGAGAAATGTTAAGGATAATCTATCGATTATCCTAAGGATGAAAAATGAAGATTATAATCTTAGTAAGCCAAAATCTCACAGACATTATAAAAAAAAACTCCCTTAAAATATGCTTCCTGCAATGGGTTCGAAACTATAAAAGAAAGTCATAGATCATAAAATCTCTAAAATGTGATCTCTCAAAAAGTCTTAAATTTATGTTTACAATTTATACTGATGTTTTCAAATTTAATTTCATCTGATTTAGTTCCTTCATAAAAACTAATACATAATTTTCACTATTTCAAAGATGAAATTCTAGAAGAAGATAAGAAATATTGTTTTGTCTTTAATATAGCACTACCTTCATAACTTAAGATTTATAAGGGTTTTTTTTATGTAAGCAAAGTTCATCCTTCGAACCAAGTATAAATATCCATAAGCTTCTATTCTCCGTCGTAATAAATTCTTTTCTACATCTGTTAGTAACTAGCGTATTGGACTTGAGGGTGGATACGAGAAAGCACCCCAGAGGAAATTCCGTATTTTTACGAGCCTTTATGAAAGAAATGAAAATACCGGTTTGACACATTTTCTCCGACCTCAGTTATTCTAGTTTTCCAGTTCTTAAATGTCTCATAAACCTTAAAACTAAAATACATTTGGATCTTTTCAACAAAATTAAATATTTGCAATCTACTGAGAGGAATAAAACTTTAAAATATAAATAATTTCTTAAATATTGCTTCCGAGCTTACCAAAGGTATAACGGAAGCATTGTGTTCACTTTTGAGAACGAAAAACTTTTATGTCTCCGATTTTAAAAATTCCAAGACAGAAATCCGTTTCAGACATCAGGGAACATTTTTGGTCTCGTGTCTGTCTCTCTGTCTGTCTGTCTGTCTGTCGGTCTGTGTGTCCGCGAATTCTGAAACGTGCGACGATAACTTAAGTATCGGCGCTGATACTGTCCTCTAGCGATTGAAATTGTGTTTTTAATACAACCTATTGTGTAAATTCAACATTCTATACCCTAGCTTATTGGAGCTCCACTGTTAAATTAAAAATAAAAAAATATTTTTATAAATGTTTTTGACAGTTAAAATCAATAAATTATTTTGTTTCTAGCATCATTCATATTTTTTACCAACTAATTGACCACATAAGCTACGCCTAAATAATGAACATTTAATTTAATCAAATACTATTACTGTACATTGATTCATCAATAGATTAAAGTAATTGTATAATGCTAATTAAATGTGGACATATCAAGAAGGCAATGGAGTCAAAATAAATAATTTACCATAAAAATAAATTAATAAATAAAATTTAAAAAATAATTAATTAAAATATAAATAATTATTAAAAATTAAGCTAATTAGCTGATACACTTTTTAGCATTCATACTTAACTATCTTTTGCTTTGAAAAGAGAAATATTTATAAACAAATTAACATCTGCCTATAAATTCATACATCTAAAATGAAAAAATTACTTAAATGTAAAAATGTAATACTTCTATTTAATTTTACATATTTATCAGTGAGCTTTTTGCTAGTTTTTATTTTTTTTTTTTCGGTACTAATAACGTGCTAAACTTTTAGGGTATTTTTTCTTTATATTTATCGTCATTATCTTTTTCTTACTTGAAATTTATCACATTAATTTTTTTTTATGTTAATAAAAAAATGTTATTAACAATATTAAAAAAAGATTTTAATGTTCAAATCTTATAGAAGTTATTATTTTAATTTATTTCTCGTAAAATATTTCACAATTGTATTTTATTTATTATTATCATCATTTTAATTGCTAACTAAAAAAAAAAAAAAAAAAAAAAAAATACATTATGAAGCTATGTGAAAATTTGAATTACATTGGTTTATTATTATTTTACTTATTAAATCATAAGAATTAATTGTGATATGATTTTTAGAAGTCACTAAGGACTTTTAATATTATTATCAATATTTTCTATTTAAACATTTATTCTATCATTATTGTAAAATGTTTTTTTGGTTAAAAGAATTCTTATTAATGTAAGCTTGATAATATTTATGCTTAATTGATCTTGTTATATTAAGACTTACTTGATTTTAACATTCAAGTTATTTTAAATGTTTTGTTTGTAACATATGTTCAAGTTTATGTTTTTTATGATGTAACAATTGAAATATATTTAGGTTATATTTGCAACATATCAGCTAATTGTTTATTTAATTTTATTTGACTAAAGTTTACTTAATTAAAAGAAACTTTTTATAAGTAAAAATTTACTCAATTAACAGCTGCTTTTTCTAAGTAAAAGTTTACTTAATTAAAAGCAACTTTTTATAAGTAAAAGTTTACTTAATTAAAAACAACTTTTTCCTAAGTAAAAGTTTACTTAATTAAAAGCAACTTTTTCCTAAGTAAAAGTTTACTTAATTAAAAGCAACTTTTTCCTAAGTAAAAGTTTACTTAATTAAAAGCAACTTTTTCCTAAGTAAAAGTTTACTCAATTAAAAGCAAGGCTAGTGGTAAGATATTTGTAACAACTCAAAACAAATTTACTAACTTTGCAAACAAAATATTATAGGTGATATTCAGTATAGAGTTTTATCATGATGATCCTAAAAGATATTATCATTAACAAAATAGGTTGGACTAGACTATATGGGGCATCATGTATAGAAATGCAAAAACAAACAAATATAATGCATACATAATTAAAGTGTTTCCTGTATATTAATATAAATTGCCATTATTTATGTATTCTTTTTCATTTCATACTCTCTTGAAAAAACAGATACGCTACATCGAAGCCCAGGTAATCTACAACAGATACATACGCCTAAGATTCCCAAAATCGATCTGTATACAGCTGTGTCTCAAAACAATTGTATTAACAGAAAAAATGTATTAAGTTGTATTAAATTGTATTTAAAGAAAACTTATCAAATGAAGAAGAATCCATAATTGGTGCATTTTTTATCAATATACAAAGACTGATAAGAAAAGACTAATTATATTTGCCAGTTTTTTTCATTTCTATACATGATGCCCCGTATAGGCTAGTTCAACCACAAAATGTGTTCACTAGAGTAAAAGAAAAAAACAACAACATTTATTACTATACACTTTTGATATTTTGAGCCACAGCGTAGCAGCTGATTTAAAGAAAAAGAAAAAGAAATATAAATGTATATATAATTCAAATATCTCTTAAGGCTAGGATACACTTGAACATTCGCCTCGAAGATGTGAAGCACATGACGTGTAAAGGTTTTGTTGACAAGCGTCCGGGGGCACGTAAGGACAAGGAAAAGACCAATAAGACAAGGACCAGTGACCACGTGATCGTGCAGTTGTCCCTGGTCCAAGATATGAACATTAGCAAAGAATGGGATCCGCTGGCGGAAGTTCGTCGAAGCCCTATGCTCCACGTAGGAGTTAAAGGAAGTAAGTCATTCGCCTCGAATGAGCATGCTTTTGCCCCGTTTTGCTCAGATGTGTACAGGGCGAGCCGAATGGAAGCGCATGCCTCAGCCCGATCCGAGAGGTGTCGACAAATCAAAGTGAGCACGTGCTCAGTGGGGGTAGACAACTCGGGTCGGGCCGAATCTCAGAGTAAGGAAGGGGTAGAGGGAACAATACTATAGAATCGGGGTCTCAAAAACTGGTCCATTATGCGACACCCCTATACTAAACCTCCCAAGCGGCAGTCTGGTGAAACAGTATCGATATCTCGATAAAAACTTGAAATTTATCTGATTTCAGCTGATAAGGATAAGTATAATGTGATAGTTTCTTACGACATTTAATATTTTAATACAGTTTTCTTTATAAATACATAATATGTACTTTAGTGTTTGTTGTTAACCGAATTGATTATCTAAAGGCAGTTACGTTGTTAATAACATGTAATAGTTCCAGTTCCTTTATAACCAAAAGCAATCTTATATAATACAAAATCGTCTTCTAAAGAAATCACATCAGATTTTTCTCTTGACATTTCGATAATAAAACAATCAAACAAAGCACATGACGTGTAAAGGTTTTGTTGACAAGCGTCCGGGGGCACGTAAGGACAAGGAATAGACCAATAAGACAAGGACCAGTGACCACATGATCGTGCAGTTGTCACTTTAGTTCGGGTTGAGCTCGCTTGAGAGGTTTAGTATATGGGTGTCGCATAATGAACCACTTTTCAAATCGCATTGCTCCCTCTACCCCTTCCTTACTCTGAGGGCTGAATAATATGAGCCAACTCCACCCTCTATATTCTGACACATTTACTTTATATTATTTAGGGTAATTTCTCATTGTTATTGTTTACCTTCATGACTGTTTGGCGGTCCTAACACGGTGACTCATTGCTCATGCGGGGCGAGATCGTGAGTCCACCTTATACCGAATGGTATTACATGCTCATTCGGGACGAATGCTCAATTGTATTCTCGCCTTTAGAAATTCTCACTTTTTTCTAATTAAACCATTCTACTATTGTTACAATGATCTGCTGTCATATTTTGATGCAAATTTGAGAAGTTACTGTAAATATTTCATGTTTAACACTGTAAAGTTTACAATTTAATCGAAATGACAGACAACTATTATGATTATGGTTTGTTAGATAGTTTATCTTTAATTTGTTTTTCTCTATCATTCTTGCTGATTCGACGAGTGATAGAAAACGTATTAATGAACAAATACAAAACCAAAGTGATCTTATAAAATCCTTTTGAAGAATTAAGGAATTAAAAGTTACACAAAGTCAAGTTAATATTGCGTGTGGAGGGAATAATAAACATCAGATTTCAGAAGTTATCTGAATTTCCTTATAGTTGAACGATTATTGTTCACATTACCACATAAGATTCTTTTAAAAGCTTGCCGGAATTCCGGACTGAATATGGTATAAATGACCGGATTCAAAGTAGAATTGAAGTAACCCAACCAGAGGAAAAGAGATGCCAGATAGTCCGCTATTGAACATGACTCACATAGCGGCATCAACAACGCCATGATGAAGAAAGGTAGCCAGCAAACAACGAAAGCTCCGGTGATGATTGCAAGTGTTTTCGCTGCCTTTCTCTCACGTTTCGCTTCTAGACTCTCCTTTTTACCCTCTTTTTGTTGGTTTCTTTTTGTTGATTTGGCTCCCCTGTCTGCGGAGCTGATAGTGAAGGCAGTTGTTTGAGATCCACCGACACTAGTGCTGTTTGTTACGTTTTTACTGTCGACCACCTCTACTTCTCCAGAGCTTTGGCCTTCGACTAGAACCATTGTAGCTTCGGATGGTTTATCAGCCTCTAAATCAGGTTTTTTCCTAAAACAAAGACAAATGTTTTGTTTTATACTTACATACATACATATATTATATTTTTTAATTACACAGTCATAGTATTTATTTATATCCGGTTTACATTATCACGAGAGTTTTAAAAAGAGGTTAACATGTATTACATAATGGAGTTCTAGGTCTTCCGGTGGTGACCGCGTCTTAGTGGATGATGATGGTGACGCGGTCACCACCGGAAGACCTAGAACTCCATTATGAAACTTACCGCGGAAGCCTACGCACCAATGTATTACATATACGTAAGATGTACATATACGTGTTTGATACTAAACCCAACTGATTCAAAAGACATCCCCGGGATATTCTTTTGTCCAGATTTTATCCTGTCCATAATCGTTGGTCCTGGGTTCCCCTATGGTTATCCCGTTTTGGATGCCTCATTGGGCCATCCTAAGGATGTCATATGTATATCCTTAACGGGATATCCAGTTGGGGATATCCTATGGACATCGAGTTAAGGGTATCCTATGGATGTCCAGTAAGGGGTATCCTATGGACATCGAGTTAAGGGTATCCTATGGATGTCCAGTAAGGGGTATCCTATGGACATCGAGTTAAGGGTATCCTATGGATGTCCAGTAAGGGGTATCCTATGGATGAATTCTAATATCTAAAGCTTTTTGCTTTTATTAAAAAATGTTAACTGATTTAATTATAAGTGGGTTTATATACGTTACACAAAGGATGATATTTCAGTGAAAGCTAGAATGAAACAATCTAAAATATATTCAAATTATATATAAAAGTTATATATTTATAGTATAAGGTTTAAGTATTCATTTTGAGTTGCTCCAAATCGGAAATTACTCTTGGCCGAGTGGATAGACACAAAATTTCTAACACTTTAAATTCAATCTTATAATTCACATATATGGGTCCAACATAAAGGATTTATACTATAAATGCCGTAGCTGATTATTGATTATTGTCACAGCGCTTCATTATTTTAAAAATTTACATTCTAAGCATCCAGAATATGTCTCAAAACTGTCCGTAGCATATCTAGTAAGATATAGACAGTTTTGGGACATATTTTGGATGCTTAAAATGTAAATTTTAAAAATATTTACCTCATGGGCGTTAGAATAAATATTTATCCCATGTACGCGAGGAGCCAGGGTAGCCGAGCGTCTTAAGGCGCTCGCTCAGCTATCAATAAGTCGAGGCAACTCGAGGTCGTGGGTTCGATCCCGTGCCATGATACTCTGAATTGCATCTCTGAATTGCATCAATGAATTGCGGACGGTGCAGGGCGAGGGACACCCTTTATGGGGACTCTTCTCCCACTCTTTTATGTGGGTCCGATCCGTGTCATGATGATGTAATTTGTATCTATGACAAATTATAATTATTATTAACTACGGGAAACAGACAGAGATTCTGTCTGTTTCCCGTAGTTAATAATAATTATAATTTGATTTAAATTAAAATTTAATCGTTCCGTAGTATGAATACTGACAAAATCGTAAAATATGAGTTTGTATCTATGGTTCGAGGACGGAGCAGGGCGAGGGACACCCTTTAAGGGGACTCTTCCCCTACGCTTTGACGCCCGGCGGTACAATATACAAATGTATGATGTGTAAAGTAGCTGGAACTCTCCACCGCGGGGTGTAAAAAGGGTCTAAGTGATGGCCTAATTGCAAGGTTCGAACAAGGTTCGTCCTACCCGTTCTAGTAGGAAGTACTAGACTACTACTACTACTACTATCCCATGTACTTTAGAAGGGTGGACATCGGGTCAGCCATAAGACATTCAGGAGGAAAAATTTTACCCTCCTAAGGATGTGGCAATGGACCAAATGACTGGTCCTGTGGATATCCTAGGGACAAATTCGTGCTACTTGAGAAAGCCTAAATACTCATAACAACACTAACTACTCCTGTGTTTTAAATTCAATTTTTTAGTATGATTAAAATGAACACCTCTCTATCAAAATTAATTTTCAAAGCTATTTTTCGGCCTCTCGGCCGAGTCTACAGAGAAAAACAATATAAATAAGGACTGACAATAGTTAATCAAAGGATATGTAATATTAAGTGTCATTTATTTGAAATTTCATTGTATTAGCTGTGTTTATATGGTGCATTGAAAACGATTTCAATATACGGTTACTGTTTTACATGTTACTTGTTTACATGATACAGTTTTGAAGTCATTAGAATACAGCTGATTTTGACACATGATCATTATGATGGCTGTCAAAGAAAGTAATGATTGTAGATTGTAGATTGTAGATTGTACGGTCAGGTGTTTATATGTAAATAAAGGTGTGTTCAATACGATAAAGTTCCAGATTTTGTTGTATTGACTTTGAAATAAACTAGATTATCCATGCGTTTACATGGAAAAGATACTGTATTCAAATCGTTTTTAATACACCTTGTAAACGTATCTCGTATCTGTTAGCTTTGTTCCAACCACACGGAGAAAAATCGAGTGTGTATTTTCAACAAGTAGGTAGTGTTGAGGCCCTTTAAGTTTGAATTTACACTATGATGGGATGGTACTGGCACTAATAGCGTTGCCACAAGAAAAATTTTTTTTTTTAGAGTTATCGTAAATGTAAAGTTTTTAGTACCAGCAACACTACGTTAGAGTTGCGTATAACTTTGAGTTTTTAGTGTTGGCGAAACTCCATTAGAGCGTTTGTAACACTACATAGTGTTCAGCAAAACTTAATTTGGTGTTGATATTAAATTTTAGCTTAATGTTATCCCGAAACTAAAAAAATACTCCAATTTTAGCGTTGTCGCTGCGCTAATAGAGTTATAACAAGAAGAATTATGGAGTTGTTAAAAAATAACTTAATGTTATTGTAAATACAACTCTAGAGTTGAGATAAGCATTGGTCTTAGTGTTAATAAGACACTTATTGATAGCCTAAATTATATATATATTGATAAAATTCATGATACAAAAAGTTCTTATTTTTTGGCGTAAAATCCAAATCAATTCTTTAAAACATGCATTATTAATATTTTTTTACTTTTTGAGCCCCGCTGAACACCTTTTTTTAATCAAAAAAACAGTTTATATAAATATATATATATATATATATATATATATATATATATATATATATATATATATATATATTTTTTTATATGTATGAATATATATATATATATATATATATATACATTTTTATATGTATGAATATATATATATATATATATATATATATATACATTTTTATATGTATGAATATATATATATATATATATATATATATATATATATATATATATATATATATATATATATATATATATATATATATATATACATATATACAGTTATATGTATACTATATACTATAAAATAGAATTCACTGTATATACTCCCATATAATTTAAAAATGTTTTGACAAATCCAAATTATGCGTGTATATTATGTCGTTGACCGTAAAATTGTAACAATATATATAAGCTTAAGTTTCGAGAAGCATAAGGATTATGAAAAATATAAAGCTTAATATGCATATAGCTTTAACTTAAGACATATAGCTATTACTAGGAAAGGATTATTGTGTACAGTTATACACATTATTGGGTACATTTAGAATCCTGGTTTACCTGCGTGCTAAACAATTTCAGATTTAATTTTTAAAATGTTTACTAACTTTAATTTCTACTCAAAAAGTATTTCCCCCTAAGTAAGGGATCTTATGATTCATTGGAAAAGTTAACCTTATATAAACAATTACAGGTCATGACCAGTTTAAAGTTTTTTAAGAAGAAACCATCGCAGGTATATGAACAAAAAGGTAGTATGTACAAAATGTAATCCGCATAAGATGAATGTAGAAAAACCTTATACCCAGATACTATTGTCAAAGCAAATCATGCCTTTATAGAGAAACACAAGACTAAATTAATTTTACATCATTAAATATATTTGTTCTGAGTGCAACAGTTATATATTATATGCAGCAAGACAGGTTAAAAAAATCAGGTACGAGGTACCTCGGAACTTTTCCTCACTTAAGAGTTCACTTTCTGAACTAACTGATTTATTGTCATTCTTAAAAAAAAACCTTATTTTTAATACCTATATTTTATTTTATACTACTATTAGTAGCGAGGAACAGTAAAAATGTGTCATTCCAGATTTGTGACATTGAATTATAATTTTTTAAATTAATTAAATCATTTCATTATTGGTAATGATCTCTGTGAAGGAGAGGTATTGCGAACCCGGGGATATCATTAAAATCCGATTCACGTATACATATATGTCTGTGCGTTCGTATTTATGTATACATGTACGTATACGTACGTTCGTTAGTTCGAAAGTTTAAACTTTATCAAGACATCGTATTGAGATGCGGTTTGCGGCAATTTTTCAGAACTTTTGTCGGATAAACTGATAGCGCAAACCCGAACATCTGAGCTCACGACCTGCAGTCACTTAAGCACGCAATCGGTCTGTCGAAAATAACTTCAGTTGGCTTTATTTGATTTCAATTTCTTTTTGGGTATATATGTGTCCTGTATGGTAGATTGTACCTGTAGCTTTTGGGCACAATCGGACAAGCGGTTTGGGAGCTATTAACATTTTAGTGTTTTTACTTCCCTGAAAATGGGTATGTAAATACTGAGTTCTCTCTTGATCACGTATTGACACGACAACATTTCATGGAAGTTATGTGTGGGATTTCCACAGGTGAGGATAACCATATTTTAAATGGTTACCATGTGCTTAATACTAGAGGTATATAAAAGATTGATATGAAACAAATTTTCAAGCAAAAGTTTACTGGACATCAGTCAAATTATTAAGTGTTTAAGATAATGCGTCCGATAAATGACGCCTTGTCGATTTAGACATACAAAACTTTAACTGTCAGTTAAAACTGTACACTGTATAGTTAAACGTAAGTTAACTGCACACACGTAAGTTAAATCCTTCAGTTTTCATAATGGATTGGAAGGCGGATCCAATTTGAAGAATGAACTTTCGTCTCAGTTTAAGTGTATACAATTGAGTTGAACTGAGACGGAAATATTCACACACGGACAGTTTCAAAGTGTGAGTTAAAACTGCACGTGTGTAAACTGGCCGGCTTAATACCAATAATGTAAAACAAAATTAAATATACTTTTCCGTCCTTTTAAATAAATTTAATATTATTTGTCCTTTTTAATGCTTTCAATTGGCCGCCCACATATCGCTAGTAACGTTCTGAGCGCTTTTTGTGGCTGTATATATACAGATTGTTTCATTTCTTGAGAAGAGGCAAGCATAATTTAATTATAAATAAGGTAAATTAATTTGTTTCCAGACACGATATAGCGGCAATCGTCCATTTTTTGTTGTAGACATGTGGTTTTCTCTTAGTGTCAGACTGACAAGAAATAGATTTCTCGTGACTGTAGTTAGTGTTTCTGTATGCTAGAAGTAACACTAGCTTATTGTTGAAGCAAGCATCATATTTAGTTACTTCAATCCAAAGACGAGTGAATTTGACTCTATAAGGTTTAAAAGACCTCTATGATGAGTTATATCGACACCTACTCGGTTAGTTTCAACCCTAAGGGCCCTAGAGTGGGGGGGAATCCCATATAACCTCCGCGGCCGTGCCTAGCGCTACATTCCACATTCCGCTTACCTTCACTAAGTTAGTCACTCCTTATTACAAATGCCAATTTCCTTAACAAGTGCATATTTATATATAGTTCTTGGCTTGTGTTTTTTGTGTGTTGTCACAGAGCTCACTACTACTTCATAGCGTTCTCTTAAATAGTGTTTTGGAGTGTAATATAGTGTTAAATAGTAAATAGTGTCTGTGCGTGTTTAGGACTTTTATATAAATTAGCGTCAATACAGTGTCGTGCAAAATGGACCTTGTACCATTGTTACACAAGTGGAATTTTTCGCATCTTGCATCTGTGTTTACAGGTAAATAACTTTATTCATTAAATAATTAGATTCAATATTTGTAGGAGTTGTAAATTCTGTTTTTTGCACATCTTTGTCACTCTTTAATATTTTTATTAGGTGAATAGTTCATTTATTAATTTCCTCAGAATAGCTAAATATTCAAAAATAAGTTGTCTAAACTTTTATAAGTATATATAAAATATTTGTGGAGCACAGACCCCATGCACGAAAGCTATAATTGAGTTTTGGATTGTTTTATTTTTATTTCTCTTAACATAGTCTCTCTTCTAATTTACGTTTGAACCTTCTGTGTAAAGCGATAACAATACCTATGTTATTCGAATAAATTTTTAAAGTATTCATTAGAATTAGAGTTGGGGTCCCATAGACCCCTGTGTTCCATTGACGTAATAGTTTCATAAACCACTGTTCATTTTCTTATTTATTTTTATTAAATTAAAACTTATTTAAAAAAAAAAAAAAAGAAATATATATATATATATATATATATATATATATATATATATATATATATATATATATATATATATACAGTGTGTCCCAAGATATACAGAGTATCCGAGAGGAAAATTTTTCTTATTTTTAGGTTTTCAAAAAAAATTCATTCTTCATAAAAACTCCTGCTCGATCTTAAACCTCTAAAAATGATCAAATTTTCTTGATTTCCTGTGCAGAATGTTTTGTTTTTTGAACATTTTAAAATATAACCAAGAGTAAGCTACCCTTATTTTTAATGTTATTGAAAAATATTATTTAGAAAAGTGGTTCAGAATTGCAAAAAAAAGTATAAATATTAATTTATTTTATGAAAAAAATGCATTTTTTTAGAAAACAAGAAAATTTTTCCTCTCGGATACTTTGTCTTGGGACACACTATATATATATATATATATAAATAAATAAAATAAATATAATGATAATACTCAAATGCTAATATATATAATATATATTAATATATATATATATATATATATATATATATATATATATATATATATATATATATATATATATATATATAATATTATTATTATTTATATTTTATTTATTTATTTTCTAATTTTTTTTTTTTTTTTTTTAAGACTTTACAACTGATCTAATTCCTGATTTATTGAAGCATGACGGGGACTTCAAGGAGCTGGTCCCAAATGTGAGGGAGAGGCTTTTGCTCAAACGAAAATTTGAACAATTCCTGGAAGAAAATTCACTCGGATGTTCATCTTTTGTGTCAGAAGTAAGAACCCAAGGATAATATAATACTAATTGTCAATTGTGTTGTAAATGAATCTATTTTAATGATGTAATATAAGTGCATGATAATACTGCAGTCTCTTCGTGAAAATAGATTCATTTTCAATCAATACATTCATATCATTAGATTAATTTAGATTCAATTACATAAATCAGTTAATATTAATGTCTTTTTTGCAGGAAGAGAGTTCAGAGCAATCGTTAGGACATATTGCATCCCCCTTCCAATTAGAGAACATCCCATCAGTTGCCATTTCCCAGCCAACTTATCATGTTCTAAATTTGGAAGCTGCTGATCTCAATACACTTGATGTGATTCCCCTTGATGGGGAACTTTTGTCTACCTCCACCCCCTCTACATCATTAGTGACACGGGATAATCTACCAGTACCGGAAAGACAAATATCTGATGACCCAGTAAGTTCATTATGCTATTTTTTTTTATTATTTTCTTCAAATTTCATAATGTTTGCATATTAAATAAGAAGCAAGATCCAATGGGGAGAAGTATCTAGATACAGATACAACACTTTTCAAATAAAGATTCAAAATGCAATTATTATGTGTCTGTACAAAATACAAGAATTTTGTTTCATTTAAAGATATATATATATATATATATATATATATATATATATATATATATATATATATATATATATATATATATATATATATATATTGCACAGTAGGTTAACTATTCTATATATATATATATATATATATATAATAGTTATATCAATAGGAGACTAGAATAGTTAACCTACTGTGCAATATATTATATATATTTTTGTTAAATTTTTAAAGTGTTTGTTGTAATATCTTTAAGTTAAGGCAACCCACCGCACCTTTTAACCCTTACCTTAATTTACAACCTTTACCTGATGGTCACTTATACTGTTAATCCTCTCAACTCCATTTTGTTCCCCACCCTTCTGATCCTGTATAACTAATCCAATCTTTAAACTCCGTTTTCATCAACATTACTTAGTTATCTTCCAATCTTTACCATGAAACTTACATTATAGTATCGCGCATGAGAAGTTAATTTCAAATTTACAAGTAATATAATTTGTTTGTGGGCGTTTTCAGATATTAAATGAAGTTTTGACATCCCACGATGGTGCATTAATACTGGAGAGATACGCGGCAGGCTGTATAAAAGGGAAACAGAAGGCAATTAGAGATTTGGTTGAGAGGGTAATTAAAACACTTCACCGGCACGGAATCGACTACTCTGTGGGGAGGTACACGAAGCTTTCTGAGGCTATTGTGAAAGTGTGGCCGAACGAAGACAAGGTAATACATTATTTTTTTCTTTTATAAGTTTCTTCGTTATTACTCTGTTTGTTATTGTCATTGCTTATTTCTTCTATGTATAAAAAAAAAAAAAAAATGTAAATTCTTTTTATATTTGAACATAGGAAATTAAAAAGGTGTTTTTTTTTTTTTTATTATTTTTCAGACATCATTCTACCTGCCGCCCTACAGTGCACACTCGACCCAGACTGATGCGAAGGGGAAGCTATATGATAAAAAAAAAAATTTTGACAGGGAATTATTGAGGTCGAATTTAAAGGAATATAGGAGGAAGAGAAGGAGTAGATCAAGCTCTTTAGAGTCTAGTAGCCTGACCAATGCCAGTAAGGCATCAGTCTCCAGCGGTCCAAACACCCCGAGAGGAAAAATAGTAATACAAGAAAGAGACCTTACCGAAGTAGAAGAGGACGACATTCGATGGCTTCAACATAACGTTGACAACTGGCCAAAGGTCTTAGAGAAATGGGGCAGGACGGTTGAGGCGAGGAAGCTCCAAACCTCGAGCTTCACTACAGTGGAGCAAATTTATCGGGCTTTTCCAGCCATACAACTTCCTCTGGGTTACGAACTGGTAAGTTTACAATTTTTCCGCACTTACTTTGTTACTGTTCCTTGTAGTTACTTTGTTTTTTTTTTTCTTTTGCTGAATATACTGAACTCTTTTCACAAAGTTAATTAAAAAATGTGACACATTAATAAGTCATTCATTTGCTCTCAAGCAATTATATTATCATGTAGAATGTATTTCTCCTTATTTTCAATATATTTATATTTTATGTTGGTTGTCATTGTTGCAGTTGGAGAAAGATTTTGACTTTATTCACCCGGGAAAATCTTACAAGCTAACATCAGGGTGGAACTCCTTTCAGAGGAAAATACTGGCTATTGGAAGAGAGAAAGTTACCGATCCATCCTCCCGCAAATTGCTCGGGATCCTTGAGTCTTCTGAAGACGAAAGTAAGTGTTCATCCTTAGTTACTTTTCTCCTACTCAGGGCTCGCCAAAGTGGACCCAGCCCAATTAAACCCACCGGGTTTTTTGGGGCTGGGTCCACCTTATACCCAGAAAAAATTGTTTTTGATTAATTCCAATCCAAATTACTCTGGAATTATTACATGTCTCACAGTTTCTCATTTTCTGTCTCAGCCTAATATATTTAGTTCAAAAAATTATAGGATTAAAATTCCAAAAATTAATTGTTAATTAACTATACTTAAATGTATTAATGAACAATTTGAAAATAAATTAAAGCAAAGTAACTCATTATTCATGAATAGTGGTTCATTGGTATATCTCATTTCAATAATTCGGCCACTACTACTGTCAGTTGTGTTAGAAAATAGAAAACCTATGAAAAGTATGTAATTGGACCTGTGCAAAAATAAGTATGTTTATGCCCCCCCCCCCCTCTCCCTAATTTTAAGAGGAAATAAAACATGTTCATTAAAAACTTTTTTTTTATTTCAGATCACAGAGTCTGTGCAGCCATCAGGCTGCTTGCTGCGATACTGGTACCTGGTAGGGGCAAGGCGAGAAGTTCCACTGCAGAAACGTCTGTAAAGAAGAAAGGCCTTGCAAAATTTTCAATAGCCGAAGGGCAGGACTCCTTGATCACTATCATTGAGGTAATTAAGACATCTTCGCTTTTGGTTAGAAACTGGGTTGTGTGTCAGTGCTAATGTCTGTGTTTAAACATACAGTAAAGTGTATAGGCTTTAAACTATATTATACTTCAGTCAGGAAGTGTAAACCCAATGAGTGAAGCTTAAAAAAAAGAATCCCTTAAGCTAGACCAAAGAAAGCCCAAGAAGAAAAAGTAATTCAATTCAACTCAATTAAATTCAAGTAATTTTAATTTTACTTTTAAATGGTCTTTCAAATGTGCTTTTCCAAAGTCATGTTTTGAATGTGGTTTAAAATTTAAAAAGCGGCCTCTGGTCTCAAGCTTCCATTTTTGTATCCTTTGTTTCCCTTGATACTTTTCAACTGCATGTTGTAATGTGCGCTTGGTTATGTGTTACAGACTGCGGGCGACATCAAAGAAACGATACAACGCAGATCCACGGAAGCAGAGAAAATTAAGGACACTGTCCAGCCGTATATAATCGTTCAGGGCTTCCACCCTTCTGAATTCAAGTCAGCTTACGTTGTGATTGACCAGACATTTTACGCCTTCACCGACACCCTGAAGGCAGTTGATGTCTGCTTCAAGTCGTTCTTTGCCCTTCAATGCATGTACCCGAAAGCCAGCGAGCTTATATGGACTCTTATACAGAGGTACGTATACGGTATAGAAGAAGATAACAACAATTTCTCGCCACCTCTAACGGCAACTATAAAATTGTTTGAGCAGACTGTTGCCTAAATTTAATCTTCAAAGTTTAAAAAAACCTACATTTTGCATGTATAGATAGATATAACATATATTAATTTAGATGTTAAATATTCAAAATTGACTCTGTTAACTTTGACAACTTAAAGTCTTATTAATTGTTTCTTAAAATTCGAACGTAAATTCTTAAAAATTTTCATATAAAGTATTTCAAATTTGTCTTTTAAGATGGACACAGTGGCTTATAGTTGCCAGTTTTGCCACAGGAAAATTAGGTCCCTAGACAATTTCATTGTTCATCTAAAATATGAACATGACATTAACACGACATATCAATCATATAAATGTACGATGACCGGTTGTTACCGGATTTTTCAGTCTTTATCTGTTTTCAAAAGGCACCTGAAGCGTTGCTATAGTCAAACATTGACTAAAGCAGAAAGTGACCTTAGTACGCATAGTGCCCCACAAACTGAAAATAGTCAACAAAATTTTCCCACGAGTAGTGACAATGTAAACAACTGTTTTGACTCTAGTTCACAGCCTCGTATTGAGAGGTTAAGAGAAGCTGCCGCAACTTTGTGTGCAGCCATTTACAGTGATTCTTCTCTGCCGAACAATCTAGTTGGCAAAATAATTGACTACATGACTACATTCATTACCGAGGGTTACCTCCCACTTGTTGAGGAAGTTTATGGCGCAAGGTTGCAGCCCACCCTCGACTCTAGTGACGCGCGACTCAGTGCCAAAATGGCAGTTCTTAAAGACCCTTTTAATTTCTTATCGACTCATTACTTAAGAATGAAATACTTTAAAAGCACCACGAAATACTTAGCTCCTGTGCCTTATGTGATCGGTCAGTCAGTTAAAAAAATTGTTGATAAGGACGCTGCTGTTCGTGTAAGACCTGTAACTTCAACTGCTCAATATATCCCAGTCGGTCCTACTTTGAAGCAAATGCTTGAAACGCCCAGGACATTACAGTCAATGAGAGCGAATGTTGACAAATTAAAAGACTTTAAGTTATTAAAGGTATCAGTTATGCAGGGCAATTTGTGGGAAAAAAAAGTTGATGCTTTCACATTACAACATGGCCCCAAAGAGGTTTATCCTCTCATTATGTATTTTGATGATTTTGAGACTGGAAATCCCTTGGGATCTCATGCGGGGTTCCAAAAACTGGGTGCTATTTATTACACCTGTCCTGCATTACCAACGCACCTACTTTCCAAATTAGATAATATCAATGTGGCTGCAATTTTCAAAAGCAACGATCGTTATAGTTGTGGTAATCGTCGTGTACTTTCTCCCTTGCTATCCGAGTTGATAAAGCTAGAACAGGAAGGGGTTGACATAACAGTATCTGGTGAGAGTTGCACAATACGGTTTTTGCTCTTAGCTGTTGTGGGCGATAACTTGGGCCTTCATTCCATACTGGGTTTCGTAGAAAGTTTTTCGGCCAACCAATGTTGCCGATTTTGCTTTGCCTCAAAATCGGAGGCAAGGCAAATGATTGAAGAGGATGCACAAATGCTTCGTACCGTCGATGATTACGTCATTGACTCAGATGATGCAGAATGTCAAAATGACGGCTTCATCAAAGATTATTGCGTATGGAATGACTTACCCAGTTTTCACTGTCACACTAATTATGCTGTAGATGCAATGCATGATTTATTAGAGGGCGTATGTCGATATGAAATGTGCCAAATTATAAATTACTTCATATCAGTGAGGGTAATTACTCTCACGACAGTGAACTCTAGGATCAAGTTTTTTAACTTTGGCATAGACAGTGATCATGCACCACCTCCTATTAAATTGCAACATCTAAAAAAAGGTTCAATTATTATGTCAGCCTCTGAAATGTGTGCACTAGTAAAATATTTCACTTTAATTGTCGGTGACTTGATTCCTGAGGGTAACGACGTTTGGGAGTTATATCTCAATCTCAGAAAGATAGTCATGTTTGTCTTGTCTGACTCATTTCCCCCCGGTAGCTCAGATTATTTGAAAGGTCTCATCCTGTCCCACCACAGCCACTATCTAGATAAATTTAAAACCCCTTTAAAGCCCAAGCATCATCTCCTTATTCACTATCCCAACATGATTGATAATATGGGTCCCTTTAAACAGGTTTGGTGCATGAGATTCGAAGGGAAACACAGACAATTGAAAAGATACGTGACAGCTATATCTAATCGCCAAAATGTACCTCTTAGCTTATCAATTAAATGTCAATTACAACAATGTTATAAACTAATAGGCACAGCCAATAAAGGGCCCAATGATGTTGGGTTCTCAGTAGGCCCTCCTAAGAAATTGTTAGACAAATCTGTAAAACCACTACTCACTGAAAGTGAGCATAAATTTAATAGTCCAATAACCTCTTTTCCTTGGGTTGAAACGAAGGGAACAAGATTTAAGATCGGACAAACAATCGTTATAAACAAAATTGAAGGTGTGCCACAATTTGCTAACATAAAACACATTATTATTACTCTTGATGAACGTATTTGTTTCATAGTTGAAAACTATCTCAATATTGGCCTCTCTAGCCATTTGGACTCTTATGAAGTTATTCCTCAAAATGTTTATAGCTTATACATTATGAGATATAATGACACATGTAGGCCTGTAAACACTGTCCACGCCAATGATGGGGGCTATTACGTAGTTAATTAGCAGTAAGAATATCAATTATTATTTATTTGTAATAAGTGCATAATTAAAAATTTAAATGTACAGCACAGCACTTAACAAATTAAGGAAGTATATTTAATAAATTGTACAGATATATAGTATAACAATATACCATAATATATCATAATATATAGTCATATAATTCATACTGTAATATATTATTAGTATTTATTATTTGTTATTATAAATTACTTATTATTTAAAATAAGTAAATAATTAATAATGTCGTTTAATTTGTATTTTAATAATGTAAATAGTCAGTGTAAATAATTTAATTTAAATTGTAATTTAATGATGTAAATATTAATTATAATCTGTCAATTTTATCGTGGCCTCTCTTATTCTATGTAGACAGCAAATGTTTTTTTAAAATAATAAATAAAGTAAAAATATACATGATTTTATGACTCATTATGTGTAAAAGTTATAAGTGTTAACTTCCATCATTTCTTCTTTATTAACCTATTAATTTAATTTAAATAGATAAGGGAGGCACAGATAAACTAAACAGATCATAATATGTACAATTATAAAAATAATTGATGTGTCATTTGTCAAAACTAAATGTAAGTATATACATTTTATGTAGTATTTAATTGAATTTAATTAACATAAATTATAAAATAAATGAGTAGGTATTCGATGTAAATATATTCATTTCTAAGTTAATTTAATTTACTTTATTTATTAAAAATAAGTAAATAAATAATCGAAACATTTATTTATGATTTCATTATTAAATTTATTATTATTTATTCATTTTTTTATTTTATTACTTTCTACTACTTATAGTCACTTATTTAAATTGTGTTTATTTTGTACATTTCATGAAACTATACAAATTATTTTACTTAATGAATTTACGAATACATGATTTTTTAATCAATTGGATGCAACTTTAAAAATTATTGTGTTTAAAAAAAATTGTACATATAACTTTATTTAGTGAACAATAAAATTTATAGTTATAATAATTTGTTATTTATCATCGTTACAAAACTACCCCCTTTCACCCTAATTGTAATGGATAAAAATGCAATCAATATAAATGTACATCACTAATCTTTTTATAAACAATTAAATTTACTTCAATTTCAAAATTTATATTTAATTCACTTGGCATTATATGTTCTAGTCATTTTAAAAATAGCTTCTTTACACTCTGTGCACGCATATTGATTGCTATTTTACCCAGTGCAACATAATTTTTAAGCACATTTGCAAGCAGAAGGATTTTCTTTTGGGGATTTCAAAAGGAAATTCCCTGTGCTTAAGAGTTGCTTCTACTCCAAAAGGAATTTTCCTGTACCCTCGCGGAAAACCTGCTGGTAGGAGGTTTCCGCTCTGATGGGAAGGCTTAAATGTCTTGTGAGACTTTTGTGCCTTCACATCAGAGCGGAAACCTCCTACCAGCAGGTTTTCCGCGAGGGTACAGGAAAATTCCTTTTGGAGTAGTAGCAACTCTTAAGTACAGGGTACAAGCAACACTACATAGAGTTACAACAACTCTAAAGTTTAGAGTAAGAACAACACTACATAGAGTAGCGACAACTCTTAAGTACAGAGTACGGGCAACGCTATTGGGGTGGTGGCAACACCAGAGCAAGGGTTAACATGACCATTACGTAGAATAGGTACAACACCAATTAGAGTATAATTAACACTAGTATAGTTTGGTCACAAGCATAGTAAAATGTGAAACAACACCAGTTCACGGTTCAATTTAACACTAATAGTGTTGGAGCGACCTTCCTCGCTTATTTTAAAGGTGTCACGATAATGCTACTGTCATTGAATTAGCACTAAACAGTGCATTTAAGACAACCCTACTAGTGTTAAAGTTACACTAAGCGGTTAATTCAACTCTATCTGAGGCCTTCCATATAGCCCCAACACTAGCAATGCCAGAGTTGGAAGAACATTAGTGAGTTACGTTAACACTATTAGTGTTCCCGATTTAGAGTAAATTTTACTTTAACGCTGATTTCGCAACCCTTATAGTGTTACATTTACCCTAAAATCGCTAGTGTTGCCATTAGTGTTGAAAATGGTAATGTCGACTTAACTCTTATATCATTGTGTCTACACTCCAAAATTTTAACACTGGGTAAGCGTTACAGTTATTCTATTAGGTTTGTTCCTGAGCCAACACTTATTGCGGGTTGGGGGATGCCATTTTAGAATTATCAATACTCTACTTTTTTCTCCGTGCATGCAGAGTACCATCCGTGGGATCGTCACGGGCATGCGCAATGGATAAAAGCCGTTCCAATCCGACCTGTGACAGTGTTTCGTATCGTCCTCCAAACTGTTCCAACCCGGACAGGGATCGTTTGCGAACCGTTTACTGCACGGTCCAAACGATCCTCTGACAATACCATGTACTGGTTTGTATGACATGTGCAGTTATGTCAATCGTCACACATGTCAACAGGAAGGTTCCCTAACTGTTAGGTTTCCACAAATGATTTTAATACAAGGATCTTCTATAAAGGGGATAGAGGGTTGAGGCAAAAAAGTGACCCCATGAAGATATGTAAAATATTAGCTCCAATGGGACAAATTACCTTCCTCTTGGTTATAGGTTTCCAAGAATTTGTTTATAAGTGTCAGGTTATAACCTGTTAAAAAAGGTAATTTGTCCCAGTTCAAAGGTCGTGGAGCATGCGCAGTATGATTTTTTCTCCAATTTCTCTTACCTTCATGGGGTCACTTTTTTGCCTTAAACCCCTTCTTAACATTACATCCGCTTTATATAAGATCCTTGTTTTAATACCTAATCGAATTATAGTCCTAAACCCGTTCCAACCTGACATGATTTCATCACAGTACAATGCAAGCGTATGCGTATAAAATCTGTCCTAAACTATTCCCGAACGATCCGCGAGACGATAAAAAGGACGGTACAAATAAGGGGGTTAGAACAAACCTACTGATTTAAAAAAAATATATTTTAAAGGAAAGCGTAAAAGAAATTTAGAGGAGCATCAATTACTTAGAGTGCAATTTTACTACGTATTTATTAGTTTGCTTTCTTGTTTGATTGTTTGTCCGGTACAAACAACAACCAATCTGGCAATCGATTTCTAACTAACTTCCCGAATAGCTAGACATTTGAAACTTTTAGCATAGCTCAGAACACGATGACAATGCATTATTTTAATACTTTTAGCCATCTTTCAGCAGAATTTAATTGGTTTTCAGCAAATTTTGCTGTATGGAAAGTTAGTTCGGAAAAAATCCGCCTGTTATTTTATTATTTGTTTTGCTATATCTCATATTTACAATCTTCATTTTGACGGGTTTCGCAAATTTGTGATTTTTATAAATAAATAAGAGATAAACATTGAATGACAGCAAAACAGGAAATATATCGATTATATTATTTATCGATTATATTATTTATATTATTTCAAATATATCGATGGCACGGTTTAGATTTGGTGTTGGGGAGATCCGTTGTACAAAGATTTGTCCTTTTATAGGTTTAAGATAAGCTCTCTAGATGGTTGTCATTTATGTGAAGTAAATAAATTCGGAACTATTTTTTTTTTTCACTAACATTATATATTATCAATAACAATTATATTGTCAACATTACATACGATTCAACAGAAAATTTAAAAACGTAGTATATAAAAACTTATTTTTATCTTGAAATTATTTCTTATTATATGTGGGTCGAAATTCAAGGGATTATGTTTTTACTGAGTTATTTTCGAGATTTCAAAGTTATATTAATAGTAATTTTGAATTACTTGGAAACGAAAATCACTGAAACTTACCGATAATTTCCAGACGTCAAGTTACGAATAATCGAGGTTATTGCATTTTAGAAGTTGTAAGACAACTCTTAATGAAGACTCAAGATTATTAAACTCAAAGATTAATTAAAACTTAACTCATTCATTGAATGTTTATTACAACCATACTTAATAGTAATAGTTCTGATCCAAATTTATAGCGTTCAAATTACCAATAACCTTCAAACCAGGTCTATCAATATTATTTTGATTGCCAAATGATTTACTTATAGAAGAAAATAACACAAATATGTAGTAGAGTAATGTATACAATTAATTAGTAGTTTTGACGGAGATTTCACAGTATTTAGATACTTTAAACCATGATTAAATTAAATAATTTAGAAAATAATAATTACAAGAGAAAAAGAACTTTTTATACACTACGTTTTTTAATTTTCTTTTGAATCAAAATACAGTAGAGTCTCGTTTATCCGGACCCCGCTAGTCCGGACATCCGTATAATCCGGACGGGCCAAAAACTATGTACAAATTGGAACCAGGGCCTGTTAAGATTTATTAATTGTTAAGATAATTGGAGTTTCTGCTTTTATTGTCTATTAAAATGTATCAAATTGTTCCTAGTATAGTTTATAGGTGTATATTCAAACAGTCTAACACGAGGAATACCCGGCATTTTGTCAAAATTTAACAGATTTAAGAATTAGTAAGAACATCGATAAATCTGTTTCGGTTCCATAGAAATGTAGGGCGGAAGATATAAAGGAAGTGTATTCCAGGAAGTACAATTATATGTGACTGAGATGGTGAAGGGTTTTAAGAAACATGTAGCGGCGGCTCAACCCAATTCCATCAAATTTTGCCAAGCCAACAATGTCTAATGTCTCAACTTTTTGTGAAATGATTATCGCTCCTCGAATTTCATATCGGAACTCAGCCTGTTTCTCAGGAAGTCCCTTCTACACCGGCCACCTGCGTAATAGATTGTCATTTTATTTTAATTCATTTGATATTTGACATGACTGGTGACAGAACAGCTCTTAACTTAAATAGTGGACCTATACGTTGTACAAGCATGTTTTGGAGACTAATAGAAGTAATTTTTACGATAAAAACCTCGATTTTAATAGTTTTCCTCTACTAAAGCTTGTTCTACAGACACATTAAAACTGATTCCGTTTAATCCGGACTTTCGGTAATCCGGACTGGGTTCGGTCCCGTTAAACCCGGATTAGCGAGACTCTACTGTATGTAATGTTGAAATATAATTTTTATTGTTATATAAAATGTAAGTGAAATATAAATAGTTCCAAATTGATTTACTTCACACAAATGACAACCATCTAGAGAGCTGATCTTAAACCTATAAAAAGACAATTCTTTGAACAACGGATCTCACCAACACCGAATCTAAACCGTGGCCATCGATATGGCCCCGTGTAGGGGAGGGTAAGAGAAGAAAAATAAGTACAAGTAAAGAAGTAGGTACAGATGTAGAAAATATAAACCGATATCTAGTACACAAGTGTAGACACACCTGGTTGTCATACGTCAATTAATTTATTTCTTTGTTTACTTATTCTTTTTAGCTGTCATTCCGAATTGCGGATTTTTTCCGAACTGACATTTATAAATAATTTCAAGATAAAAAGAACTTTTTATATACATAAGGTTTGTTCCAACCACACCTCAAACTGGTTCCAAACTAGTTTCAAACTGTACGACGCATGTGCATTAGCAAAAAACGTTTAAATGTGGTCCGTTGCGCATGCGTCGGACAGTTCCAAACCAGTTTGAAGTGTGGTTGGAACAAACCTTATGTTTTTAAATTTTCGTTTAAAATAATATAATCGATAAATAATATAATCGATATTTCCTGTTTTGCTGTCATTCAATGTTTATCTATCACAAATTTGAGACCCGTCAAAATGAAGATTGCGTAAATATTGGATATGGCAAAACAAATAAAATAACTTGCGGATTTTTTCCGAACTAACTTTCCGTTCAGCAACATTTGCTGAAAACGAATTAATATCTGCTGAAAGATGGCTAGGAGTATCAAAATAATGCATTGTCATCGTGTTCTGAGCTATTCTAAAAGTTTCAAACGCCTAGCTATTCGGGAAGTTAGTTAGAAATCGATTGCCAGATTTGTATCGGACAAACAAACAAACAAACAAGAAAGCAAGCTAATAAAAACGTAGTAAAAAATACACACCTAATTACAGCGATTAAGGCTAGGAAGGGATATCAGGTAAAAAGTCAATCAGAAGTTTAAATTCTAAAGCTTTTCAACCATATCGACCCGCGCTTAAATGATTTATATTTTTATTTCACTCTCTGTATAAATCCTTTTTTTTGCAAAATTTTAAGCTGCTATTTAGAACAATTGTTCTCTTTTTACCCTGCTACTAAAATAATAATTTGTACATTTTCCTTTTTACAATGTAAATTATCAACTTTCTTCCATTCCACTATTAATGGAATGTCAACGATATTTGCATTAAAATTAATCGTGTTTTTAACAGTTTTTAAAATCAACTAGGGCAAATATTAGGTAATCGGAATTTTGTTTATTTTTTTTTTTATTTTTTGGCATGGGCTTTGTTAGCCATACAGCCATAAGATTATAAATTAGATGATAGTTTATTTTCCTGTCGTTTCATGAATATTTGTTGTCTAATTATATGTTAAATGTTTTTAAAATACGCTATCTTTTCATTTAATTTTAACTCATATTTTATAAGTCAATTAGATTTTAATTTTGATTTCGGTAAAAACTGAAAAATGGATTTATAAATATTGATTGATCTACTGGACAAAAGAGTTGTGTAGCTAAAGGGGAGGGTTATATGATTTTGTATGTGCTGGAATAAAACATGTCTCTGCTTAGCAAATTTCTTACAAGACAACGATGTGCTCTAGATCTTCTCTTTCATTGCATGTAGTACAGTTAGGGTTATCAACTTTTCTTATTTTATGCAGATATGATTTGCAAATTCCATGATTTGATCGCAAACGAATCATAAGAACAATTAGGTAACGCTGTTCTGATATTCCTTTAAACCACGGTGTCCTTCCAATGTGATTATTAATAGTTTTATAAAAAGATCCTGAAGCACAGTTGTTATTCCATTCTGTCCATTGCTGAAGAGCTATGTCGTTAATATGTCTGTAATAATCTCGGAAAGGTACCTTGTAGTGGATACCATATAAAATAGTAGATTCGTCATCAAAACAACTCAACTTGGCCAGACTGTCGGCCTTTTCATTGGAAGCTATGCCTGCGTGACCTTTCAACCATACAAATGTTAATGTTTTATCTTGTTTGTTCACATAGTTTAAATTTAGTTATTTAAATTAAATTTAGTTTAAATTTAGTAATCGGAAATATCTTTGCCCTATATTTTCTAAACAGTTTCTTCCTCTGAAATTGAACTAAATTAGTATTATGCTCTAGAGTTAATGTGTTTTAATTGCCTAACATGGCAGCTAATGTAACCAACTTATAAATTAATTTACAACATTTTCCTTAATTATACTTCGAGGACTTGAGGGAATTTAAATAATTGAGGTTAAATAAGGAGGGACTTCTACTGCGCATGCGCCCACGTGCGGAGTGATTATTAAGCATCTTAGAAGATGGCAAATCCGTTATCTCCACATTTTCAAGAGGACAATAATTAGGGTCCGTAGGCAAAACCAAGGACCCTTATATTTTCCTGCGTGTGTCTGTCCGTCCGTCCTCTCGCGTGCTCTCACGGCTACACCTTTCGTCCGATCACTTTGAAATTTGGCATGTATGTGTCTTGCACCTGCCCACATATTTTAAAAATATAGCGACTAAAAAAAATTCAAAAAAATTAGGGAAAAAAAACTTAAGGGTTAACATTTTTTTATTTTTTTTTTCGACACCGTGAGGGGGTATCATATGAAAGGGTACGTCGAGCTGATAACAAAAATATATAATTCTTTGGATATAACTTTGATAGGGCGAGCGTAGGCAAGTTTGAAGTGGGTGTAATACGTGCCCCCCCCCCTCTATCTCGCTTATGTGAAGTGCAAAAAATCTGAAAAAATTCCTGAACATTCTTCGACCAAAAGTAAAGATACCACTTTTTGGAAATTTCGAAAAAAATATTATTTTATTCTTTATTGACAAAATACGTTTTTCTTTATAATTATGGTCTTTTCGATGTATTTATATGGTTGTAGTCAGGTTCATGGCAAAGAAATACTTCATCAGAGTGTGTTTTGAGAATATCAGACCCTTAGAACGGTTCAAAGTAAGCTTTTTAGCATTTAAAAAAAAAACACTGTTCATACACTTTACAGTTAAACACTATGTAGTGTGGCCTACTGACCCTCGCTGTGTGCTGACTAGCACACACTTGACCTGTTTATTTATTATGACTTCTATGGTTACAGCCGTACTACATCACAAAGTTCAAATTATGAATAACATAAGAAATAGTGTTTTCGACAAATTAACAAAACAGATTTTTGTTATTAATGAGGCTTACGCCATATTAAAACTTTATAGAGCAGGAGAAACATAGACTGCCAACTAGTGAGGCACATAGCTTCCTCGCATCTTATCACGTATTTTAATGATTTTATGCTTTTACAAGCCATTATTGTCTAATTTGTTTTATTGTTTCCCCCGTTTTTTTAATCTGTCACAATTGTTTTTATTTTTTACATGAATTTAAGTATCAATTTAGCAAAAGTTAAAGAGCGTAGATGGTTCAAATTAATCTAGGGCTATCTGCGGATTACTTTCGATAAACTATAAAAGTTTCATACAAATTAGATAAGTACTTTTGAAGCTATATATATAGATGTAAATAAATGTATGTTTGTGCGCATGTGGAAGAGAAACAAATGGGCTCAGGAGGTTGAAACTTATATGGGACCAACAATGGGCTAATTATGAGTAAACTCTGACTTTTAGTTTTGAAAATATGTTGGTACGCAAAAATTGGCGACAGACACTCACGGAACCAAACATTTTCCGATTTTCCCTGAAGTCTGAAACGGATTTCTGTTTGGAATTTTTGAAATCGGAGACATAATAATACACTACGCGTCGAGTGCGGAAAGTAGAATTTTGCATGCGAGTGTGGAGTTTGCACCCGAGCGAAAGCGAGGGTAGTAAAACCACACGAGCAATGCAAAATTAGTTGGGTGCCGTACTTTATCTACGATTGTTAGATTTAATTTGGTAAATTATAGAGGGTAAGATTATAGATGGTAAGATTATTGATTTTTTGGTAAATTAAATTTCTGGTACATTTTAATAAAATCATGAACACGAATTCAAAATTAGGAAGAAATTATAAAAATAATGAGATTATAAGATAAATTTGACTGGTTATTTTATTTTTAAAAAATATAATGGGGAAAAACAAACTAGAAAAAAAATAAATTAAATCAATTAAATAATAAATACAGAAAAAATAGACTTGCTGTATGTAAGTTCGTATGTCTCTTGATATGATGCGGCATTAATTCTTGAGTTGTATTTTTTGCCGAATTAATTATTTCTGGAGGAGTATTATTCTCCACATTTTCGTCAAAGTCACTTGATTCACTCATTGTTTTTCACTAAAAACTCGATATAAACAGTTACTTTAATAAAAGAACAGCAAATTAGATTTGTTAAATGTAAACAAACTCGCTAATCGTGCGTAAAGCTGAAGAATTCCTCTTCTTTACCGCCCTAGGGTGGTAAAGAAGAGGAATTCTTCAGAACTATGAGACGCGCATGCGCAATGAATACAAGTACGTAAAGAATCACTTTCTACGCATCTAAACAGAGATACAATGTTTATATTTCGTATCAATCGTAGATAATAGTACATTACGCGATGTTACTTTAATTCATGTAAAAAATTAAAACAATTTAGACATTAAAAAAACGGGGGAAACCATTAAATATTAATTCGACCAGCGATTCTTAACCTTTGGGTCGCGGTAATTTTCTTTTAGGTCGCGAAGGAATTAGTAAAATAAAAACTAAAAAATAAAATGCATGCATGTAAGAAAATAACATAAACAATTATTATTTTCATTAACTTGTAAGTAGTATTATAACAGAAAGAGTAAAAATTATCAAGAATTAGAGTGGGAGATAAGCTTACTTTAACTTAGATTGAGTAAATGTTAAATATCATAATCGTATTTTGTTTTTAGTATTAAGGACTATTTTTTAGGAAGCATTTTCAATTTTTTTCAATTTTTTTTTTTGGGGTTACAAGTAAAAAAGTGAACTATTTAATTTGTTTGGAACGAAAGATAAAAATGATCAAGGATCCAATTCGAATAATACAAATTTACCTAGTCCTAGTACTGATGGTATCCATCGATTCAATTAATGCCCAGTTTCATTTATACTTATAAAGAACAATATATTAATTATGGTTTCACTTTTATTAAAAAAATATAAAGTAGAGTTACCGCAATGTGTTATTTGTGGAAGTGTTTTGGCTAATTCTTCATTTAACATTAATAAACTGATAAGAAACTTGGAAACAAATCATAGTCAATATAAAGATAAGCCTACTGGTTTTTGGAACGAAGTTCCTTATGGCACGTTCTGGAGCCCGGGAGAGAATCCGATAAAAACGACCAAAATCACCGTCACAAAATCACCGTCACGAAATCTACAGATGACGATAACTTGAGTAAAAGCTCACCGAGTTAGATGCAATTTGGTACACAGTACACATGTTCATTTTACCAATGCCCAGGCTGAGTTCGTCGGAAAACGTTATCCGCCGAAGCGTTCACGCGCAACGCTCGCGTAAACGTAAGCTTTAAAAGACTGGAAGAAGTGTTATTAAGGAAGCCTGTTACTTGACTTGTTTTGATTATTTTTGTTATATATGTCAAAAATGTCACTTTGTTTTGTAACTAAATAATATATAATCATGTAATATTTCACCCTGATACAAGCAGAAACTGTAGAGTAGGGAAGAGATATATTTTATAATATTTTAAATTAATTGGCCGGGTAGGTAGAAAACAGTCCTATTTCAATCCAAACTCCTTCAACAAACATACTCTTTCTCTATAAACTCATCATGATCAACTTTTTTCTTATATTCAATATATATTTATAGTAAGACCCTTGCTTTAATTATACAAATAATGATTTTCTTTTAATTTTGCCTTAACTCTGCCAGGTACAAATAGTTCATTACTTTTAATTTTGTCTCTTTTCTAACTCCGCCATGTATAAGTAGTTAGCAATGTATACGTACTTAGCTGTGTGGTTTTATAATTTATATTTAATGAAAAATGTAAGGAACTTCGTTCCTACCGGGTGTCCCGCTGCACCACAAGTATTTTTTTTTTAGTAAAACGAACACGACACTGTTATGAAGTAATAAAGATCGCTAAATTTTATTAAAGTGGACCCAACCGTTTAAAATAAAGAAAACAACGTTTTTACCAATATCTTCCGTTCTAACGCATAACGAATTTAATAAAACTTCTTACACATTGTCTAAAGTGCAATTGAAACAGGCATGTAAAATTTCAACCTGATACAAGCGCAGAAGCTTTAGAATAGGGAAGAGACATATTTTATATTAATAAGCCGGGTTGGTAGAAAACAGTCCTCTTTCAATCCAACATCCTTTAACAAACATACTCTTTAACTATAAACTCATCATGCTCATCTTTTTTCTTATATTCAATATATATTTATAGTAAGAGCTTATAGTAAAGCTTGCTTTAATGATACAAATAATGATTTTCATTTAATTTTGCCTTAACTCTGCTAGGTATAAACAGTTGGTTACTTTTAATTTTGTCTCTTTTCTAACTCCGCCATGTATGAGTAGTTAGCAATGTATACGTACTTAGCAGTGTGATTTTATAATTTATATTTAATGAAAAATGTAAGGAACTTCGTTCCTACCGGGTGTCCCGTGACACCACACGTATTTTTTTTTTAAGAACGAGATTTAAAAACAAATAGATCTAATTTGAAAAAATGAGTTACTGCTGAAAAGAAGCTCTTCTAATGTTCCAAAGCATATACTGTAGCAGAAATATTATTAAAGCCGTGTATATGAAAAACATATGTAGAGAACTATTTGGTTCTGGATATGAATAAAATATCCACAGCATTCCTTTGTCAAATTACACTAAGTCGGAGAACAATTGCTTATATTACAGATATATTTTGAATAAAATTATGATGATTTATATCTACACCTGTCATTGCATTTATTACAGAACCTATATAACTAGGTGAATGTGACTTAGAAAAATTATTTTTTTTACAGAAAACGTAAGGTTATACTAAACCCACAAAACATAATTGGGTATGCATTGGGCCTCGGAATGATTCCAAATAAATTTGTTGGGTCGCGAGTCAAAAAGGGAGAAACGCTGAATTAGACAATAATGGCTTGTAAAAGCATAAAATCAATAAAGTACGTGATAGGATGCGAGGAAGCTATGAGCCACACCAATTGGCAGTCTATTTTAAGTTATGGTGGTTCACAAAATGTATAAACCAACAGACGAATTCAAGCAAGCTATCTTACGGTAAAATACAATATTCATAAAGAGCTTAAATAAGCCTAATATGTGTAATAATGTTAAAAAGTTTCAAGAATATTTTATAACTTTCACTACAGAGTAGAAGTTTGAAAAATCTGCAATATTCAAAACAATTTGCTTTGCTAATACTGCGCCAAAAACTTCTATAACACCAAAAGCTTATTAACGGCTTAAATGTATTTTACAAAACTTACTGGTCTCAAGGTTAGAAGTAAAATTAATAATGAATCTTGTCCTGAACAGGAAGAGGGAGGCCGGGAAATATTTATGACGATTTATTACTAATTTATACTAGCGACAGGAGACTAGGTACCTAACCATAAATCCAAAAGGGCAGAGGAAGGACCGCGACGTATAATTTATGTCACAAGTGTTGCTCGCTGTACTTTTGGCAACTGTTTAATAATGAAACGGGGTCTTCTCTTTTAAAAGCTCAGCCCAAACCACGTTTTTTATTACTTCTATACACATAACATACTACATATATATATTTCCAAAAAAAATGCATAATATCTCAAAAACTAAATTAAATAGAGAAATTAAGATAAGAGACAATTTTATACAGCATAAAAAAATCTTTTAGAATCACTTGATTTATAATCAATTGTTTTTTAAATTATTAACTGCAAATAGCATCTTTTAAGTCCTGTTAAATTTAAAAAAAAATAATTTGATCAAATTCGTCCATAAAATTCCAAAGCCCCCAAAACTCTAAAAAAAGAATAATCGAAAACGGTTCCGACGATTTTGATTAAATAATTCTAAAATTTAGTCCATTTAAATTCGAATCTAAACGATGTAAGTCGTTTTCCCGGGAAAAAATCTAGTTTCCGAGATAAAATAAAATCTGATTTTGTTGAAAATTGAAAACAAAAAGCAAACAACCACGTGCTGAACGCTTTTAATTTTTTAAAAAAAATAAAATTAGGTATATAATTTAAATAAAATAATCAATGATATAAGAAAGTTGTCTGAGTTGTCTCGGACCGATTTTTTCATTTGTACTTACGAAGTAATTCAGTAACCATATCAGGTATTTTGGATTCCATTTATTTCAGTTTTTATTTTCACTTATTTTTTAATTTCTGCTTTACAATCTTACGTTATCTTATTGCATAACTTAAGTTTAGTCTGATACTAAGTAGATTATCTGAAGAAAGCTGCATTAGAACATCTGAAACGGATCAAATAATTTACTCGTAATTACAATCATTTTGGGAGAAGATGCAGTTGGGTTGTTGACCTAAACCTAAATTTATTATTTTAATAAATATTTACATTTACATTAAATATTTATATATACATGCGTTTATATGGAAACATTTTTCGAAAAGCTTTCATTTTTTATTTAAACATTGAACCGTTCTTCATTTATGTATTATGCAATCTATGTCAACTCTTTGTAAAAAGCTATTTAGCTTTATAGACAAATAAAGTTATTATTATTATTATTATTATTATTATTATTATTATTATTATTGAACAAAACCTATTTCATTTAAATAATGGATATTTTATTTAATTTGTTTTAGATCCCTGAAGAACGTTTTAGTAAAAGGGGAAACGTCGGTTATAATGATTGTTTTTATTGTTACTGAACCAGTTCTAATAAGACAGCGTTTCTTCAGGAAAAGTAACGATACTTTCAACAAGATGCAATATCATGGCTAACTTATATAAAACCCAGTTCAAATTTAATTTGTTCAAATTAATATTTTAAACTATATACCTGTTGCTGTTTGACTTTGCAGATGATTTAGATGACTGATCAATAGTTCTGTTTCTTCTTCTCCGAATTCTCTTTCTGGCTGTTTGAAATATTTTCCAGTAAAGAACAAGGATCACTAGTAAGGGTACGTAGAAAGTAGCACATGTCGCAAACACCTGAAAATAAACAAAGTAATATTACCTGGTACAGTAGGTATTCATATACATATGAATGTTACATTAGAATCTTGTAGATAGGCTTCCGCGACTTATTATCATTATGTAAGGGGGATTTTACATTATTTTTGAGTGAAATAAAGTGAACTAAAGGTGAGTGAAATAAAGTGAACTGCTTATGCGCTAATATATTTTATCTCCAGTAGGGACGAAATGTAACTTTTCAGGCCTAATTTATAGGTAATAATGTTGGTCTTTTCATCCCTGTTCTTAAAAACGGGGAAATAATGTGAAAACAGGGAAATAATGTAAAAACGGGATTATAATCCACGTTCGCCAACCTAATTATTTTGTAAATAGTAGAGAATGAATAGCAAATGTAGTGAATTGGTTGAAATCAGGTTGGCAGCACTGCTTTTAAACTCCCAGCTGTATTGCGAGTCATTCTACGATGTTTTGTTTACTTTTGCTTAGCTTTCGTTGAACTTTATTTTTTCTTTTACTTTAAAAGTGATTATTAATTGTTTTAAACCATTTAAATAATTTATATTATTTAATTTCTGTATTAAATTCGTTTATTAAAGAAATACAAATGTTTTCTTTGTTGAATAAATCTTTTATAGCGCTTTTTCTGGAGATAAAATTTTGTATGTACCTCGAGAATAATGCATTAATTATTCCCTTGTTATAATTATCTCCCTCGGCTACGCCTCGGGAGCTAATTAGCATTAATCCCTCGGCTTCGCCTCGGGAATTAGTTGCCTTGATTACTTCGGCTTTGCCTCAGGAATCAACTCAGTCACGCGGGAAATAATATCTTACATTATTCCCTAGGTGCATAAATAACTATTTCTTCCAGAAGGGAGAAAACATAAACATTCCACCCTAATTTATAGGGAGAAATGGATCCCATTACAAGCTAGTTGTGAAAATGAGGAAAGCAAAAATCAGGGCGGAAAGTAAAAAAATCGGTCCGAGACAACTCAGACAAACTTTCTCATATACGAGTTCATAATTATTTAGCCCAGTGTTTTCCATTTATTAGTTTTCGTACCTACATTTAATTATTATTGAGCATTTCATCAAAATTTATCATAAAAATAACTTCTCCCGGGCGGGGAATCGAACCCGGGCTCTCTCGGTCCGCGTTTTAAGCTTTTTTCTCAGGACCTAGATATTTCCCGGGAAAACGGCTTATGTCGTTGGATTCGTATTTAAATGGACTACATTTTAGAATTTTTTAATCAAAATCGTCGGAACTGTTTTCGAAAAATATTTTTTTTTCTCGTTTTGTTTCAGAGTTTTTGGGGGGTAGCGCCCCTAAATTTGGAGCTAAAATTAATTTCTCGATTTCGCCTCGGGGTATGATTTTTCTGTACATTTGTGCCAAATTTCGTCAAAATCGGCCCAGTAGTTTAGGCTCTAGGCGTCTGCACAGACAGACGACAGACGACGGACAGACATTTTTTAAAAACCACTTTTTTGGACTCAAGGGACCTCAAAACGTGTAAATCCATCAAAATCTCAAAATCGAATTTTCGTGCCATCACAATACTTTCTCTTTATATGTGAAAGTAAAAATAAAAGGCAGAAGAGCCAACTTATTACTCTTTCTTTAAATAAATCAGCGTTGCCTGTTATGTAACAAGTAGCAGTTCTATTTAATTGAATGACTCGACTGGTTAACAGCTTTTTTTTAAAAAAAAATATTCTTTTAATTTATTTTGTTTACGTTTTTTGACTTGAAAAAAGTTATTATTCAATTAGTCATTTTATAGTATTAAACATTTGAATTATTATTATAGTTACAGAGTTATTATGGAAATCGAAGAAAATATACTTGGAATTGAATTCCAAGTATATTTTGTATTTCATTTAATTTGTATTTTTTTTTTTCTATAAGATGTTATAAGACTTTTTTTTTTTTTACAAATTTTTGTTAAAATTAAAGGTATACAAATTTGTAAATTTAGTTATTAATACGAAAATAAATAGATAAATCGAAATCTTTGGTTTTATTTTTCTCCCTTCTAGAGGAAGACCTAGATTGAGGTGGCTTGAGGATGACCAAGATGACCTGAGGAGGTTAGGCGTGCGCTCTTTGAGGAGACGTGCGCAGGATAGAGAGGAATGGCGAGGAGTTGTTATGGCGGCCAGGGCCCTCCATGGGCTGTAGCGCCGAGGAGTAAATAAGTAATTGAAGATTTACCAAATGAAACTCAGCAACAAAAATGTCACTAATGTAAAAATTATTTGCTTTTTGTTCTTTTTCTTAATAGAGCTAGAAATATCACAGAATCTTATTGATATTTCTAGATGTGACACAGCACCCGAGTTAAGCTAAGGTTCTACTTCATGTCGGAGTGTCGGAGATCGATGGGAGTCTGAGTTTTACATCAATCTCCGACATGAAGTAGACTCACCTCTTACTGAATCTTTTATTAATGTAACTCTTCTTTTTCCGCAATAGGCACTAATGATGGCCTTTTGAAGGCTGAAAGTTACTTTTACATTAAAGTTACTTCAACTTACGTGGATATCTCTCCACGTAAGAATCCATCCCTAAGATCTATCCTTAAGGTCTTAAGGTCATCCATATATTTGGCAAGTCGAGCCGTTATAGATCAGGCACTGATGATGACCTTTTGAAGGCTGAAAGATGCTTTGAAATTAATGTCACTTTAATTCACGTGGAGAGACAGTTTGTGTTAATCGCCTAATACTAGTTTAAATACTCAAGGTACCGTAAGGTGAGGTACTGGGGTTCTCCCCAGTACCTCACGGCTCTCCTGCCACAACCTCGCCACTCCAGTCGCTGAGACTTCAAACCAAACTACTGCCTTATTCTTGTCTCTGGACACTAACCCTTATCCACACCTCTACGGTCCTTTTCAGGACCACCATCACTCTTAGTGACTTGGCCTTCGACTTATCATGCCTAACTGTCTAGACCAGTGGTTCTTAACCGGGGGGCCGCGGCCCCCCAGGGGGTCTCGAAAGGTATTTAGGTACTCTATATATTATAATTGGAGATTTTAAGGGGGCCGTGGTTACCAAAAGGTTAAGAACCACTGGTCTAGACGGTACTTTGCAGGACCACCACCACCCCGTGACACTGCCCGCCACCTATACCAGGCCATATCAGAGTTAATGTAAACTGACCGATTTACCCTCTATGACCCACTATTGTGTTGATCAGAAAGTAAAAGAAACGAGGGAGGGGGGAGTAAATGAATTATTTACCTGATAAGAGATATCCTGTGACACGAGACACTTCCTCTGCAGATTGATTCTATCTAGATAATCCGGATCTTTCCAACCAAGCTGAGGAGCTAACGACACGACCACTGCAACTGACCAGATCACTCCGATCATACCCACGATCCTCCCTTGTGTTCGGGAGTGTATGTAGTCCACGTTCGTGACTGCCCAGTATCTGCAATCATACAAAACATTGTTTAGCACAAGTTGATACTTTTTAGAGAAAATAGTCTTCCAATAAGTGAGTCACAAAGCTTCCTCACATTCGCATCCTTAATTCGCATCACGTAATTTATTGATCTTATGATTTTACAAACCAATATTGTTTAATTTATTTAACCGTTTCAATCTTTTGCTTCCGAGAATACCGAAGGTACTAGAAGCTACGTGATTGTTCAGAAGAACGAAATATTTTGTTCCGATTTCAATAATTCCAAGACAGAAATCCGTTTCAGAAATCAAAGAACACTTTTGGTCCCAAGTCTGTTGAACATTTTTGAGATCCAACATATCTAAAAAACTGTTCATCCGATTTTAATGAAACTTGGGTGGTAGGGGTGGGTCATAATTGGCCCATTGTGGGTCTCCTATAAGTAAGTTGTAGTCTCTTAAGTTTCAATCCACATGTACATAAACATACAGCACTCATCTGATTTTTAAGCAATTTGGATGTTTTGTCGAAAGTAGCCCGGGAAAACAATTAAATGAATGTGATAATATTATTTTTTTTATTGTTACCTCTTAAATTATTTATGTTAATAAGTAAGTAACAATTGTTATTTTTGCACGTAGAGATATTTATTTGCTTTGTTTATTATTCAATCTTCTAATATGTGTTATTTTTATTTTATAACCTAGTCATATTTGAATTTACTTCATTATTAGGGTCCGTAGGCAAAACCAAGGACCCTTATATTTTCCTGCGTGTGTCAAAAAATGTTTTTCAAAATAATTAGGGTAAAAAAACTTAAGGGTTAACATTTTTTTATTTTTTTTCGACACCTTGAGGGGTATCATATGAAAGGGTACGTCGAGCTGACAACAAAAATATATAATTCTTTGGATATAACTTTGATAGGGTGAGCGTAGGCAAGTTTGAAGTGGGTGTGAAACGTGTCCCCCCCCCCCTCTATCTCGCTTATGTGAAGTGCAAAAAATCTGAAAAAATTCTTGAACATTCTTCGACCAAAATTAAAGATACCACTTTTTGGAAATTTCGAAAAAAATATTATTTTATTTTTTATTGACAAAATACGTTTTTTTATAATTATGGTCTTTTCGATGTATTTATATGGTTGTAGTCCGGTTCAATGGCAAACAAATACTTTATCAGAGTGTGTTTTGAGAATATCAGACCCTTAGAATGGTTCAAAGTAAGCCTTTTAGCATTTTAAAAAACACTGTTGTTGTCTTATTCTTTTTTTTTTATCTTCTACTTGTACTATCGATGAGTGCTCTGTATTGTTTGCGTGAGATGTTTAGGGGACATAGATAATATAATTTTGAATCTAAATGAATAAATATTGAGTTTAAAAGCATAAAATTAATCAAATACGTGATAGAATGTGAGGAAGCCATGTGCCACACTAATTGCAGACTATTTTTATTAACACCTATGTATTTAAAAAGTACAAATGACATGTTAATGATATTTTGTTAGTTCGTCAAAACTAAACCACAGCTGGGTTCTATATTAAGTTCAATCGTCTTCCCATATTTAATACTGAATACAAATAAATGCATCGCACACTGGGTATCGAAACCAAACCGCTCTGTGCAAACAACCGAATGTTTAATTCACGGTAGAAGAATAGTATATTATGTTACTAGGCTGTGAAGTGAGTTTTTTCTTTACCGCGGCAATTACATTTACTGTCTCGCTTCGCTCGACAGTAAATATTGCCAAGGTAAAGAAAAAACACTTCACAGTCACGTAGCATATGCTATTTTTTCCGAGGTAGCAAACAGTGAAAAAACATTCAATATATCACTAATCAATATATAATAATAACAAATATTAGTACATACTTAAGACTTACAAAAAGAAACCTTAAAAAGAGGTTACACAATAAGAAAAGATAAATAAAACGCATTGACATCTAGCGGATTTTAATCGTACTAGAAGCATTTCTACAAAGACTGCAGCGGTACTAACGGAAGTTTTGACAACTACCCGCCGGAAAATAAAAATCTTTTAGTTCCTAGGACGTAAAAGATTTTTTCTTTACAGCTAGGAGTAATGAAAAGATTTTTTAAATCCACGTAATGAAAAAATGGATTTTAGCTATGTTTTTTAGGCTCTAAAGTTACTATTTCACAGCCTACCACGGAAAAAATTATTTTATACTCATGTGCCATCCAAAATAGGACGTGAGGAAGCAATGTGCCACACTAAAATCTAATTGGACCACGGGCTTTTATGTCATAGTCTTAAATATTTATTTGCTCTGAATATAGAAGTGAATTTTCACTTTTAATGGTTAAGAAATTGATGAATTAGGACAGTAATAAGATTTAATTAAACTCCGGTACCATGCGGTGTGGGCATAATTCTTTTAAAAGTACCTCTGGCTCTGAAAACGTTCAATTTTGACTGAGCTGTCTTAAGTCTAAGCGACTTCGCAAGCTGGTTCTGCAACGTCATTAAACAGAGCTATATTTTCAGGCTCGCTGGTTTACGTTTCGTCAGAGCACCTGTGTAGATTTATATCGGAACAGTTCGGTGGAGTGGTTTGTAGGGGGGGCTTCAGGAGTGAAGGTATAATGAAGATTCCGGCAATTTGTTATCGCGCGAGTCTAAAACGGATGGTTGGGTTTTCAAGAGAGGAGAAGGAAAGAGCGGCCCTCATGTCGGTGAAAATTGGTGGCATTTATCAGGAAGAGAGAAGGTCGAGAACCTGCCCCCCCCCCCGTATGAATAAACACACTTGAAGAAGAGAAACAAAGGGATTCGGAGCCTTGTTAGAGAGAAGTGGAAACGACTCATGAAACTCGGCGGTTTTCTCCGACGGTTTTCATAATTGAATGTAGGCTTTTAAAAGGGGGAATGTGAGACAGGAGAATTTGTTTGGCAGCTGTTTAGTGCTCCTCGAACGCTTTTGGCACAGGAAATAATACCGCAGTTTTTGCGCATACTACACATATCAATAATTGAAATGTGTTTGAACTTTTCGAAAATTAGGTTTTATCTCTAAAGTGAATCTTGATAGATATACGTATATATAGGTTTGTTTCTAAAAGTTTAAAATGGAATAAATTTTAGCCACTAAAAAAAAGAAAAAAGAAAAGTGGGTGGGGTACCTCTGAACTTTTCCCCACTTCGGAGGCCACTAAAGTGGCCTCTTTAAATATTATTTATACAATATTTTTATTTATTTTATTTCATTTATTTAATTATTTGAATCTTGACATGACAGGTATGTAAACAAACGTTGACGTCATCAAAATTATTGCACTAATAAATAATTATATTCGCTTATAACATTTAAACTAATAAATATAATTTCATCGGTTTTTTTTTTAATATATTTTTTCCTTAATTTTTTCCGGTTCCAACGATACGCAATATGTCAAAACCGTATTTATACTTTCGGTATTATTAACCGTCAAAGTTTAAAAATTGATAACTTCAAAATGGTGGTCAATGTCAAAATGAAATTTGGTGGGCTTGTTTGTCATACAGAGAGATACATTCATGCCAATTTCAACTTGATCAGGACCATTTTTAGATTTTTAAGATTTTTTAAAAAATTTAATGACTCAGCAAACTGGGCTCAAGATGGCGGAAAAATTTGATTTTTCGGGTGGCACCACTACAGGGAAGGACTGATTTTTCTGCCAAGCTTCAACTCTCTAGGTACACATACACATACATACATACTTACATACATACATACATACGTCATGCTGAAAACCACTCAGTAGGTCTTAAAAACACCCAAAACAGATAATTCCGTTGAAATCTCGAAAAAAAATGTTTGGGTGAAAACAATACTTTTCCTACCATAGGTAGTGAGGAAAAGTAAAAATAAATAAAATAAAAATTTGGCTAGCACATGCTTTCATGTTTAATTAAAAAGAGCATGATTAAAAATAAACCATTTCAATTAAATTATGGAAACAGTATTTTTTTTGGCAAAAAAACAAAATTTAATAATAATTTTAAATTGTTAAGCAACTGTTTATTTTCTTAGATAATAGTTACATTCTTATTATTTATCTTTAAGTTGCTCAAGATAATAAAATACAACTCTTATCTCTCAATTTATTAAATCTTTAACTTTCTCCTCGAATTTTATATAAATTAAATAAATAGTTTTTCATCTATTTATTACATAAAAATTTATTCATTTTTGCTTCGCTCCAGTTCAAAAAAAATTTAAAAAATACATAAAATCCTTCGAAACAACTTTGTGAATAACTAATTTATTCTCAAACATTTTATTTATATTTATCTAATTTATGATTCATGAAGTTCCCTGATATCAATAATATTTTATAAATGATTACAAAAATAATACTAGTTTGAAATTATCCCATTCAAAATATTTTATCGTCTCCTCATTATTTATGCAGTTTCATTTTTATTGCAATAATACGTTATCTAGTTACAGAGTAAAGAAAATTGAATAAATTATTAAAATAGTTAATAATCTTTGTCTAGCTATGGTAATCTTTTACTTAGACAACTTCAAACCATATATAACAACAACTAAGTAAACATTATTACAAGCCACATAGGGGATATCTATGTCTTAGGTACATAGATAGCACCATAGATAATAACCTATGTAGGTGTATATCAAACCATATGCTGTCTATGAACCTATAAACCATAGATAATAAGCTATGTAAGTGTATATGTATAGCAAACCATATGCTATATATGTACCTAAAACCCATAGATAATAAGCTATGTAAGTGTATATGTATAGCAAACCATATGCTATATATGTACCTAAAACCCATAGATAATAACCTATGTAAGTGTATATGTATAGCAAACCATATGCTATATATGTACCTAAAACCCATAGATAATAAGCTATGTAAGTGTATTATAGCAAACCATACAATATATTCTCGACTGTGTTTTCTCCAATGTTTGATAGCGACTCATCATGAAAGAAGTATTTAATAAAGAGCAATATACACTTACTCTTGATATCTTACAATGAGATTTTGTCTAATGACTTTCCGAGTGAGAGTTTTCACTTTTTGATTTGAGTCATATGATTTGGCGGTGAAACTTTTATTTAAAAGTAACAAAATAAACAAGTGAAGTATAACCTTTACTTTGTAAAAGTAGCCTATAAAATCCTACCATATTTTGATTAATCACACGAAAAATCATAACAAAAATAGGACGGCTCCTATTTCCTACTTTCTGTATGACTAAAGGCCCCCATAAACGGTCAAAATGTTTGCGCAAAAATTTTGACCGTGTATGGGGCTATTTGATGTTTGCGCAAACATGATGTTTGACGTGTATGGTCTAAATTTGCCCGACATCAGGTTTGTACAAACATGTTTGATCGTGTATGGTAGCACTAATGCAGACAATCATACCATGTAGGCAGTTTTAAATTAGCTTGTGACAAAAAAAGAAAAGTGTAAGACGTTATTTAGTTATTGCACTGCACCTCTTTTATGATCATTTATCATAATATATGTTTAGTCTTGTCTACTTTAGTAGCTCAATACTCTCCAAATTTAATTAAAATTTAATAACTCCAGATTTAGTTGCTGTCATCACGGATCTAATTGTATCATGTATTCAGCCGATTTATATCGGCTGAATACATCATTAACTGACTAAATACACAATTAATCTTGAAGACTATCCGAGTATTTTGTATTTATAATTTCTAAAGGGAATAGAAATTCTACCTTTAATATTGTTATTTTTAAAATGTTAAATAATACAATTAAAAATTTAATTTATACACAGTTCAGTTATTTATTTCTTAATTCATAAAATTTTCCTTCTTTAAACAGAAGAATTAGTACTTTAGAATTTTCCGCTTCGAGGAAGTTTCTTTTTTTTTAAATCAATTTTTTTTTACGCGCTCCCATTGTTTCGCGGGCAAAACGATAAGAGTTACGACGGCTCCTTTCCGGCTAATTTAGCTTTAAATTTAAGGCTATTTATTCTCTAGTGCCTTCATCTGTTTAATTTCCTTAGAATAGGTTAGAGACAAAGGCTTTGGTAGGGCGGTGTAGAGCCCTTTTCGCTGTAGGGCCTGAAGTCAAGGTGTGGTAGCAAGGTGGAGTTAAGGGTGTTCCTACAGACTTCCTTACCAATTATAGTTCATCCCTTAGGGTTCCCATTCTACCTTCAAGTTAATTATGGCCAGTTAATTTTAAAGGAGGCCTCTACCTCTTGCTAATCTTCCGCTCTTATTCATTAGCTTCTTTGCTTAATTACATAAACTCCAGACTTATCCGTAATGGCACCTTTTTTTCATCTCAATAGTAACCAATTTTTTAACAAATTTAATATAACACTCGTACATAAAATGTTAAAGGAAAAATTATTATTTTTAGACGTACAAAAATTTAAGTTTTTTTTTTTTTTTTTGTTTTTTTTAAAAAAAGCTTATCATTATTATTGTTTTTTAATCAAATATTCCAACAATTTTGTTGTATTTTTTTTTTTGTTTTAAAAGTACAAAAAAAATTAAAGAGGACAATATTTTTTAGAGGCAATTATCAAGTATTAAATTTCAGACAAGTAAACCCTTGTTAATGAATTTAATAAACCAGAGAGTATAAAAAACTTTAAAATAAATGAAGACACACAAACACACATTATTACACACAAACACACACACACCATACACCGACATTCTCTTTACACTAAAAAATTCCTTTATCCGAATTTTATTGAATAAAATGATTAGGGTAAAGTTATAAATAGATAGGTAAATTTGTACAATAATATCTAAAAGAAATTCAATCAAATCAAATAACTATATTGTAGGCAAAAAATTTATATTAATTTTAATATTATTTATTATTCCAGCTTCCACGCGGATTTTTTTTTATATTTTAATGATTTTATACTGCTATCTGCAGACTACTTATTTTTTTACTATGAAGTGATAAAGATCGTAAACCAAATTAAAATGTTTGAAATAGAGAAAAAACGGATTAACCTATATCTTACGTTCTAACGTAACGTCTTTAATAAAACGTGACATACATCGTCTAAATCTAAAGTACAATTGAAACAGGCATGTAAAATTTCAACACAAAATAAGCAGTAGTTATGGAGCAGAGAAGTGATACATTTTATAATAGTTAAAAATGAGTATGGTCAGAACATTTAAGTTAAGGAATATGTACAAAGGCACCGATCTCCTCCACTACACGGTTCTATATTACAATCATCCTCATTAACTATCAACTCATCATGATTAACTATTTTCTTAATGTCTAAAATATATTGGAGTAAGCTAGCTTCATTGATAGAGCCGCGCGATACCTGGTTATTTTCTTTCAACTTAATTTCCCCCGAATTATTATATTCTGCTCAAGGACTCAGAGAAATCTAAGTATCGATACTAGAAATCTAAGTATCGATTCTACAAATTTAAGTATCGATTCTAGAAATCTAAGCATTTTACATGAGGATATTTTATTTTAACTTTCTACAAATAGAGTGATAAATTAGTATAAGCGTGCATGTATAAAGCTGTCCTTCTGTTTTTCAGTCAAATAATTGAAGCGAGCGTAAGCGAGCTTCTTACATTCAACAAACTATGCATCTTGTCTGTTTGTCTGTCTGTCTGTCAGTAACGTTTACGTGTCCGACGATATAACTTGAGTAAAAGTTGACCGATTTAGTTGAAATTTGGTATACATGATCCTCTTACTAATACTCAGGCTAAGTTCGTTGATCAGCGTGATCCGTCCAATAGTTCGCGCGCAAAGCTCGCGTAAACGAGAGGTTCAAAAATTAAATTGGAATTTCAGGACGGGAAAAGATTCTATCATCATCTATTCGATGAGACGAACATTTTTTTCAAAATAACATTTTTTAGTAAAACCAACAGCGACACCTCTATGAATTAATAAAGATCGCTAAAATTATTAAAGCGGACCTAAACGTTTATATTAGAGAAAACAACCTTTTTACCGATATCTTACGTTCTAATGCACAATTGAAACAGGCATGCAAAATTTCAATTTGATAGATGCAGTAGTTTTTTTGTAGCAAAGAGATACATTTTATAATAATTGAAAAGGAGATGTGTAGCTAGAGGAATAGTAAGAATGCGGGGTGGTTCCCTTACTACTAGCCACTGTACTACTACTATACCCATTATCGATCAACTGATAATGATTCATGATTATCTATTTTTTAAAAATTCAATACATATATTTATAACTATACGCTCCCTTCAATGTAGAGGATAGAGCCATGCCTAGTAGAATACTCGACTGAAAACAAGGTGAACCTTGTAGAACTCTCGATCACTGCATTAGGTTGTTGTGCTGTGGACGTTTCTTTTCTTTACAATGATTCCGTTATCTTCGGTAAGCACGGAAGCAAAAATATCGCTTTGACAAACACCAGTGACAACACTTGGACAAACTATGCATCCTGTCTGTCTGTCTGTCAGTAACGTTTACGTGTCCGACGATAACATGAGTAAAAGTTTATCGATTTAGTTGAAAATTGGTATACATGTTCCATTTACTAATGCTCAGGCTAGGTTTGTTGGACAGCGTGATCAGTCCAAGAGTTCGGGCGCAACGCTCGTGTAAATGTGAGCTTCAAATGTAAAATTGGAATTCAGGACGGGAAAAGATTATTAGTAAAGTCAACCGCGACACAGCAATGAATTAATAAAGATAATTAAAACTATTAAAGAGGATCTAAACGTTTAAAGTAGAGAAAACAACTTTTATACTGATATCTTACGTTCTAACGTAACGATTGAAATAAAACTTCAAATACATCTTGTACAGCACAATTAAAAACAGGCATGTAAAATTTTAACTTGATGCATGGAGATGGAGGAGTTTTTGTGAAGCAAAGTGATAAATTTTATGAGTTGAAATAGAATGCCCGGGATGTGTAGGCGAGTTAAGGAATAGAAGAAAACCCCTTCTCCCCTCACTACTCGGCTCTCTATTACAAAAATATTCTTTATAATATCAACTCATGATTACCTATCTAACATTATTGCATTCCGCTCGCTTCAATGATAGAGCCACGCGATGCCTAGTGTATTTTATAGGCATCTTAATATCTAAATTTTATCCCATTACGTTTAATTTCTAAATCAGCTCCTTAACAAAGTTCAGTCAGTTTATTTTATAAGAGCAAATACATTTGTAAAAGAAAAATTACAAGATAAATAGAACTTTTTATATACTACGTTTTTAAATGTTCTGTTGAATCATATGTAATGTTGATAATATAATTGTCATTGTTATAATATAATGTTAGTGAAAATAAATAGTCCCGAATTCATTTACTTCATATAAATCACAAGCATCTAATGAGCTGATCTTAAACCTATAAAAGGACAAATCTTTGTACAACGGATCTCGCCAACACCGAATCTAAACCGTGCCAGTGATATGCCCCCGTGTAGGGACAGTAAGAGAAGAAAAAGAAAAATGTGTACAAGTAAGGAAGTACAGATGCAGAAAAATTATACCGATACCTAGGGCACAAGTGTAAACAAACCTGGTTGTCACACGCCAATTAATTTATTTATCTACTCGCGGCAGCAAAATTAAACATTACTTAACTGTTTTTAGGCTAAAGTACTATTTCCCTGATTCGTCATTAAAATATTAAAAACAGGCAGGAAAGTAGTTAAAAGAGTCAGGAAAATATTTCCCTGCCTAGGCAGAGAAAGTAACAGTGTTTACCACTGCGTGTCATAACCTGCCTCGGCTTCGCCTCGGCAATCAAATAGGTAAATTACCTGCCTCGGCTTCGCCTCGGCCGTTAAATATCATAGCCTGTCCTCGCCTTCGGCTCGGAGGCTAATCTAATCACTCGTCAGTAAAATTCCATTTTGCTGCCTAGTTACATAAATAACTATTCTTTGTTTACTTTTACTTTTTCGCTGTCATTCAATGTTAATCTCTTAATAATTTCAAGATAAAAAGAACATTTTATATACTACGTTTTTAAATTTTCTATTGAATCGTATGTTATGTTGATAATATAATAGTTATTGTTATATAATATATAATATTAGTGAAAAAAAAAAATGAGTTCTGAATGTACTTACTTCACATAAATGACAACGATCTAGAGAGCTGATCTTAAACCTATAAAAGGACAAATCTTTGTACAACGGATCTCCCCAACACCAAATCTAAACCGTGCCATCGATGTATTTGAAATAATATAAATAATATAATCCATATTTCCTGTTTTGCTGTCATTCAATGTTTATCTATCACAAATTTGAGGCCCGTCAAAATGAAGATTGCGTAAATATGGGACATGGAAAGCAAATAAAATAACGTGCGGTTTTTTTCCGATCTAACTTTCCGTACAGCAAAATTTGCTGAAAACCAATTAAATTCTGCTGAAAGATGGCTAAAAGTATTGAAATAATGCATTGTCATCGTGTTCTGAGCTATGCTAAAAGTTTCAAATGTCTAGCTATTCGGGAAGTTAGTTAGAAATCGATAGCCAGATTTGTACCGGACAAACAAACAAACAAACAAGAAAGCAAGTTAATAAGAACGTAGTAATAAAAAATCACAAATTTGTAACCCGTCAAAATGAAGATTGTAAATATGGGACATGTCCAAACAACAAAATAACTTACGGATTTTTTCCGAACTGACTTTCTATACAGTGAAATGTGCTGAAAACGAATTAAAGGCTGCTGAAAGATGGCTAAAAGTATTAAAATATTGCATTGTCATCGTGTTTTGAGCTATTCTATAAGTTTCAAATGTCTAGCTACTCAGGAAGTTAGTTAAAAATCGATTGCAAGATTTATACTGGACAAACAAACAAACAAACAAACAAGTAAGCTAATAAAAACGTAGTAAAATTGAGTAATGTTTAAATTAAATTACATTTAAATTGGTTGATATCTAACATCTGTTGATAGTTTACTAACCTGTCTACTGCGATGGCAACGAGATGAAGGATAGAAGCTGTACAACACAGGACATCACAGGATGTCCACATGTCACACAGCTCGGGGCCCAGTATCCAACCCCCGCTGATCTGAAACAGACAATAATAATTACACTAAACAACATGCTTCACTCAACATAGTACACATTACATCTAAACATAGATCCTTTAAGCAAAATTTAATTCTAAGCACGAACTAAACTAGGTAACGCATTCTATCCGATATAGCATCTGTTACTAAATGCCTCCATATCTTCTATTTGGTGATAATGTCAAATTTTCTGAAAATAATATTTCTTGTGTCCTTAGACCAAGGATCTTATAAAATGGATGGAGAACTAAGCGAAAAAAGTGTCGCCAAGAACTTAGAAAATCTACTAGGATAGATTACTTTCCTGTATGATTATAACTAAGAAGAATGTGAAGAATTCGATCAGGTTATGTTATTTTTAAAACTATAAAATTTTCTTCCACTCGCGTTTCATATTTATAATTTTATAAATATGTATAATATTTAAGTTAAACTTTTTTAAATTTTATGTATTACATTTTTTTATATTCACAATAAATTTTTTGAAAAGGTAAACTGTGACAATTTTATAGAATAAAATCATATTCTGCAATAGAAATAACCCGTTTCCAAATTAATTATTCGATTATTAAAAACTATTGTAATAATGAAATTTGATTAATATATTAAAGTAACACAGTAAATTAATATAAAAACCCCTTAAAACAAGAAAATATTTAATTAAAAGCGTGATTTAAAAAATGTTATATTGTAACCTTTCATTCAAAATAAACAATGGATAACAGTCGGGAAGAAATTCGTCCTACTAAAAAGTTCTGAACATGCGCAGTCGAAATTTTGTGTAGATTATTTTTCAAGTTTTTGGCGACACTTTTTTACCCAGGAGGTATGCTTAGTGCTCCATCCCTATTTTATAAGATCCTTGCCTTAGACCAAATTAAACGTCGCCCTATTATATTGTATAAGGTATTTGTAAAAGAAAACTTAGGATTTCTCCTTACGGTCTATTGGGTACTCAATAATAGTTCAAAAATTCACATTCCAAACAAGTTTCATCAAATGCTATATTTCAACGCCTTTGGGTCCTTTTAAAGCTTTTTACACCAGATTCCTGGCATTCACATCTCATTATCACTATTCCAATACATAATTCACATCTTAAAATATACAAAAAGTTAACATGTTAAATGTTTTTGCTATCCTCGAGAGAATTTGAGTCCATGAGACTGTCTATGTCTATGTGACTATCTATGTCTATGTGTGAGTCTATGTCTATGACATAGACATTAGGGTCCGTAGGAAAAACTAAGGACCCATATATATTTTCCTGCGTGTGTCTGTCTGTCCGTCCGTCCATCTGTCGTCTGCTCTCACGGCTACACCTTTTGTCCGATCACTTTAAAATTTAGCATGTATGTGTATCGTACCTACCCACACTTTATAAAAATTTAGCGACTTAAAAATAATATTTTACAAGAAAGTAAGGGTAAAAAAACTTAAGGGTTAATTTTTGTTTTTGGCTAACGTGTGGGTATCATATAATATATAATAATAGGGTACATCGAGCTGATTACAAAAATATATAATTTTTTGGTTATAAGCTTTAATAGGGTGAGTTTGAAGTTGGTGTGAAAAGTGCCCTCCCCCCCCCCCCCTCTATCTTCCTTATATAAAGTGCAAAATATTCCTGAACATTCTTCGAACAAATGTAAAGACACCACTTTTTGGAAATTTTGAAAAAAAAAGATTTTCTTTTTTATTGACAAAATACGTATTTTTATATTTAAGCTCTTTTCAATGTATTTATATGTTTATAGTCCGGTTCACTGGCAAAAAATATTTTATCGGAAATTTGTCTATGTGTTTTGAGAATGTCAGACCCATAGGATAGTTCAAAGTAGGCTTTTTAGCATTTTAAAAAGCCCCATCAATAGGGTACTACTTAAACAATACTGTGTTGTCTGTAAGGACCTTAGCTGTGTGCTGAGTACACACTTGACCTGTTTATTTTATATAGTGACATCTTTATTTTTTTAGGTTTTCCTCCTAACCTCTTTCTTTTCGCTCCATTTAGTTCACTTACATTTTCCAAAAAAGTCCTTCTTGGGAGGGAAAAGTACAAAGGGCTTCTATTCATAAATTGCCGGGTTATTTTTAAACTAGGCTCGCAAGCCTTTCCTCCATTAAACTGTTTGTAATTTATACATAAAACGTCCTTCTTCTCTTAAAAGAGACAATAAAAAGTAAATAATGGTTTTATATAATAATAAAAAGTCATTTACCTAGTTTAAAAAGATGAAATTATTATTCCTCATAAGTTACATTATTCAGTAAGTATAATTTTTAACGAGGGTAACACTGAGTGATAAAACTCAACTAAACAAAGACCAATTTATTGTTTGTCGTATTTTATGATTTTAATTTATATCGCTTACTTTACTTAGGTTTTTAGTACAATGAATATTAAAATTATTATCATAAACATAATAACAAGTTGAAATGAAATATTTCAAAGAATGAAGAGTTGAGACAAAGTGCGGCCTCAAACTTAACTGAAAGTTTTCTCTTTTGTGCTTCTATAGTTAAATAATCTTTCAAGTTTATGCTTTTAAAGACTAAAAATACAACGTAGAGTTGAATTCAAAGATATTTTCTCAAATTTATGAAGATTTATTTATAATTTAATCATACTAATTTGTTCATATTAATATTAAAAGTGTTTATGTCAGATATGGAAGCATCTATAAAATGTCTCTCTAAATAAATTCAATCTTTTTATTAGCCAAAGCAGCTTTCAGCCGTCATAAGGCAGTACGTGATAAACCAGGTAATAATAGCGAAACCTAAACAAATTAAAATCTTCAATTTATATAAGGACAAATCTCTGTACAAAAGATCTCGCCAAAACCGAATCTACACCGTGCCATCGATATGCCCCCGTGTAGCGGACGCTGAGAGAAGAAAAATGGGGTCTTTTCTGTTACCCCCCCCCCCCCCCTCCTACCGGGCCCTTTTTCGCATATAAGGGCATTCGAATTTTCCACAACTGTCTAGTGTACAACTAAAAAAACTACGCTTTAGGTTGATCACCTTAATATTTATTGATATATATATATATATATATATATATATATATATATATATATATATATATATATATATATATATATATATATATATATATATATATATATATATCAATATAAATACTTGGGTATTTTCTGTTATTCTCCTCCCATTCCTACCGGGCGCGCAGGGTTGCACCCTTCAAATTTTATAGCAGACAACTGTGTAAAATGTGAAAGGTCAAAATACGCAAAATTGTTTTGCCCTAGAATTTTTATCACCGCTCCGCACCGGAAGGAGAAAAACAACCCTGCTGCATATAGACCAGGGGGGGGGGGGGGGGTGCGTATTACACCTGATTCGTCTTTGTCCATCTGGCCATGACATGGCATAGTCACTGTCTGACAACTTTATGCACTGTCTTTCCAATAAAAAAGATGAGTTTCAAGCCGTAAGTTGTGTATTTTTTTAACCTTTTACTTTCTTGGAATATTTATGTATGAATGCCAATAAGAAATGAGGTGATCTACCTAATGAGGTGATTGTTTTTTAGCTTTCTGTGCACTAGACACTAGTTGAAAATTGGAATTCCCCATGAAAGTTAAAGGGTGCAACTCTGTATATGCGAAAAAGCGCCCGGAAGGCGTGGGGGGGGGGGGGGATTAACAGAAAAGGCCCCAAAAACTGTATTTCATATTTTTATTTCAATAAATAATAAGGATATTTTATCAGTATTGTATTGTTTTGGACAGTGGTCGGAAAAAGTAGTTTTATATATATACCGATAAATAATAAATTTTTCAGCTTTTTGTACACTAGACAGTTGTAGAAAATCGGAATGCCTCATAAAAGTTAAAGGGTGCAAAAAGTCCCCCTCTGTATATGCGAAAAAGCGCCCGGAAGGCGTGGGGGGGGGGGGATTAACAGACTAGACCCCAGAAATATTTGCTGGTTTTCTCTACTTTATCGATAACCATTGAAATGTGTGTGGATTAAATGCCCAACAAAATATCCATGATTCAATTTTTTCCATGAAAAGGATAAAATGAGTATTTTTTTCGTAGACGTGATGCCACCCTATTTTCCTTTTTTCCCATACATTTCTTTTTTATATTATTTTTCTTCTTTACCCTACTTGCCTACTCTGTAACCGACTGAGTTTCGTCGAATAATTGTAATGCGTTCTAAAACTACATACTCTTATGAGAAGATATTGTTTCTTAAAATTTCACAGAACATATTGTTTTAGAATATTAAACAATTTTTAGATATTTTAAGTGAGACTTATTTTAACATGTTATTAATAATGTTAAAAATATTTAAAGCGAAATTCTTTTTAAAAAAAAATCAAGGAGAGGGGGATGTATAGAATTTTTGTTAAAATATATCAATATTGATACATTTTAATAACGCTTGTAAAGGATATGAAATTTTTTATCCATATAAATCTGGTGTTCTTGGCCGCCGGCATCATAACATATTTGCCCCAATGCGGTGTATTAGTAATTCCAGCATCAAGGGATTTTGAGGGGGGCCCCTAGGGGTTCACTCTACCCGAGGATTCGGGACATGCGAGGCTTTAAATTCCACAAATATTTGGGAACCTTGGAAGAATCTAACCTCCTCGTATCCATAATACCTAAAAGGTCAATATGAGCCTTTCTTGTCAGATTCAGCCCTGAAAACATTAAACTAGGGTAAGGCCCTTTTTATTTATAAATTTCCATAAGTCGTATAAATTTAATCTCAATACTGACGTTAACTGTCAGTATCCGTAAAAAAAGTTTAAGGAAACTGCTTTATATAAAATCTTATACGATAAGAGACTAAAGATATTGTGTAAAGCAGTTTATTTATTTTTTTTTTTTTTTTAGAAATAAGACAATTTAAAAAATTCTGAAAGACCTTAATGACCCTTATTTTAAGGATACTTGGATCTAGAAGGTACAAGCACCCTACAATTCCTTAACGATATTCTAGTTAAGCATCTGTTGGTTTCCATATCTTTATACATAAAAGTGGATTCAGAAAATTCAAAACTGTTATAAAAAATCTTTGGATATCTGATGTATTTCTTCAACCATAATTAGGTTTAAATGCTTTCTTAATATAAAAATAAATAGTCTGGCAATTAGTGTGGCATATAGCTTCCTGGCGACAATTTTCGTAAACTTAAATGATTTTATGCTTTTACAAGCCATTTTTGTGTCATTTAATTAATTGTTTCTTCAGTTTTTATAATATTGCTTCCGAGCTTACCGAAGGTAACGGAAGCTATGTGACGAAAAATTTTTAGGTCACCGATCTCAAAAATTCCAAGACTGAAATCCGTTTCAGACATCAGGGATCATTTTTGGTTCCGTGTCTGTCTGTCGGTCTGTCGTTCAATTTTTGCAAACCAACATATCTTAAAAACTACACGTCCAATTTTTATGAATTTTGGGTGGTAGGTTATGAGTAGCCAATTGGCTGGTCCCATATAAGTTTCAACCTTCTGCGCTCATTACTTTCTCTTCCACATGCGCACAAACATACATTCATTTACACCTATAGCTTCAAAAGTACTTACCTGATTTGTATGAAACTTTTATAGTTTATCAAAAGTAGCCCGCAGGTAGCCCCATATTACTTTGAACCATCTGCGCTCTTTAACTTTTGCTAAATTGATACTTTAATTCATGTAAAAAATGAAAACAATTTTGACAGATTAAAAAAAAACGGGGTAATCAATTACACAAATTTAGACAATAATGGCTTGTAAATGCATAAAATCAAAAAGTACGTGATAGCCTGCGAGGAAGCTATGTGCCACACCAATTGGCAGTCTATTTTATTATGGTTTGTCTAAAGTAGCCCACAAATGGTCCCTTATTAATTTCATAATTGAATAAAAATTATTTAATTTAAATTAAAAATTTAATCTTTCCGTAGTATGAATACTACCAAAATCGTAAAATATGAATAAAAATTATTGTAACCCATCTGGGAATCGAAACCACCATACTTATTTTATAATTATGAGACCTTTCCACGCATGCGAAGAAGCTATTTTTCACTTCTCGTAAACCATTCAGGACCTCTACAAACATTTCATGATAAAGGTATTATTCTAACGTTAATTGTCCACGGCTTAGGCCAAATTACCAACAGGTAAATTAATGTGGTACTTCTTTAGATTGTTACTCCCCTATGTTTTTTAGAATATAAATGACTTTGACTAATGGAGGATGTTTGGTCCAATGTAATTTGGGACAAAGGTATATCACACTTCGGTTTTTATAAGGGAAGTAACAATCCAACGAAAAATATTTCGAACACCTTCTTTAAATTGTTACTCCCCTCTGTTTTTTATAAGGGGGAGTAACAATCTAAAGAACTGCCAGTAATGAAATATAAATAAGTGATTTGGTAATAAATAGATCAATATAAAGTTAATTAAATTTTAATTTAATAAGTTATAAGTATGAAGTCAATAATTAACAATGTCATTATATACATATAAAAGAAGTTAAAACCGTAATTCGTTATTAAAAGAATATTGATAGAAATACTTAAGATCTTTTAAAACATCAAAAAAAATCAGACAACGTGGCGAAACTGTGGCATTGATTTTTATTTGAAAATGCTAAGGTCGAGTGTGGTTTTGAAAAAAACCCCCGACAGACAATGAGCTGCTCTAAAAAGGACTCTCAAAAAGAAAGAGCTAAAAAAGAATCTGGGGCCCTCAATAACCATTCTTCAAAGAGTGATGATAAGCCGCTAGTAGTAGTTCCCTGGAGAGATCCGGCTTTCTACTTGACTAGGAGTACAAAGTACAAAGCCTTCAGCTATACCAACTTATTCTTCTACATTACTTCTTATTTATAACTTTATCCGCCCTAAAATAATAAATCCGTAACGTGCGTGATACATTTTATGAAGTTAGTTCAGGGTAAAATATAATAATAATAAATATAAAAGTAGAAAAAGGGGGAAAATGTAGAATATATTTGAAGCGTAGATAATGGTATTCGGATATTCAGAGTAAATTTTATAGTATAATCAATGCGCTGCTGTAAACGCATGGACAATAACATCATGTTATGACAAAAGGAACAATAATAATCGTCAATATTAGAAGCAGTGGATGTTTGGTTAGTTACATTCACCAGAATGAATGTCAGTTATGTGTTAGTTTTCAATAAGAGATAATAGTCCAGTAATTTTAGGTTTTCTGTTCCAACTTCGTTTTCTAGAAACTTCGGAGCACTTTATTATCCAAGCGCTTCGTTGTATTGTAAAAAATGTACACAATGTTTCTTGTGTGAAATTTTATATTTTTCAATTTTGATCTGATCCTCAATTGGTCTCCGTATGTAAAATATACGCAAAACGTCATGCGGTGACGGATACTAAATATTCGTAGATACTCTTCGCCCTATTATCCGTAAACCGTCCATTGTACGTACAAAATGAATAGAACTCTTTTTTTGTGGGAAATTTTGTTATCTATAATTTTGATAACAACCTTGATTGGTGTTGGAGCCATAGGAAGCGATATATTCACAAACAATTGAATAAGTTGACCTTTACCCTTGAGTAACGCTACCACGATCTCGTTGCCGATTTAACTACTTCTTATTAGCTTGCTTTCTTGTTTGTTTGTTTGTTTGTTTGAATATATATATTGTTAAATTTTGCTTTATGGAAAGTTAGTTCAGAAAAAATCCGCAAGTTATTTTATTTGTTTTGCCATATCCCATATTTATGCAATCTTCATTTTGACGGGTTTCAAATTCGTGATTTTTATAAATAAGAGATAAACATCGAATGACAGCAAAACAGGAAATATATCGATTATATTATGTTTCAATTATATTATTTATATTATTTCATATATATCGATGGCACGGTTTAGATTTGGTGTTGGGGAGATCCTTTGTACAAAGATTTGTCCTTTTATAGGTTTAAGATCAGCTCTCTAGATATGGTTGTCATTTAAGTGAAGTAAATAAATTCGGAACTATTTTTTTTTTTTTTTCACTAACATTATATATTATACTAGCTGAATACCCGTGCTTCGCTACGGGGTGTTTTATTTTCAATTTAATGGATTTATAAACTACCATCAAGAAACATATAAATTATTTTACAAAGCGAGAATATCTAGATTCTATCCCTCCCCCTTATTTCTATACAACGTCCCCTTGATAAGATAATTTGCTAATATCCCAAATTAGTAATTCATTCCGACTAAATTTTTAAAAAGGAAAAGCAGTGGTATTTTCCTTCTGTAAAAAAAATTTCTATTGGCAGTTATCAATATAATTTAGAAATTATTATGCTACGTATACCCTCGTAGATTTTATTTTAGAATTTTAAAGAAGTGGTCATGATTAAGTTAGTAAAGGTTAAGGCACGGTAAGGCGTGATTTATTAATTATTGCCTTAATATCTAAAATAAATCTAAATATTTTTTGACAGTGATTGAAAAGTAAATTTCCACAAAACATAAAGTATGATCAGTAGTTTCTTCTGCAATTTTGGTTAAATACATTTTTTATGAAAAATGAAATAATAATTATGAAATCTATTTAGAAGCCCCATTCTCAGCTCCATATAAAGCTACCAAATCATTTTATATCCTTTAACACCCGCAGAATTAAGCTTAACATTGTACCCAAGAACCTCCAAAATCTATTCAGCCATTTGGACGTGATTGACGCACAGACAGACAGATATAAAATTTTCTAAACTTAAATTCGTGTACCAAAATCAAAATTTCGAAAATGCATGAAATCAGTGACCTTCCCCTTTTCCCCTTGCTTTGAAGGTCAAGTGTGCAAATTTTCATTGAAATCGGAATAAAACGGTAGATTTTAATAAAGAACACACACACTTACGTTGACATTTCCTTTTTACCCCTCTCCTAAATGAAAATAATGACAAAAACGTACATTACAATGACTTTTCTCTTAAAGAGCCTTTCAACGATATGCATCATAAAGGGTACCTATCAATTACTTTGACATTTGTACCCCGTACTCATGTGTACCAACATTTTAACTTTATATCTCATGTAAGCAGTACACTCATAGACACTCTTCATTTATGTAAGATAAAAGACACTCGTAGACACTCTTCATTTAATATAAGATGTAGTTATACACATTTTTCCATTTTACCCCCTCCTAAATGAAAATATGACAAAACTGTACATAACAACAATTACTGTACTTTTAAAGAGCTTTTCAACGATATGCATCATTAAAAGTATTCATTACTTTGACATTTGTACCCCGTACCCCTGGGTACAAAAATAAAAATTTCGCAAAATCCTTTCTTAGTGGATGCCTAGGATATGAACCGAGTATATCCTCAAAATTTCAAGTCTCTCGGTTAAGCAGATTTTTCTGTGCGTTGATTCTATGTCAGTCAGTCAGTCAATCAGGACATTGCCACTTATATTATAGATAACAATAACATTATATATTATATAACAATAACATTATATACGATTCAACAAAAAATTTAAAAACGTAGTATATAAAAAGTTCGTTTTATCTTGAAATTATTAAATAATTTAACTGTTTAATTTTTAAAATGGCCCAATTTAAATACAGTGTACGTGCCTTATTGAATTATTGTATTGAGTTATTTAAAAAAAAAGAAAAGTGCTGAAGAAGACGCAGATTGTAGATGCCAAACTTTGTAATCCAAGAAAATTGATTTTGGGTAACGTAAGTAATAGCGGAGAAGATTTATTTAAATGGGTTAGTCGAATGTCAACGACAGACTTAGGTATTTTACACAAAGCAGTCGATTAATGTAAGTAGATATAACTAGTCAAGTTTAGGAACAGACATCCCTTATCTAGAAGAGCTAAACCAGATTAGATAAAATAACTTTATCTACGATTGATACGAAATATAAACATTATATCTTTGTTTAGATGCGTAGAAAGTGATTATTTACGTACTTGTATTCATTGCGCATGCGCGTCTCATAGTTCTGAATAATTCCTCTTCTTTACCACACTAGTGCGGTAAAGAAGAGGAATTCTTCAGCTTTACGCACGATTAGTGAGTTTGTTTACATTTAACAAAACTAATTTGCTGTTCTTTTATTAAAGTAACTGTTTTATATCGAGTTTTTAGTGAAAAACGATGAGTGAATCAAGTGACTCTTACGAAAATGTAGAGAATAATACTCCTCCAGAAATAATTAATTCGGCAAAAAATACAACTAATGAATTAATGCCATCTTTATCAAGAGAGAGATACGAACTTACATACAGCAAGTTTATTTGTTTCTGTATTTATTATTTAAATCTAACAATCGTAGATAAAGTACGGTACGCAACTCGTGCGAAAACGGCATTTTGCATTGCTCGTGTGGTTTTGCCACCCTCGCTCTCGCTCGGGTGCAAACTCCACACTCGCATGCAAAATGCTACTTTTCGCACTCGACGCGTAATGTACTATTAATTCTAATACAAAGAATTATTTCTCATCTCGAATGACCTATATTGTGTATAATTATTTTTTCCTACAGTTGACCGATATAGTGGTTGTTATCGCACTCAAAATAGTACGCAAAACAGTAGATTCCTGCACTTACTATTTTACCGCACTCCAGTGTTCCGACTTACGAAAAACTTAAAGAATATAAATCTAGTTCTTTATTGAAGCGAGCGTAAGCGAGCTTCTTACATTCAACGAAATATGCATCTTGTCTGTCTGTCTGTCTGTCTGTCTGTCAGTAACGTTTACGCGTGTGACGATAACTTGAGTAAAAGTTGACCGATTTAGTTGAAATTTGGTATACATGATCCTCTAACTAATACTCAGGCTACATTTATAATATTAGTTTAAAAGCTATGACGGGTGGTTAAGATTCTTATAGTCGTGATGTGGGTAGGTTTGTTTAGGAAGTAAAGCTTTGTACCGAGTACCCCCACTCTACCTCACACTACCCTCTTCCACTCATCTTCAACTATGACATTCATCACGAATAACAAATTTTAATATTCAGTATTTTATTGCAATATGCTCGCTTCAATGATAGAGCCACGCGATGCCTAGTTATAGATCTTTAATAAAGATCTTAAATCTAAACAAAGATTAAATAATCCAAATTAGAATAATTGAAGCGAGCGTAAGCGAGCTTCTTACATTTAACGAAATATGCATCTTGTCTGTCTGTCTGTCAGTAACGTTTACGCGTGTGACGATAACTTGAGTAAAAGTTGACCGATTTAGTTGAAATTTGGTATACATGATCCTCTTACTAATACTCAGGCTAAGTTCGGTGGACAGCGTGATCCGTCCAAGAGTTCGCGCGCAACGCTCGCGTAAACGAGATGTTCAAAAATTAAATTGGAATTTCAGGACGGGAAAAGATTCTATCATCATCTATTCGACGAGACGAACATTATTTTCAAATAACATTTTTTAGTAAAACCAACAGCGACACCGCTATGAATTAATAAAGATCGCTAAAACTATTAAAGCGGACCTAATCATTTAAAATAGAGAAAACAACCTTTTTACCGATATCTTACGTTCTAACGTAACGATTTTAATAAAACTTCATGTAAATCGTCTAAAGTACAATTGAAACAAGTATGTAAAATTTCAACTAGATACAAGCAGTAGTATTTGAGTAATGAAGTGATACATTTATAATATTAGTTTAAAAGCTATTACGGGTGGTTAAGATTCTTATAGTCGTTATGTGTGTAGGTTTGTTAGGAAGTAAAGCTTTGTACCGAGTACCCCCACTCTTCCCCTCACTACCCTCTTCCACTTATCTTCAACTATGACATTCATCATGAATCATGATTAACAAATTTCTTGATATTCAGTATCTTATTGCAATACGCTCGCTTCAATGATAGAGCCACGCGATGCCTAGTAATAACAATGACAACTTTAACAAACTACAAACTAATTTTTTAACAAACTATATGATTTAATCACATTATATCAAATATAGAAAGGTTAAAGTATAAAAAAGTAAAGATAGACAATCTCAATAAAAGAATCAAATGTGATGAGTAAGTGTTATGATAAAAAATAATAACAGCGCTTGGTCAGGTTTGCTGAATCAGGCAAAAAAAGGCTCGAGTGCAACAAAGTGCCACTTTGCGCACTAGTTGCACATTGGCTGTAGGTGTACCCTCTACTCTTATGTCTGGTAGTGGATCCTTTTAGGGTTCATGGAAATAATTAAATTACTTTAATTCATTCCATTTCGGCAACTTTTCGGCCTGGCCGGTCAAATTTTAAAGCCTTATAATTACACATTTGAGGGAAGTCAAATTCTAACCTTTTAATAGGTACTCTTAAAGTTCCATCGTCTGGTAATAAATCACACCTACTATCTGATAACAACAACACTAAATATTTTATCTACGATTGATACGAAATAATATAAACATTATATCTCTGTTTAGATGCGTAGAAAGTGATTATTTACGTACTTGTATTCATTGCGCATGCGCGTCTCATAGTTCTGAAGAATTCCTCTTCTTTACCACGCTAGCGCGGTGTAACCCATCTGGGAATCGAAACCACCATACTTATTTTATAATTATGAGACCTTTCCACGCATGCGAAGAAGCTATTTTTCACTTCTCGTAAACCATTCAGGACCTCTACAAACATTTCATGATAAAGGTATTATTCTAACGTTAATTGTCCACGGCTTAGGCCAAATTACCAACAGGTAAATTAATGTGGTACTTCTTTAGATTGTTACTCCCCTATGTTTTTTAGAATATAAATGACTTTGACTAATGGAGGATGTTTGGTCCAATGTAATTTGGGACAAAGGTATATCACACTTCGGTTTTTATAAGGGAAGTAACAATCCAACGAAAAATATTTCGAACACCTTCTTTAAATTGTTACTCCCCTCTGTTTTTTATAAGGGGGAGTAACAATCTAAAGAACTGCCAGTAATGTAATATAAATAAGTGATTTGGTAATAAATAGATCAATATAAAGTTAATTAAATTTTAATTTAATAAGTTATAAGTATGAAGTCAATAATTAACAATGTCATTATATACATATAAAAGAAGTTAAAACCGTAATTCGTTATTAAAAGAATATTGATAGAAATACTTAAGATCTTTTAAAACATCAAAAAAATCAGACAACGTGGCGAAACTGTGGCATTGATTTTTATTTGAAAATGCTAAGGTCGAGTGTGGTTTTGAAAAAAAACCCCGACAGACAATGAGCTGCTCTAAAAAGGACTCTCAAAAAGAAAGAGCTAAAAAAGAATCTGGGGCCCTCAATAACCATTCTTCAAAGAGTGATGATAAGCCGCTAGTAGTAGTTCCCTGGAGAGATCCGGCTTTCTACTTGACTAGGAGTACAAAGTACAAAGCCTTCAGCTATACCAACTTATTCTTCTACATTACTTCTTATTTATAACTTTATCCGCCCTAAAATAATAAATCCGTAACGTGCGTGATACATTTTATGAAGTTAGTTCAGGGTAAAATATAATAATAATAAATATAAAAGTAGAAAAAGGGGGAAAATGTAGAATATATTTGAAGCGTAGATAATGGTATTCGGATATTCAGAGTAAATTTTATAGTATAATCAATGCGCTGCTGTAAACGCATGGACAATAACATCATGTTATGACAAAAGGAACAATAATAATCGTCAATATTAGAAGCAGTGGATGTTTGGTTAGTTACATTCACCAGAATGAATGTCAGTTATGTGTTAGTTTTCAATAAGAGATAATAGTCCAGTAATTTTAGGTTTTCTGTTCCAACTTCGTTTTCTAGAAACTTCGGAGCACTTTATTATCCAAGCGCTTCGTTGTATTGTAAAAAATGTACACAATGTTTCTTGTGTGAAATTTTATATTTTTCAATTTTGATCTGATCCTCAATTGGTCTCCGTATGTAAAATATACGCAAAACGTCATGCGGTGACGGATACTAAATATTCGTAGATACTCTTCGCCCTATTATCCGTAAACCGTCCATTGTACGTACAAAATGAATAGAACTCTTTTTTTGTGGGAAATTTTGTTATCTATAATTTTGATAACAACCTTGATTGGTGTTGGAGCCATAGGAAGCGATATATTCACAAACAATTGAATAAGTTGACCTTTACCCTTGAGTAACGCTACCACGATCTCGTTGCCGATTTAACTACTTCTTATTAGCTTGCTTTCTTGTTTGTTTGTTTGTTTGTTTGAATATATATATTGTTAAATTTTGCTTTATGGAAAGTTAGTTCAGAAAAAATCCGCAAGTTATTTTATTTGTTTTGCCATATCCCATATTTATGCAATCTTCATTTTGACGGGTTTCAAATTCGTGATTTTTATAAATAAGAGATAAACATCGAATGACAGCAAAACAGGAAATATATCGATTATATTATGTTTCAATTATATTATTTATATTATTTCATATATATCGATGGCACGGTTTAGATTTGGTGTTGGGGAGATCCTTTGTACAAAGATTTGTCCTTTTATAGGTTTAAGATCAGCTCTCTAGATATGGTTGTCATTTAAGTGAAGTAAATAAATTCGGAACTATTTTTTTTTTTTTTTCACTAACATTATATATTATACTAGCTGAATACCCGTGCTTCGCTACGGGGTGTTTTATTTTCAATTTAATGGATTTATAAACTACCATCAAGAAACATATAAATTATTTTACAAAGCGAGAATATCTAGATTCTATCCCTCCCCCTTATTTCTATACAACGTCCCCTTGATAAGATAATTTGCTAATATCCCAAATTAGTAATTCATTCCGACTAAATTTTTAAAAAGGAAAAGCAGTGGTATTTTCCTTCTGTAAAAAAAATTTCTATTGGCAGTTATCAATATAATTTAGAAATTATTATGCTACGTATACCCTCGTAGATTTTATTTTAGAATTTTAAAGAAGTGGTCATGATTAAGTTAGTAAAGGTTAAGGCACGGTAAGGCGTGATTTATTAATTATTGCCTTAATATCTAAAATAAATCTAAATATTTTTTGACAGTGATTGAAAAGTAAATTTCCACAAAACATAAAGTATGATCAGTAGTTTCTTCTGCAATTTTGGTTAAATACATTTTTTATGAAAAATGAAATAATAATTATGAAATCTATTTAGAAGCCCCATTCTCAGCTCCATATAAAGCTACCAAATCATTTTATATCCTTTAACACCCGCAGAATTAAGCTTAACATTGTACCCAAGAACCTCCAAAATCTATTCAGCCATTTGGACGTGATTGACGCACAGACAGACAGATATAAAATTTTCTAAACTTAAATTCGTGTACCAAAATCAAAATTTCGAAAATGCATGAAATCAGTGACCTTCCCCTTTTCCCCTTGCTTTGAAGGTCAAGTGTGCAAATTTTCATTGAAATCGGAATAAAACGGTAGATTTTAATAAAGAACACACACACTTACGTTGACATTTCCTTTTTACCCCTCTCCTAAATGAAAATAATGACAAAAACGTACATTACAATGACTTTTCTCTTAAAGAGCCTTTCAACGATATGCATCATAAAGGGTACCTATCAATTACTTTGACATTTGTACCCCGTACTCATGTGTACCAACATTTTAACTTTATATCTCATGTAAGCAGTACACTCATAGACACTCTTCATTTATGTAAGATAAAAGACACTCGTAGACACTCTTCATTTAATATAAGATGTAGTTATACACATTTTTCCATTTTACCCCCTCCTAAATGAAAATATGACAAAACTGTACATAACAACAATTACTGTACTTTTAAAGAGCTTTTCAACGATATGCATCATTAAAAGTATTCATTACTTTGACATTTGTACCCCGTACCCCTGGGTACAAAAATAAAAATTTCGCAAAATCCTTTCTTAGTGGATGCCTAGGATATGAACCGAGTATATCCTCAAAATTTCAAGTCTCTCGGTTAAGCAGATTTTTCTGTGCGTTGATTCTATGTCAGTCAGTCAGTCAATCAGGACATTGCCACTTATATTATAGATAACAATAACATTATATATTATATAACAATAACATTATATACGATTCAACAAAAAATTTAAAAACGTAGTATATAAAAAGTTCGTTTTATCTTGAAATTATTAAATAATTTAACTGTTTAATTTTTAAAATGGCCCAATTTAAATACAGTGTACGTGCCTTATTGAATTATTGTATTGAGTTATTTAAAAAAAAAGAAAAGTGCTGAAGAAGACGCAGATTGTAGATGCCAAACTTTGTAATCCAAGAAAATTGATTTTGGGTAACGTAAGTAATAGCGGAGAAGATTTATTTAAATGGGTTAGTCGAATGTCAACGACAGACTTAGGTATTTTACACAAAGCAGTCGATTAATGTAAGTAGATATAACTAGTCAAGTTTAGGAACAGACATCCCTTATCTAGAAGAGCTAAACCAGATTAGATAAAATAACTTTATCTACGATTGATACGAAATATAAACATTATATCTTTGTTTAGATGCGTAGAAAGTGATTATTTACGTACTTGTATTCATTGCGCATGCGCGTCTCATAGTTCTGAATAATTCCTCTTCTTTACCACACTAGTGCGGTAAAGAAGAGGAATTCTTCAGCTTTACGCACGATTAGTGAGTTTGTTTACATTTAACAAAACTAATTTGCTGTTCTTTTATTAAAGTAACTGTTTTATATCGAGTTTTTAGTGAAAAACGATGAGTGAATCAAGTGACTCTTACGAAAATGTAGAGAATAATACTCCTCCAGAAATAATTAATTCGGCAAAAAATACAACTAATGAATTAATGCCATCTTTATCAAGAGAGAGATACGAACTTACATACAGCAAGTTTATTTGTTTCTGTATTTATTATTTAAATCTAACAATCGTAGATAAAGTACGGTACGCAACTCGTGCGAAAACGGCATTTTGCATTGCTCGTGTGGTTTTGCCACCCTCGCTCTCGCTCGGGTGCAAACTCCACACTCGCATGCAAAATGCTACTTTTCGCACTCGACGCGTAATGTACTATTAATTCTAATACAAAGAATTATTTCTCATCTCGAATGACCTATATTGTGTATAATTATTTTTTCCTACAGTTGACCGATATAGTGGTTGTTATCGCACTCAAAATAGTACGCAAAACAGTAGATTCCTGCACTTACTATTTTACCGCACTCCAGTGTTCCGACTTACGAAAAACTTAAAGAATATAAATCTAGTTCTTTATTGAAGCGAGCGTAAGCGAGCTTCTTACATTCAACGAAATATGCATCTTGTCTGTCTGTCTGTCTGTCTGTCTGTCAGTAACGTTTACGCTTGTGACGATAACTTGAGTAAAAGTTGACCGATTTAGTTGAAATTTGGTATACATGATCCTCTAACTAATACTCAGGCTACATTTATAATATTAGTTTAAAAGCTATGACGGGTGGTTAAGATTCTTATAGTCGTGATGTGGGTAGGTTTGTTTAGGAAGTAAAGCTTTGTACCGAGTACCCCCACTCTACCTCACACTACCCTCTTCCACTCATCTTCAACTATGACATTCATCACGAATAACAAATTTTAATATTCAGTATTTTATTGCAATATGCTCGCTTCAATGATAGAGCCACGCGATGCCTAGTTATAGATCTTTAATAAAGATCTTAAATCTAAACAAAGATTAAATAATCCAAATTAGAATAATTGAAGCGAGCGTAAGCGAGCTTCTTACATTTAACGAAATATGCATCTTGTCTGTCTGTCTGTCAGTAACGTTTACGCGTGTGACGATAACTTGAGTAAAAGTTGACCGATTTAGTTGAAATTTGGTATACATGATCCTCTTACTAATACTCAGGCTAAGTTCGGTGGACAGCGTGATCCGTCCAAGAGTTCGCGCGCAACGCTCGCGTAAACGAGATGTTCAAAAATTAAATTGGAATTTCAGGACGGGAAAAGATTCTATCATCATCTATTCGACGAGACGAACATTATTTTCAAATAACATTTTTTAGTAAAACCAACAGCGACACCGCTATGAATTAATAAAGATCGCTAAAACTATTAAAGCGGACCTAATCATTTAAAATAGAGAAAACAACCTTTTTACCGATATCTTACGTTCTAACGTAACGATTTTAATAAAACTTCATGTAAATCGTCTAAAGTACAATTGAAACAAGTATGTAAAATTTCAACTAGATACAAGCAGTAGTATTTGAGTAATGAAGTGATACATTTATAATATTAGTTTAAAAGCTATTACGGGTGGTTAAGATTCTTATAGTCGTTATGTGTGTAGGTTTGTTAGGAAGTAAAGCTTTGTACCGAGTACCCCCACTCTTCCCCTCACTACCCTCTTCCACTTATCTTCAACTATGACATTCATCATGAATCATGATTAACAAATTTCTTGATATTCAGTATCTTATTGCAATACGCTCGCTTCAATGATAGAGCCACGCGATGCCTAGTAATAACAATGACAACTTTAACAAACTACAAACTAATTTTTTAACAAACTATATGATTTAATCACATTATATCAAATATAGAAAGGTTAAAGTATAAAAAAGTAAAGATAGACAATCTCAATAAAAGAATCAAATGTGATGAGTAAGTGTTATGATAAAAAATAATAACAGCGCTTGGTCAGGTTTGCTGAATCAGGCAAAAAAAGGCTCGAGTGCAACAAAGTGCCACTTTGCGCACTAGTTGCACATTGGCTGTAGGTGTACCCTCTACTCTTATGTCTGGTAGTGGATCCTTTTAGGGTTCATGGAAATAATTAAATTACTTTAATTCATTCCATTTCGGCAACTTTTCGGCCTGGCCGGTCAAATTTTAAAGCCTTATAATTACACATTTGAGGGAAGTCAAATTCTAACCTTTTAATAGGTACTCTTAAAGTTCCATCGTCTGGTAATAAATCACACCTACTATCTGATAACAACAACACTAAATATTTTATCTACGATTGATACGAAATAATATAAACATTATATCTCTGTTTAGATGCGTAGAAAGTGATTATTTACGTACTTGTATTCATTGCGCATGCGCGTCTCATAGTTCTGAAGAATTCCTCTTCTTTACCACGCTAGCGCGGTAAAGAAGAGGAATTCTTCTGCTTTACGCACGATTACCGAGTTTGTTTACATTTATCAAAACTAATTTGCTATTCTTTTATTAAAGTAACTGTTTATATCGAGTTTTTAGTGAAAAACAATGAGTGAATCAAGTGGCTTTGACGAAAATGTAGAGAATAATACTCCTCCAGAAATAATTAATTCGGCAAAAAATACAACTCAAGATTAATACCATCTTTATCAAGAGAAGAGATGCGAACTTACATACAGCAAGTTTATTTTTTTCTGTATTTATTATTTAAATCTAACAATCGTAGATAAAGTACGGTACGCAACTCGTGAGAAAACGGCATTTTGCAATGCTCGTTTTACTACCCTCGCTATCGCTCGGGTGCAAACTCCACACTCGCATGCAAAATGCTACTTTTCGCACTCGACGCGTAATGTACTATTAAGTAAACAGGGTTTAATAATAACGCTAAGTGCAATCTTCTATCCCCAATCCTAAAATCCGTCAATAAATTAGGATATGTTGTGTAATTCTAAAAAATATATTTTTTGTAAATATTAATATATTTTATGGTATCCTTAAAAAAAAACCTCACGCGTATTTATAACAAATCTATATATAAAAGAGGCTTACATACAAATCTTTTTTTATGATAATCTGATTTTTTGCCCATTATGTCTGGATTATTGAAACGGAGTGAACAAAAATCTATAGGAGCTTATCTTCTTATCTCCTACGTTTTAATATTTGTAAGTGGGTCACTTTTTTGTGTGATAAGAGATTACACGTACATGTATTTCTGCTTCTGAATATAATCTTCTCTTTGGCCGATGTTATATCCAGCATTCTATAATCCTTGAATTGACCGGAGAATAAATTTCTTATCTTTTTGTTTGTTGAACAGCGATATTCAATGGATTTTTTTTTTTTTAAAGTTTATCCTTATCAGTTATTAGCAGATTCTAGTAACTTAGTTTTTTAGACCTAAATGTGCTTCTTTGAACAAAAAAATCTATTCGTGGAAATTCACACGGAAAAATATATCCTAATTTAAACTAAAGCAAGTAATTATCATTTTATATTCCGCTTATTTTTATGTAAGTTGAAACAATTTTGAAATCTGGATGAAAGAACATTTAGGTGTACAGTTTAATATATGAGGTGACGCCAAAAAGAATTGTATGCATCAAGGACACATCTGAGCGGCTCAAATAAATGTGGCAAGTAAATACAAAAATAGGTCCGAGACAATTCAGACAATTTCATACAACAATTTTCATATTGTTGAAACTGTATTTAAATTCCATCAGCTCTGATTTAATTGATTAAAAAAAACATCCAAGCAGCGATTTCTGTCTAGGATTTTTTTGAAATCGGAGGCCTACAAATTTTTCGTTTTTCAGAACGATGACATAACTTCCGTTACCTTCGGAAAGCTTGGAAGCAAAAAAATATGCAATCAGTTTTTTCTTTTCTTTTTTTTTTGTGTCCTACTATTATGGGAATGAAAATGTTTGCATAAAATATTTAACATATGGTACTTATTTAGATTGTTACTCCCTTATGTATTTTTAGAATATACATGACTTTAACTAAATAAATATTAAGAAAAAGGGATGATTAGTCCGATGTACTTTGGGACAAAGGAATATCAAACTTCTGTTTTTATAAGGAGAGTAACAATCTAAAGAAGAAAGTTTCGTACCCCTTCTTTAGATTGTTACTCCCTCTTTTTTCTTTACAAGGGGAGTAACAATCTGCAGCAACCCTGCATTTTATTGTTTCTATTTATTTTTATAAGAAAAATGTCAGTTTGATTCAGACAGATTTACGACGTGAGCATAAAAATATTTCCGATTTAAAACGAATTATTTATTCTTAGTGTAGTACCGTAAATTGGTGACCCCGACGTGATGCATTTTATTGTTTTTATTCATTTTTAAATTGGAAATATTTTTATGCTCATGTCGTAAATCTGACTGAATCAAACTGACATTTTTAAAAAATATAAAATAAAATAAAAACAGTAAAATGCAGGGTTGCTGCAAATCTAAAGAAGTTCCTAATATATTATTTAAAAAGTATTTTAGTTTGTGATTGTATGAACTAAAGTACTTGCGCTGTTAATATTGTTCAAACAAATAGACTTGTTGAGAGCAAAAGCACAGATTTAGGAGTGCTTTCTTACACTCGTTTATGGTTTAGCAAACTAAACGTTCCAAAACTAAGTTTAGCTAAGGCTAAGTTGGCCCTACAACTTAGTGAGTGAGAAGGGATTTTCATTTTGTTCTTCGTGCAACGGACAAGTTTAAAGTTTAATACCAAGCCATGCTGCGGCAGATGGTTTAGACTCGGACAGCAGACACAAATTCCAGTCTAGAGCTAATAGTGTCGATAACTTTAACAAATACAAATAATTAGTTGTTTTGAATGAGATTTTGTAATTATGACTAGAGAGGTTCGTAGAAATTAACACAGCAATAGCAAATTCTGTACTTATTCACTAGTATACAATTCACTCATACTAAGTCAACACGCAACGACAAATAGTCTGCCAATTAGTGAGACACATAAGGTTTGTTCCAACAGCCAATTCCAGAACGGTTCTAGAACCAGTTCAGGATTTTTTAATGCGCATGCGTCTATGAGGACTGGTTCAGAACTGATTCAAAAAGAGGAGCCTGTTGGAACGATTTTAGAACTCTTTCAGAACTGCAACCTTCATGTTACCTCTCTTTATCTTGTTTTTATTTTCCTCTTCGTATCTCTCCACTTGTTTTGTTTATGTTCACTCAGAAATGGATTACTTACGTGAACATATTCTATTGTTAAACTCAACAAAGTTTATAAGAATGCACATTAATTAGGGCAAATCGTTTTTAAAGTTACAAATTTATCACACTGTCATTTCTGAATGATTATAATTCGGTCTCACATTTGGGATTCGTCAGGCTCGTAACAATCCTGTCTTTTAGTTCCAGTTGCCTATTAAAAATTTGTTTGTATAAATTGTAATTTTTTTAAACATTAACTGTTAAATCATATAAAGTCCCGGTGTGGAAATCCCACACATGACTTCCATGAAATGTTGTGGAGTCAATACGCAATCAAGAGAGAACTCAGTATTTACACCCATTTTCATGGAAGTAAAAACATTAAAATGCCCATATCTCCAAAACCGCTTGTGTCCAAAAAGTATAGGTACAATCTACCAAATAGGACACATACTATATACCCCAAACAAAATAGAAATCAAATAATGTCTACTGAAGTTATCGTCGACAGACCTATTTTGTGCTTAAGTGACTACAGCTCCGAAACGTCGTGAGCTACGATGTTTGGGTTTATCGCCATCAGTTTTCCGACAAAAGTTGTAAAAAATGCCGCAAACCGCATCTCAATACGATTTATCTTGAAGCGATATGTTATTAAAGGTTTAGTTACATACGAACGTACATACACAGACGTATATGAAACGGATTTGAATGATATCCCCGGGTTCGTAAGACCCCTCCTTCACAGAGATCTCGGAATCAAGTTTCGGATGATAAAATGTGAAGTTTATCTTGGCTTATTAAAAATAAACCCTTATATAAGAAAAGGTCAACCACACATTAAGAAATATTTACAAATAAAGGGTTCAAAACTACAAAAAAGAAAATTATAAGAACAATTTATCTGGTTTTTTTTTTCTAGTCTGTAAATCATCGGCGGATGCACACACAAAAAGATCGGAGGTAATTCTTATAAAGGACTCAAAGTCGCTATGAGAAATTTTAATTATCAAGAGGAATAAATAATATAAAATATAAATTATATTTATTTATTCCAATGTACTATCATGATAAAAAATAATCCGTAAAGAAGAAAGAAGTAGTATAAACATTAACTATGGAGCGAGAAACAAAACACGCTAGGAAACAGAAATATCAAGAAAAGAAACGAAAACAAATGTTAGGTTATAGTTGAACAGTAGTAGTAGTAGTGTAACCTACACGCCTCCGTATATTAGTATTAGTAGTTCTGGTCGAGTTCCTGCTTCAGTCCGGGAACTGTTTTCACGGTTCTAGGACTGTCCCAGAACCGTTCGTCTTTCTGTTGGAACACGGGACTAAAAGTTCCAGAACCGTCCGAGAAGCGTGTAGGAACGGTCTTTCGATACTGCGCATGCTCCCGGCAGTTCTAGAACCGTCCGAGGCTCTGTTGGAACAAACCTATTGGCTAGAAACAAATGGACGCTTAAAGTTGAAACTTATATGGGACTAACAATGAGCTAATTATGACCTGCCATACCAATTTCAGTAAAATCGGACGAGTACTTTGTAAGATATGTTGGTTCGCAAAATTTGAGCAACAGACCGACAGACAAACAAGGAACCAAAAAAATGATCCCTGATGTCTGAAACGGATTTCTGTCTTGGAATTTTTGAAATTAGAGACCTAAAAAGTTTTCACATAGCTTCCGTTACCATCGGTAAGCTCGGAAGCCAAATTCTAAAATGTAGCCCATTTAAATACGAATCTAACGATATAATCCGTTTTCTAACGGTTTAATCCGAGATATTGATGAACATAAATCTGATTTTGCTGAAAAAAGGAAAAGTAAACAACCATCTGTAAAAACGATTTTTATTGCTTCCGAGCTTACCGAAGGTAGCGGAAGCTACGTGGTCGTTCTGGAGAACGAAAATATTTTATGTCTCCGATTTCAAAAATTCCAAGACAGAAATCCATTTCAGACATCAGGGATAATTTTTGTTCCGTGTGTGTCTGTCGGTTTGTCATTCACTAGTAAACAATTCACTCATACTAAGTCAACACGCAACCTGAAGATGATGTTATACTTCTACGGAACGCGTTTGTTAGTTTAAATGCAGGGTGGAGCGAGGCAGACGTATGAATTTGAAGAGGGGATTGCTCCATTCCAATTGGTCCTAGACGGTTGAGAGTAAAGTCGTTTGAAAGAGGGGGACGGGAAGTTTATATTCCACGTGGGTTCAGTCGCTATAATGGAGTGGTCCGTTCAAACTTTTTGCAAGACAGATTTCCCGGGCGTCTCATCTCTTTAAGAGGTGATTTAAACTGGCCAGCAAGATCGCCTGATTTGGCTCCTTGTGACTTTTTTCTGTGGGCATACCTTAAATCCTTGGTGTACAGCGATCGTCCCAGAACCCTGGAAGCCCTCAAGAACAACATTCCTGTGGAAATGCTCGAAAGAGTGCACAAAAACTTCGAAAAAAGGCTTAATCAGTGTTTTGAGTGTGAGGGGGACCACTTATCCGATACTTAGTTTACATCTAGGTAAATTTAAATTTCCCCTGTTATTAAATCAGGAAAAAAATTTAAAAAAAAATATTTTGTAACATTCTGTGTTTTATTACATTTTCAAATTCATACGTCTGCCGCGCTCCACCCTGTATAAAGTTTTGGGTGACAATATTGTTGTGTTACTTTCCACCAACCTCTCTAGTCATAATTTAACAAATATAATAAATAAAAAGAACCAGTCTCTCCACGGTAGATAAAACTGGAGAGACTGGTTCTTTTTATTTATTAAGATGACCTCCACCAACGATCTTTTTTTTCGAGTAACAAATATAAGTTTGGGAAACAGGTTGTATTTGAATATTTCATTTTTTAAAAAATAATAATAACATACCACTTATTCATAAAATTTTTATATGTTTACGTATATGTTACCATATTACTGGCACAACCTTAAATCAGTCAAAATTAGAATTTCATAGTCAAAACTAGGTTTGACTAATTTATCATTGTCATCGAAGAAGATTAAAAAGACAAAACTACACAATAGCACAATTAGTCAAACTAGGTTTTACTAATTTATCATTGTCACTGTCACATCGAAGAAGATTAAAAAGACAAAATTACACAATAGCACAATTAGTCAAACCTAGGTTTTACTAATTCAACATTGTCGCATCAAAGCAGATCACAAAGATAAAACTATAAAACAGCACAATTAGTCAGGTTTGACTAATTCAACATTGCCGTATCGAAGAAATAAGACAAAACTATACAGTAGCATAATTAGTCAAAGTAAAAAATGAAGTAGGTTGTTCTACGCCAGAGGGGCTACAAGAAACGCTGTATAAACCACGGGTCAAATCTTAACCGTTCTCCCACAATTTAAAGTTCCCAAATTTTATGTTTTTTTTAAGATCGCATACCTTTGATCATAAAAAACTTTTTGATCAAAAAGTATAAAAGCTAGAACAAAATTTCTAAAAAGAAAAGTATAATTTTAATTTTCATGCCCTCAAATTAAATGACAAAAAATGTATACAAATGTTATTTTTAACAAACAAATTAAAAAATAAATTTTTTGTGGTTCCATAACTTGTAGTCCACAGGCCACCATAAGAAGTGAGTCGCTGTTTGATAAAGTTTTCTTACCTTATGGAATCGCTTATTTATGCCTTGTCCACCGATGAATTTGGTATATGGCAACTGGGCGCTGGGCCATTTCTTTTTTGTAGACATGCCAAACTTGCCCTTCTGCGGGAACATTGAAAAGAGATAGATAAAGTTTTGATTTTCACAGGATCGTTTAATTAAAGTATTTAAAAATCAGTGGTAAAGGTGGCCACCGATATGAGTGGGCCGTTTTCTTTTCAACGTCCCCGCAGAGCGATATGTTTGGGGCGGTGGACACCCCAAACGGCCCATTCTTATCGGTGGCCACCTTTACCACTGTTTTTTAAATACTTTAATTAAACGATCCTGTGAAAATCAAAACTTTATCTATCTCTTTTCAATGTTCCCGCAGAAGGGCAAGTTTGGCATGTCAATAAAAAAGAAATGGCCCAGCGCCCAGTTGCAATATACCCAATTCATCGGTGGACATGGCATAAATAAGCGATTCTATAAGGTAAGAAAACTTTATCAATCAGCGACTCACTTCTTATGGTGGCCTGTGGACTATTGGTAAAGAACTGAGCTTATACTTTTCGGATTTCAGGAAAAACTTTCTTAATCTCTAACGTTTCGATAAATATTAATATTATGAATATTATACCCATTCATAAGGCGGAATTCTTAGTAAACTGTGCTGAAAATAAAAAAGAAACATGTTTATTGTTGCTATTTTTGACTTGTTCTGTCTTGGAATTAATTTTTGAAATCGGAGATGTAATAGTACATTACGCGTCGAGTGCGGAAAGTAGCATTTTGCATGCGAGTGTGGAGTTTGCACCCGAGCGACAGCGAGGGTGGTAAAACCCCACGAGCAATGCAAAATGCCGTTTTCGCACGAGTTGCGTACCGTACTTTATCTACGATTGTTAGATTTAAATAATAAATACAGAAAAAAATAAACTTCCAGTATACAAGTTCGTATTTCTCTTTTGATAAAGATAACATTAATTCATTTGTTGTATTTTGTGTCGAATTTTTTCGGGAGGCGTATTATTCTCCTCATAATCATTTAAATCACTCATTGATTTTCACAAAAAACTGGATATAAAAGTTACTTTTATTAAACAAACAGCAAATTAGTCTTGTTAAATGTAAACAAACTCGCTAATCGTGCATAAAGCTGAAGAATTCCTCTTCTTTACCGCATTAGTGTGGTAAAGAAGAGAAATTCTTCAGATCTATGAGACGCGCATGCGCAATGAATACAAGTACGTAAAGAATCACTTTCTACGCATCTAAACAGAGATATAATGTTTATATTTCGTATCAATCGTAGATAAAAATATTTTCGTTCTTCAGAATGATCACATAGCTTCCGTTACCTTCGATAAGCTCGGAAGCAAAATAATAATATTATTTTTGATTTGACAATGACTTAAAAAATAATTATAAAATATAATATAACAATTGATTTTTTCTTGAATATTAAAAATCATGATTTTCTTTTAGTAATATCTCGTTTCTGTTTTCCTTTAAAAATTGTTTCATGTTACATCTAATTTTAATAAACAAGAGGGACATGCGGGTGAAAGAGTGAAGAGATCCCGTTTGAAAACTGACACCCTTAATTCGAAGAAATGAGAAGTTCCTGTACAAGTATTTTCTAAGATTTCAATTAAAAAAGTAATATTCTTCCAACAAGAATTGAATATTAGAATCTCTCTTACGTACGGTTTTTGTGTTTATTTCTTATTTGAAAAGAAAAAGGAAATTATTTCTTTTTTCATTACGATATTCTTGATTGAAATTTATTTTAAAAAAAATATGTGTGAGACTCTCCCGCATTAAAAGTGAAACTTAAGTTTTAGAAACAGTTGATTTTATACATTGCTCTCTTTGCATTTGTTGACCATTTTATTATTTATTTTAATTTCAGGATTAAGAAATGGTTATGTGGAATTTAATTAAAAAATAAAATATTTTCATAACATTTTAGCGAATAGTGAAGAAAAAACATGAAAACAATATTTATATATAAATATATTATATTATTAAAATGTATATTATATAATACTAGCTGGATACCCGTGCTTCGCTACGGAGAGTTATATTAATTTGATAAGTTTATAAACTACCATCCAGAAACATTTAAATTATTTTACTATGCAAGAATATCTAGATTCTCTCCCTCCCACGTATTTCTATACCCCCTTCTCTTTGATAAGATAATATCCAAATATCCTAAATTTACCCCCCTCCTAAATGAAAATATTACAAAACTGTACATCACAACAATTACTGTACTCTTAAAGTGCTTTTCAACAAAATTGCTTCATGAAGGGTATTCATTACTTTGACTCCGTATCATCAAATTGGGATAAAACTGTAAATTTTTATAAAAGATATACTCTCATACGGATGCTCTTCTTTTTTTTATAAGATATAGCTACTATATTTTTCCATTTTACCCCCCTTCTACATAAAAATATGATAAAACTGTACATAACAACAATTACTATACTCTTAAAGAGCTTTTCAACGATATGCATCATAAAGGGTATTAATTACTTTGACCCCGTATTCATTACTTGCACCCTGTACCCCTGCGTGTACCAATATTTAAATTTTAAAAATTCATGTAGACAGTGATTTTCCCCTTGCTTTGAAGGTTAAGTATGCATATTTTCATCGACATCGGACTAAAACTGTAGATTTGTATAAAGACATACACATATTTATATATATATATATATGGCCGCCATCTTGAATCAAAACGCCCGATTGGTAAACCATTTATCAAAAGTTTCTACTTTCATAAAAGGGAGCTAACTTCTAAATATCAAGGTTCTAGTGCAATTGGTTCCGGAGATATCGTGATGTGTCAGTCAGTCAGTGAGCGGTATTTGGATTTTATATATATAGATATAGATTACGCTTGTATACCAATTCTGAGTATTGATAAATCATTTACCTGCGTGGTGCAATGGTTAGCACTCATGCCTGCTGGATCAGAGGTCGGTGGATCGAGACTCGTCAATTGTTTATCAACAGATACCTTTGACATTATATTTATTTAAACTTCTTTAATAGTAATCAAGTAGAGTTGTTTAAAAGCTCCAATAATGATTTCATTTTTAATTCCAATTTAAAAGATGTAAGACTAAGTCAGGGTTTTTTTGAAAAGGTTAAAAGTGGTTTTATAATCATTATTATGGTATTGTTATTATTTATGAACTATTAATAATGCAAGACTAAATAAAAAAATAGTCTTTAGTCGTCTGTACAGAGGCGTGGAGCCTAAACAACTGGACACAGAGGTTCAGAAAAATCATACCCCGAGGTCAATCCAACAAAAGAATTTTAGCTCCGAAATTGGGGCGCTACCCAAACTCTAAAAAAAAAACGTAAAAACATTTTTTTTTTTTTTTTAGAAAAGGTTTCCGACGATTTTGATTCAAATAGTCTGCCAATTAGTGAGACATATATAGGCTAGAAACACATGGACGCTTAAGGTTGAAACTTATATCTTATATGGGACCAACAATGAGCTAATTATGACCTACCACCTAAATTTCATTAAAATCGGACGAGAACTTTGTAGATATGTTGGTTCGCAAAAATTGAGCGACAGACCGACAGACAGACAAGGAACCAAAAAAATGATCCCTGATGTCTGAAACGGATTTCTGTCTTGGAATTTTTGAAATCAGAGACCTAAAATGTTTTCACATAGCTTCCGTTACCATCGGTAAGCTCGGAAGCCAAATTCTAAAATGTAGCCCATTTAAATACGAATCTAACGATATAATCCGTTTTCTAACGGTTTAATCCGAGATATTGATGAAAATAAATCTGATTTTGCTGAAAAAAGGAAAAGTTAACAACCATCTGTAGAAACTGTATAGCTTCCGTAATTAACGAAGGTAACGGAAGCTATGTGATCGTTCAGGAGAATATTTTATGTCGGTACTTTTTTACTTGGTTACCCACCCTAGGGTGGGTAACCAAGTAAATTAGGTCGGATGCGGTAAGATTTTACTTGGTTACCCACCGTTTGTTTACATTATTGTGTTAGACTTTTTTTTTTTTTTAAATCAATAGACAATTTTAATTTCAAACAATCTTATTCCTTTGGGACAAAGGAATATCAGACTTCTGTAATGAAAAGTGACAATATCGGTTAGTCTATCTATCAGTAAGACAAAGGGACATTTAGTCCAATGCATTTTAGGACAAAGGAATATTTTACTTGAATTTATAAATAAATAAATACAATTGGGTGGATAACCAAGTAAAAGAGTGCCCTTATGTCTCCGATATAAAAAATTCCAAGACAGAAATCCATTTCAGACATCAGGGATCATTTTTGGTTCCGTGTCTGTCTGTCGTTCAATTTTTGTGAACCAACATATCTTAAAAACTACACGTCCGATTTTAATTATATTTGGGTGGTAGGTCATTGTTTTAAATAAGAACTTCTTGTATAGTTTGAACATTAACTATCAATATATTTCATTAAATGTACAAATGTGACAATTGAAAATAATCACTTTAACTTATATAATGTAAACAACAAGTTATTAAACATCTTCCCCTTTTAGACACATACTATCCTAGGTCTGATGAAATGAGAGTTCCGTCTGTATGTCAGTCCTGAGTCATATATAATGTAAACAACAAGTTATTAAACATCTTCCCCTTTTAGACACATACTATCCTAGGTCTGATGAAATGAGAGTTCCGTCTGTATGTCAGTCCTGAGTCATATATAAAGTAAACAACAAGTTATTAAACATCTTCCCCTTTTAGACACATACTATCCTAGGTCTGATGAAATGAGAGTTCCGTCTGTATGTCAGTCCTGAGTCATATATAAAGTAAACAACAAGTTATTAAACATCTTCCCCTTTTAGACACATACTATCCTAGGTCTGATGAAATGAGAGTTCCGTCTGTATGTCAGTCCTGAGTCATATATAAAGTAAACAACAAGTTATTAAACATCTTCCCCTTTTAGACACATACTATCCTAGGTCTGATGAAATGAGAGTTCCGTCTGTATGTCAGTCCTGAGTCATATATAAAGTAAACAACAAGTTATTAAACATCTTCCCCTTTTAGACACATACTATCCTAGGTCTGATGAAATGAGAGTTCCGTCTGTATGTCAGTCCTGAGTCAGTCTTCACAAGATAAGATCTTGGAGCCCCAATTGTATTAAGTATAACCCCATCAGGTTCCATGTACTTAGTTTTAACATTTTGTATGTATATTGTTTGTCCCGGAAGAAAACTTGTCTCGTGTCTTTTTGCATTTATATCATAGTGTTTCTTTTGGTAGTCCCTGTTTTTGTCTATGTCAGCTCTAGCTTTATTTGGATCTGTCCTCACTGTCAACCTATCAGCAGGGACGGGAAGTTTTGAGCATAGCACCCGGCCCATTAATAGTTCCGCTGGTGAAAATTTCAGTTATATAAAGTAAACAAGTTATTAAACAGTCATAATTAGCCCATTGTTGGTTCCATATAAGTTTAACCTTCTGCGCTCACTTGTTTCTCTTCAACATGCACACTAACATACATTGATTTAGACCTATATCATCAAAAGCACATATCTGATTTGTATGAAACTTTTTATGTTTATCGAAAGTAACCCGCAAATAGCCCCAGATGATAATTTTAACCATCTACTCTATTTAACTTTTGCTAAATTGATACTTTGATTCATGTAAAAAACAAAACAATTTTAATAGAATAAATAATTAATATAAAAATGCCATTTTTCAAAACTGGTCTTATTTTCAATTTTTTTTTTTTTTTTTTGTTTTTGGTTTCTGTATTCTTCACCTAAGTTGTATCTATGTGCAAAATTTGGGAAAGATTGAATGACGGTAAGTGGTTCAAAATTGGGGTAATAGGTGTGCGATGAAACTTGAAAAGCAAATAAATTTGACGCCATTTTTTTGTTTTTTTTTTTGTTTTTGGTTTCTGTATTCTTCACCTTAGTTGTATCTATGTGCAAAATTTGGGGAAGATTGAATCACGGTAAGTGGTTCAAAATTGAGGTAGTAGGTGTGCGATGAAACTTAAAAAGCAAATAAATTTGACGCCATTTTTTTTTTTTTTTTTTTTTTTTTTTTTTTGGTTTCTGTATTGTTCGCCTAAGATGTATCTATGTGCAAAATTTGAGGAAGATTGAATCACGGGAAGTGGTTCAAAATTGGGGAAACGGAAATGTGCGATGAAACTTACAAAGCAAAGTAATATAAGACCAGTAAAAAACAGGGGAAACAATTAAACAAATTAGACAATAAAGGCTTGTAAAAGCATAAAATCAATAAAGTACGTGATAGGATGCGAGGAAGCTATGTGCTACACTAATTGGCAGTCTATTGCTTCCGAGCTTACCGAAGGTAACGGAAGCTATGTGATTATATTTCGTTCCGAAGAACGAAAATATTTTAGGTCTCCGATTTCAAAAATTCCAAGACAGAAATCCGTTTCAGACATCAGGGAACATTTTTGTTTCCGTGTCTGTCTGTCGGTCTGTCGGTCGGTCTGTCGTTCAATTTTGCGAACCAACATATCTTAAAAACTACACGTCCAATTTTAATGAAATTTGGGTGGTTGGTCATGATAATCCCATTGTTGGTCCCATATAAGTTTCAACCCTCTGCGCTCATTTGTTTCTCTTCCACATGCGCACAAACATACATTTATTTACACCTAAAGCTTCAAAAGTACTTATCTGATTTGAATGGAACTTTTATAGTTTATCGAAAGTAACCCGCAGATGTCCCCAAATTAATTTGAGCCGTCAGCGCTCTTTAACTTTTGCTAAATTGATACTTTATTTCGTGTAAAAAATCAAAACAATTTTGACAGATTAAAGAAAAAAAACGGGGGAAACAATTAAACCGATTAGACAATAATGGCTTGTAAAAGCATAAAATCAAGAAAAGTACGTGGATAAGATGCGAGGAAGCTATGTGCCACACCAATTGGCAGTCCATTTTTTTATTTGATTTAACAAAACATTATTAAATCTTTATCATGTTAATGAAGATTCTAAGGATATAATACAGACTTTTATACTTTTCTCTTTACTGCAATATTAATTGAATTCATAGTGGAGTAGCTTGTTTTATTGTCTTATATTGGACGTCTTCTACATAGAAGCAAATACATAGTTGACGAAACATTCATAGAAACAAATTCTTGGTTTCACATCACGTTTCATTTGTCATCTTTTCACATCTAGTTTGCTAAATAGCGAACTACAAAACACACATGAGCTGTTTAGGTACTGAGTAGGAGACTAGCGTTACGAAGGTTTTTATGTAAACCATTATGTCATGTAAACTTTAACTTATTAAATATTCTGATTTAATTCTATGTAAACTATTTTATTCTAAAGAGAAAAAGATTCTTCATAGAGAACTTGATAACACCTTTTTCAATAGACAAGATGATTCGAGAAAAACCTTGGAGAATATTACCGTCGGGAATACAGAAAGATCTCGTGGATATTTAAGTTTTTGAAACGCGTCACATTTTCATCCTTTATCCTTGAGTTTTTCAAAAGAGACCTTTTATTCAGTATGTGTTGAAGAGTTTTAAAGCGCTTTCGTTCAAAAACATCAAATTCAATTGAATTGCAAAAAAGGGCCGGAGAAAGTTGAACACCATTGAAAACGGAGAATCTCCTTCCAGCGTTGAAAACAAACATTTTTCAGTCTTCAAAACCTTTTCTGATTCGTCTTCAACTTCTTCCAATAGTCTTCAAAAACTTTTTCGTCCAAGTAATCTCTTTCGTGAATGAATAATAAGGAGTGGGAAAAACGGAGTTGGAAATCACAAGTCCCAGGCAATTTCAAAAACATATAAACACAATATAAGTGGATTTCCACTTCGTTTTAAACCGTTCAAGACGTCTTTTTGATTTCTCGATAAACGAGAATACTATTCACGGAAACTAAATCTAAGAAAAGTATTTAAAACAGAAAATTCTATTAAAATCGGAAAAGCAGAGAGAATACACATATAATTTTAACATAAATAGATTATAAATACAATTTCAAACCTAAGTTTGAATCTTTCGACAAGAAAAAGCTGTCGTGTCTATTTCAATAAATTTAAATTAAATTATACATAATATTTATAAATTAATTTAACATCTTACTTCAAACCCATTTAATTCTTTATTTATTTATAATTTAAAACATATTCCACAAATTAATTCACTTCTTTAAAAATGATTTAAAGACGGAAAAATAAATTTTCATTTTGTCAGCACGTAACATTACAATATAGTATATTATACTGTAATAGCTTTTATATTAAGATGTGTACGGACAATAATATGAAGTGAACTTGTTTGTAAGGCAGGAGTATTATGAAATTTATCACTGACACTATCCAGAATGAGTTGACTTTTATAAATATGAAAATATCAACGCGGTGAGTAAAGAAGAATTATTATACTAAACTTTTCTTCTCCTACATTTTAAGATATATGCAATTAATAAAAATAAGCTTCGAAATATTAAAAGATCTGTAAATTGTTGTGTATTAGTAACACTAAAAAAAGTATGTAGATCAGAATAGGTTCGATTAAGAACATGGATGTAGACCATTTAGTTCTTAGGTTTAATATTCTTTTCTTAGTACATATTTTATAATTATTTTACTTTGAAGTAAACTTAAATATTATAGTTTTTCTGTTCCAAAAAAATCGGATTTTTTTTTTTTATCGCTTTATTTTGACGGAGCGCTACACTGGAAATGTAGAGCCTGTGGTCCAAGTCCCGGCGCTGGAGTTTATTTTTCTCTGTCTGTCTCCCAGTGTTAATAATAATTATAATTTGATTTAAATTAAAATTTAAACCGTATGAATACTACTACGGAAAATTTTTCCGTAGTATGAATACTACCAAAAACTTAAAAATTGAATTTCTAATTGATTGTACTAGGTACAGGTACTAATTGAGTACTTTATAATTATAAGCGTTAATTCTCGGTCTAGTTCTAATGCCATAAATATTGACTTGCAAAACTTGTAGAAATATTGAAAGTTTGGATTCGGGACTAGTTATGGGTTACTGCAGAGAAAAATCATTCTCCTGCGTAGCTTAGTTGGCAAGAGCATCTGTACTGGAAATGTAGAGAAATGTAATAGATATTCAAGGGCAAAGGTCAACAAATTCATTTTTGTTTGTTGCGAATATCTTGCTTCCTATGGCTCCGACACCAATCAAGGTGGTTTTCAAAATTAAAGATAACAAAATTTCCCAAAAAAGTTTCATTAATTTTTACGTACAATGGATGGTTTATGGATTATAGGGAGAAAAATATCTATGAATATTTAGTATCCGTTGTCACACCACTTTTTACGTATTTTTACGAATATCTCTTCCCCTGGCTCGGAGACCAATTGAGGATCAAATCAAAATTGAAGAATATACAATGTCACACAAAAGACATAATTTTTATTTTTTACGTACAACGAACCGTTTGGATAATTAAGTGCTCTGAAGTTTCCGCACAAGGAGGACTGCACTGCGATTGTAACCGTAACACTTACCTTTGTAAAATATTAAAACACTGGGAGCACGAAAATTTTCAAACTACGTCCAAACAAACTTGAAATGTCACTCGTAGGTATAGAATAACGGTTTCCACCGTGGAGCTCCCTCGGGGAAAAGCCAAAGTTATTGGTGGTTGTTACGCCTTGTGCGGAAACTTCGCAGCACTTTATTGTCCAAACTTTAGTTGTAAGTAAAAATAGACTGCCAATTGGTGTGGCACATAGCTTCCTCGCATCCTGTTCACGTACTGATTATCGATTTATTCATTATTAATTTTATGCTTTTACAAGCCATTATTGTCTAAAAAAGAAATAAAAAAAATATAATTTATCTCCAGTAGAGAAAAAGAGTTATGATTTTGAATTAGTTTAGAGTGACTAAAACAGGTCTTTTCATCCCTGAACGCAAAAAGTAGGGAGAAAAAGTAAAGTAGGGCAAAAAGTAAAGATTGCAACTTAATTATTTTATAAATAGTAGAAAATGTATGGCTAATGTAATGAAGTTGTTGAAATCAGGTTGGTGACACTGCGCTTTTTTGACCATGTTTATCTTTGTTAACAACATTATAACCTATAACCTGCATCTAAATAACCTTCTATTTGAGTTTAATTCCAATTCTTATTTGTTTTTAATATTGAATCTCTTATATCTGCTATTAAAAGTTCTAATAATTATTGTTATTTATTAAAATAATAAATAAAAACTGTGCTATGGACGAAAATGTGTATTTTCTTCCTACTGGAGATAAAATATTGTATGTACCTCGTGAGTAAAAGTGCCATTATTCCCCTCGCGATAATTATCTCCCTCGGCTGCGCCTCGGGAATTAAAGAGTCTTATTCCCTCGGCTTCGCCTCAAGAACCAACTTTTTTCGCTCAGGGAATAATGGCTTACTTTACTCCCTAGGTGCATAAATAACTATTTTTTTTCAATTTTCAATTTTACCCCCTCAAAACTAGAAATAACACAAAATGGAACGAAACAAAAATGAATCTACTATTCAAGAGCTTTTCAACGATATACTTCATATTATAAATGATTAACTGACATTTGTACCCCTGTACTTTGAGGTACCAAAATTATATTTTTAAAAAACAAACAATACAAAAGGGCATTAATTAAACTAATTAATTAATATAAATAAAAAACATAATAACAAAAAATTATTTAAACCCTTTAACCTACAACAAAATTAAAAATCGGTACAAAAGTTCGTGTAAAATTTTTTTTAAAAATAAACTAATAAAATTGCTTTAACGTACATATCAAGGCCTTTAAAATAATATGCGACACAATATTAAAAACCAAAAAAAGTAGTCACGTGACACGGCACACGGGAATAAGTTTACTCTCATGTTCTCAGCAAATAGGATGAACTAATGAAATAAAATACACTCAATTTAAAGAGCATTAGTATGAGAATCAAGCGCCTCAATCAGAAATAAAATCGGTCAACTATTATAGAAACTATGGCCATTCTAAGACAAAAACAAAAAAAATAAAACCAAAAAAATACCAAAATAATCACCATCTAAGGTTCAACCGATAATGATACGACAAAATGTCATAGGACCAAAGTTTTAGATATTTTAAAATCAGTTACCGCTGGTGCTACCCGCTTTCCAATACGACTTGCCGTTTAGCCGCAATAAGCCCCCAAAACAGCTTAAAAGTCAAGTCGGCCATTTTTCTTAAGAGGGGAAAGAGGGGGAAAAGTGAATGTTGTATAATTATTTTGGTTCACAATATAGACGTTGCGCGTCGAATGGCGCATACCACAAGTCTCTAGCTCATCTGGAAGTGGGTAAACATTAATGTCAGTCAGTGAGTCAGTTAGCCATGCGGCTTTAAAGTACATATACATATTAATTTAGCACGATTTAAAGTGCGCAGAAGGTTGAAGTTAGGCAGGTGCTATCTGCAGGCTACTTTCGACAAACCATAAAAATTTCATGTAAATAAATGTATGTTTGTGCGCATGTGGAAGATAAACAAATAAGAGCAGAACGTTGAAACTTATATGGGACCAACAATGGGTTTATTATGACCTACTAACTAAATTTCATTAAAATCGGACAAGTAGTTTTTAAGATATGGCGGTTCGCAAAAATTGAGCGACAGACCGACAGACAGACACGGGACCAAAAATGTTCCCTGATGTCTGAAACGGATTTCTGTCTTGGAATTTTTGAAATCGGAGATATAAAATTTTTCCGTTCTTCAGAACGATCACATAGCTTCCGTTACCTTCGGTAAGCTCGGAAGCAAAATTAAAATAATGTTTCTTGTGTGAAATATATTCTTCAATTTTGATTTGATCCTCAATTGGTCTCCAAGCCATTGGAAGCGAGATATTCGCAAAAGAATTTATTGACCTTCGCCCTTGAATATATCTATTAACACGGCCCACGATCTCGTTGCCGATATTCAATGTGTCTTTCAGAACGTCAAAATGAAGCGATAAAAAAAAAAAAATAATAATAATTGAAGCTCTGATTATTTTGGAACAGGAGCAATCTTTATGACTAAAATAACTGAACTATTTGCTTTTATTTGTGCATGATTTATTTGGTATAATAATTTTCGTTTCTTTTCTTAAAATGTTCAATTCAATTATTTATAGCCTGGTTTTTGAGGTCCGTGGATTGATAATCCAAAATCTTTTAAAAAGTGTTTGTTTAGTGTTAGTACCTACTGTCAAGCATATCGAGCCTTTGACGTACTATGTTACCTACTGTACAGGCCCCGCGTCCCGCACTGTGCTGACTCAATAAATGCAGCCTCTCTTGACACACGGACGGATAGAGGTGGTTAGAGGTGGTTAGAGGTGGTTAGAAGTGGCTCTCTCTGTGCCATAGTCGTGTCCTCTCTATGCTGTTCCGTGTCATAGTTTTGAGTTAAGTCCTACTGATCTAGTATGCCTCAGGCGTATAGTTTGGCCTACTGTACTAGTTGGAAGTGGCTTTGACAGGATACTATCCTGTCAAAGCCACTTCCAACTACTGAGTGCGACGGGTGTAATATATCTTCCCTTCTCATCAACTTCAATTCACTTGTTGCGAACTTGCGATCTACCACCCAATACTGGGAGTGTGTTGCGAAGCGGGACAAAGCCACCGTCCTCTACACAACTTAATACACCTTACTCCGAAAAATATGTTTTATATTACTATTACTATTTTATCTCCAGTAAGGAGAAAAAGTTATGATTTTGGATTAGTTTAGAGGAACTGAAGTAAGTCTTTTCTTCCCAAAACTCAAAAAGTAGGGCGAAAAAGTAAGGATTGCCAACTTAATTATTTTATAAATAGTAAAAAATTAATGGCTGATGTAATGAAGTTGTTGAAATCAGGTTGGCGACGCTGCTTTTTCGACCATGTTTATCTTTGTTTATAACCTGCATCTAAATAACCTTCTATTTGAGTTTAATTCCAATTCTTATTTGTTTTTAATATTGAATCTCTTATATCTGCTATTAAAAGTGCTAATAATTATTGTTATTTATTAAAATAATAAATAAAAACAGTGCAATGGACGAAAATGTGTATTTTCTGCCTACTGGAGATAAAATATTGTATCTACCTCGTGAGTAAAGTGCCATTATTCCCCTCGGCTGCGCCTCAAGAGCTAATTAGCGTTATTCCCTCGGCTGCGCCTCGGAAATTATAAACTCTGATCCTCGGCTTCGCCACGGGATTTAGGGACCATGGTTTCTTTGGCTTCGCCTCAAGAATCAACTTTTTCGCTCAGGGAATAATGACTTACTTTACACCCTAGGTGCATAAATTCTTTTTGCAAAAGCTTTTAATATTTATAGTCCAGTTATTTTAGTTTTAAATATGGCTTCTGTTCCAAAAAATCAGAGCTTCAATTTATTTTTTTTATCGCTTCATTTTAACGTTCTGGAAAACATGTTGAAAATCGGCAACGAGAGCGTGGTTGCGTTAATAGATATTCAAGGGCAAAGGTCAACAAATTAGTTTTTTTGTGAATATCTCGCTTTCTATGGCTCCGACACTCGTGTTGTTTTTGCACGATTATTTTTACGTATTTTTGTAAATATTTCGCTTCCTCTGGCTCGCAGACCAATTGAGGATCAGATTAAAATCGAAGAATATAAAATTTCACACAAGAAACGCTATGTTAATTTACGTACAACGAACCGTTTGGATAATAAAGTGCTTCGAAGTTTCCGCACAAGGGCAATATCATTACGATTGTCACCGTAACTTACCTTTGTAAAATATTAAAACACTGAGAGCACGAATATTTTCGAACTACGTCCAAACAAACTTGATTGTTAGTTATTCCCTGTAAGGTTATAACTTGATTAGATTAGTTTCTTTTTCATGATAAAATGAGTGTTTAAAAGTCGACCATGAAGAGATGACTCTCAGGAAAAACTGTAAACCTAGCTTCGTTTAAAATCGGAAGTGTCGAGTATTATCGAAGTCAGTACATTCTAGTGATAATATTTGGTATTTTATAAACGAAAGCTCCCGTAACAATAAACCGGAGTTCAATAAAATCCTCATATTTTTATAAGCTCAAAGTTTGTGTTCGTCCTCAACAGATTTTGAGAAGCAGAAAACCTAAATGGCTTGAACTTGTTTTTGGTTTCAAGCTGAGATTTATACAAAACCGTAATTGTCACGTGGGCACGTACATTATATACACTGAGAGCACAAGGGATATTAAAAAGAGGATTTTAAGGTATTTGAACAAAAAATATAGTTAATTCTACTTTTAAGTGCTTGTTGTTCATCTAGGGTGAAAATTAAACCAAATTGTCGCGCGACAAAAAGCAAATAGTTTTTTTTAACTTCGTTCTTCCCTTGCTCTTATTCCTAGAAAATAATAAAAAAAATCCTATACTGAGAATTTCCTAGCATAAAAAAGAGGGTTACAAGGCTGAAAAAGCTTTTTGAACACGGTGGGATTTGAGGAATAAAAAAGATAATTCTGGGAAATGAGCAAGAAAAGACGATTAAACTGTTGGAGGGAAGGCTGATTTCGTCTCCAGTTGTAAAAGTAGTGTATCTTTGTGAAAGATAAAGCTGGTGGAATTTGTATCTCTTGGACTCGGGGATTAAATCTAATAAGACGGGAGGGATCACAAGATTACAGGAAGGGAAGGGGGTCTTCTTGCCTCTAGGGCTTCGCCTTTAGAAACAGCTTATGGTGCCCCCCCCCCCCCCCCCCTGGAGAGGGCCAAGCGTTTAGAACTGTTTGACAGACGTAGGAGCCACTAACTCGGCCCTAATCCAGATCTAGATTCGGTGTTGGTAAGATTCGACGCCAACTCGAAGGATTGACGGGCCATTGAACTTTCTTCTTTGATGGAACGACCGAAATTTCGGCTGACTTTAGTTAAACCCTTTCCCTTGTAAGCTATTTCTTTAATCTACATTTCTATTTATTTAAATTCTAAATTACCTTTTTAACTTAAACAATTTTATAAATTACATTTATTTTAATAAGATTTCCTCGTAATTTGTAGATTAATTTAATATGGTGAAACAGTTGGTCAGTTTGCTCAGTGTTTTTTTCACCACAATCTTTTTCCATTTTTACTTTTCTTCACTACCTATAGTAGGAAAAGTACTGTAACCACCAAAAAACATTTTTCGAGATTTCAATGGAATTAATCGTTTTGGGTGTTTTTAAGACCTCCTGAGTGGTGTTCAGCATGACGTCTGTACGTATGTATGTATGTGTGTATGTATGTGTGTGTGTTATCATCGTAGCGCCCAAGGTATTTAACCTAGAGAGTTGAAACTTAGCAGAAAAATCAGTCCTTACCTGTAGTGGTGCCACCCGAAAAATCAAATCTTTCCGCCATCTTGAACCCAGTTTGTTGAGTCAGCAAAATTTTTAAAAAATTGTAATAAATCGACAATGGTCCTGATCGAGTTGAATTTGGCACGAATGTACCTCTCTGTATGACAAACAAGCTCACCAAATTTCATTTTTATATTGCCCGCCATTTTGAAGTTATCAATTTTTTATTTTTTAAACTTTGACGATTAATAATACCGTAAGTATAATGTGGCAGGGTAGTTGTGGCAGCATTACCACGTTGTGTTAGGGCAGTGCCTCCCTTACAATGTTAGTGTCGTGTGACTGGGCACATTGTTGTGATGGAGAATCCAGGTATAGGCGATCTCTCTTCGGATGCGGCCAACCTTATTTCACAAACGTTCGAGCACTTCTGTGTAAAATTTACATTTAACTGTTGGTCCACCAAACACAAACTTCTTTTGGACAAAAGTTTTTGCATCAAAGAAGACATTGAGCATTAATATGACTCTTGATTTGCTCTTGCTGGGCTTTTATTGGTCGAGGAGAGTCTTCCAGGCCATTTTGAATTTATTAAACCACTTGAAAACACGTGTTCTGGACATGACTTCGTCCTTGTAAGCTTCCAAAGACCGTAATATGAAAAGCCTCCGTAGCGGATTTGTTCGGTTTTGTGCAAAAATTGATAATACAACACTTCTCGAAGGTTCATTGGATCTTGACTCTGGCGCGAGCATTAAACACTCTTTCACTTCGGGCTCGATCACCACATTCCAAGTGGTCGGAGGCAGCTGAGATTGCCTAGCTTATATGACATCCCCAACCACTGATCCTACCCATAGAGATCATCCTCCTGCAATATTGAGCTGAGCGTGCATTTTAATCTTAAACAATAAATATTTTTACTTATAAACAGCTGAAATCGGATCAAAAATAGTAATATTTCTAATTACACGCTTTTAATTAACTTGACTTGTATGTCCGCAGCAAATCTTTTAACGTAAATGTGACCGATTTCCCGACTACCTAGAAAGCTGAAACTTGCACAGATTATGTATTTCCGATGACAATGCAATAATCAGTTTTACTAAATTATTAGTATTAGTCGATATATCGCCAGATTTCTGAGAAACGTTGGCGGTCAAATTCAAATTAAATTTCAAACAAACACGACCAGTGACAGCTAAAGGAGGTAAATTTGAATAAAATATTTGATCTACTTGCGGCAGCAAAATGAGGCATTGGCATTATTGATCTGATTTCGGACAGAGAAATGTGATTTTGCTGCCTTGCCTAGGCAACAAAGTTTTTATTGATATAATGTTGATAATAACAGTTTATACTATTATCTCTATCTTATAACATTTTATATTATAGTTTAATAAGTAAAATTTAATAAATTGTTTTAATTAGTTTATATTTGTTAATTCTGTTAAATAAGTTCAATGAATAGTAGATCTTTAATTAAAAAAATAGCGGAGGCCACACTGCAGCTTCATGTAAACATCCAACATCCATATTATTATTATTATTGAAGTCATTCTAGATTAGACTAGCAACTTTTCTTGATTTATCCTAGTTACTTCTTTTCTTTCAAGCAGTAGAAGATATCTTAAATACTTTTAGTAATTTGTTAGTACTTTTAGTAATAATAGTTATTTATGCACCTAGGGAATAATGTAATATATTATTTCCCGCGTGACTGAGTTGATTCCTGAGGCAAAGCTGAAGGAATCAAGGTAACTAAATCCCGAGGCGAAGCCGAGGGTATTAGGTATCTTAATTCCCGAGGCGAAGCCGAGGGATTAATGTCAATTAGCTCCCGAGGCGTAGCCGAGGGAGATAATTATAACAAGGGAATTAATGCATTATTCTCGAGGTACATACAAAATTTTATCTCCAGAAAAAGGGCTATATAAGATTTAATCAATAAAGAAAACATTTGTATTTCTTTATTAAACGAATTAAATACAAAAATAAAGCAATATAAATTATTTAAAACAATTAATAATCACTTTTAAAGTAATAAAAAAAAAAGTTCATCGAAAGCTAAACAAAAGTAAACAAAGCGTCGTAGAATGACTCGCAATACAGCTGGGAGTTTAAAAGCAGTGTTGCCAACCTGATTTCAACCAATTCACTATATTTGCTACTCATTCTCTACTATTAACAAAAAAATTAGGTTGGCGAACGTGGATTATAATCCCGTTTTTACATTATTTCCCTGTTTTCACATTATTTCCCCGTTTTTAAGAACAGGGATGAAATGACCAACATTATTACCTATAAACTAGCCCTGAAAAGTTACCTTTCCTCCCTACTGGAGATAAATATTTTATATTGCGTGCATTATTCATTCAGAAGTTATGTTTGTTATAAACGCGTGTTTTGTATTGTTGTTATAGCTTCAGTTTGCTTTTCACAATTGTTATTTTTAATTTAAAAACTTTATTCCTGTTTTTCTATTTTACCCCCCTCTTAAGTGAAAATATGAAAAAAGTGAACATAACAACAATAAATTTACTCTTAAAGAGCTTTTCAACGATATGCATCATGAAGGGCATATACTATTTTAACTTTTGTACTCCGTACCTCGTACCTCTGTGTACCAATTTGGACCATTTCAGATTTATACCTTCCTGTGGTTGGTCACTATGACCGTGCCGATTTTGAGCGGATCGGTTCAGCCGTTCAGGAGGAGTGTGTGTCCAACCAAACGCAAAGTGTAGAATGCGAGCTTCGCTTCGCTCGGCTCATTAATCTTTATCAATAAACAGTTTTCCTTTGATGAAGACAGTAGGGGTTCTCACTATCTTTAGTTTAACATGCTAAACTATGTTGTCAGTTAAGTTGGCTAAATGATCCGAACTATGTACTAACGTATGGGGAAAAATAACTGCATTACTTGTACTAAATATAAACGTATTATACTAAACATATTTTGCAAAATAGATGCCAATAATATAATACATTTATAGATGGTAATGTATATTTTTAACAATATTTTATAATCCAGGAGATAGCATGCAAATAAGTGTCTGACTAATATAAAGCATGAATTTTGTGTATAAGTTAATCTTTTGGTACCATTTAAGGATATATAGTCCGGCAAGTTCGTCTGCGGGACCTGGCTTGGCAATAGGCATTTGAAAAAAACAAACCGGTGGAGAGCGGCCATGTCCCGCTCTTTATGGTGGACAATGTGATTTTCATGATTCTGAGTTCAAAATTAGTTAGTAGACCAATAATCAAGTTGATGATAGTTCGTCATTTAATTGGTGAGTTAGTCAAATATTACTCCAAATCTTCTTCTTCTTCGTTCTTCATAGGGGAAGCTGGGAGACCCTAATGAAGTGGGTGGTACGGCGTAGGTCCTACAACGAGCCATAGAGCTTGGTCTTCAAGGGCGTCGGCTCAGACCAGGTGTCCTTTCTCTGGTGTGAAAGAAGCGGACAGTCCTGGAGCACGTGGTCTGCGGAGGCTCTCCGTTGCACCCACATAATCCATTGTCGCCCACTTTAAATTTTTTGAATTAGTTATCTTTAAGTTTACAGTGACCTGTTCTTAGCCTGAAGATGACTACTTGATCACTTCTGCCAGTAAGTAATATGGATCATTTTTTTATGATCTGTGTGCCTAGCAGGGCCGCTGAGAGGATTTCCGGGCCCCTGGGCAAGTTAGCACCTGGGCCTCCTTTAAATAAATAAGTGGGGGGGGGGGGGGGGGGGGGGTCCGGGGGTCCTCCCCCGGAAAATTTTTTAAAATTTATTTACCAAAATATGAGTTTTAAAGATTTCTGAGGGCAACTTTGTCCTTAGAGGAAAAGATGTTTGGTGGGGACAAATTTCGATGTTAAACTAAGATGGGCTAAAAAATAATCAATAATTGAGTAGTTTTGTTGCAGGTATCATTAAAAAACCTTCTTTTACACTTTGTAAAATACATTATATAAAATAAAACATAATATAAATTGTTTTCTAAAATAGTGAGATTAAGAAAAAACAAATCAAAATGATTAAGTTACGCATCTTCTTTTTATACAAAAGTTGCATTACTAGGAAAATATATTAATATCAGTATGCCAATATGATTTGTCTGTCAGTTTTCTCCTATAAATCAACATCGACCATATTGAATAAGATAAAAATCTAAGTACATAACTAAATGAAACACTAAAGTTCAAACTTCCATACTTATGACACATTTGGAATTTTTTTTATTTTATTATTTTTTTTTTTTATTGAACGCTCCCAAAAAGCAAAAGCTTGAGCTAGGGAGCGGCCGTTACATTATTTTTATTCTTTTTTAACAAAATACTTTTCTAACAAGATATTTATATGCATACATACATACATACACACATACATACATATATACACATACACATATACATATATATACATACATACACACTACATACACATATATACATATACACAAAAAAAACAATAAATTATATATTAACATAGACTTATTTATTCTATTTTTATTATTGAGTTTAACAACGTTATAACTAATAAAATGACACTTATTCCATTTTATTTTATAATAAATATAAAAAAATAAAATTTGAAGAGATAAAGTATGTTAAATTTGAAGGAATAAGTATGTTCTTCACAATTAGTGATGAACTTAGCACCTGGGCCCCTTTGAACAAATAACGGTGGGGGGTCCGGGGGTCCTCCCCCGGAAAATGTTTTAAAATTTAAGAGCAAAAATATGAGTTTTAAGAATTTCTGAGGGCAAATTTGTCCTAAAAAAAAGATGTTTGGGGGGGATGAATTTCAAATACATATGTACTGCTGGTTAAGTTTGTATTTGTGTCTGTTTAATTTCCATTGCGTGAATCAACTTTGCCTCCCAAACTTAGCTAGGTCATTAGGGGCCGTCGCAAAAAAAAAAAAAAATCTTAAGATAAAAAACAAAAAACATTTGCGTTCAGAACTGAATGGTGTCCCCTTACAATAGTATAGAAGTATAATTCCAAGTAAGATTTTATTATGCTCAAAAGGGGCCTCTACCGACATTGGTACAAAGATAGTAGTTTCATGTTTTTTTTTAAGATTTGGGGGCCCCTTGGCTCCGGGGCCCACCCGCAATTCGGGCCTATTATAGTTATGCCACTAATCACAATATCCATCTTGCCTTTTTAGTTGTTAAAAATCCAGAGCCGCTCCTGGATGCCCGGGGCTCAAGGGAGCCCGAGCCTGTCCCTCCCAAACTTAGCTAGGGCATAGGGGCCCCACACCAAAAAAAAAAATTGATGAGAAAAGAAAAGAAAAAAAACATTTGCATTCAGAACTAAATAGGGTCCCCTTTACAGTAGTATAGAAGAATAATTTTAAGTTAAATTTTCTTATGCTCTAAAGGGGCTCCTACCGACATTGGTACAAATATAGTAATTTCATGTTTTATATGGATTTGGGGGCTCCTTGGTACCGGGGTCCGCCCGCGATTCGGGCCCATAGTTATGCCACTAATTACAATATCCATTTTGCCTTCTTTGATTGTAAAAAACCAGAGCCGTCCCCCGGAGGCCCGGGCCCCTGGGCATTTGCCCCCCCCCCCCCCCTGTCGGCGGCCCTGGTGCCTAGTCTTCCAGCGCTCTCTTATCTTCCCCGTGACCTGTGTTTTAAACTCTTTATAAGTTACAGGCAGGTTTGGTTGGTCGAGCTCGCTTCCTTGTTTAGCCAGTCGATTTCCTTTTATATTGCAATGTCCTGGGATCCATTGCAGTGTTACTTTAGTTGACTCCTTTTTCAGTTACTCCAAATCAATGAGGTCACCTATTTAGTGGCAAACTATAAATTAAATAGCAGCAAATTGTTTAACCTCTTTGTGCTGCGTAATTGCCAAGTCAGAAAATGTTTTTGAATTGAAACGTGTAGAATGATTTTGGATTTTGGATACAAAAAAATGTCGTTATTTATTATCATAAAGCCTTTTTTTACCTTCGATAAGATTGGAAGCAAAACTCTAAGTAGCTTTGAAACTTTTTCTATATTTTCACCTGTTTTTAAGTTCAGCACCTCTCTGTGTTCCTCTAAACGAAGCTGGGAAACTGTTAAGAAAGAAGATTAGGAAACACAATTTTTGAATAAACTAAATATTACAAATAAAATTTTCTATTTTAAAATCTTATAAATGGATATTTATGAGGTTTTCAAAATTTTGTTTTATAAAGTAGATACTTTATATAACAAAACTTTTAAGTTCTCATTCCAAAATTAATAACTTAAATCTGCTTGCGACTTATTACTTAAGGAATTATAAATTGTTTTTGTACTTTCATTTGTACAATAAAATATTCAAATTTCCATTTACATCGGTTATTCAGGTAAAAGAATTGCTAATATTAAGGTATTTTAATGAAGAAAACTAAAATATTCAAACATACTAAAAGATTAACTTGGTAAACAAAATTCTAGCTTGATCTTAGTCACACATTTGTTTATCTACGATTGATACGAAATATAAACATTATATCTTTGTTTAGATACGTAGAAAGTGATTATTTACGTACTTGTATTCATTGCGCATGCGCGTCTCATAGTTCTGAAGAATTCCTCTTCTTTACCACCCTAGGGCGGTAAAGAAGAGGAATTCTTCAGCTTTACGCACGATTAGCGAGTTTGTTTTACATTTAACAAATCTAATTTGCTGTTCTTTTATTAAAGTAACTGTTTATATCGAGTTTTCAGTGAAAAACAATGAGTGAATCAAGTGACTTTGACGAAAATGTGGAGAATAATACTCCTCCAGAAATAATTAATTCGGCAAAAAATACAACTCAAGAATTAATGCCGCATCATATCAAGAGACATACGAACTTACATACAGCAAGTTTATTTTTTCCTGTATTTATTATTTAAATCAAACAATCGTAGATAAAGTACGGTACACAACTCGTGCGAAAACGGCATTTTGCGTTGCTCGTGTGGTTTTACTACCCTCGCTGTCGCTCGGGTTCAAACACCACACTCGCATGCATTCAATTCTACTTTCCGCACTCGACGCGAAATGTACTATTGCACGCTATCTCCTGGACTATAATTACACAGTGAAATGAAATGGTAAGAAATTTAATAATCAGTGATTAAAATTTGTAAAATACATATAAATACGTTTAAACATTTTCGCAATAAAATATAGATACATTAAAAGTTATAAATATTATATCTCTACATAATAATTGGAGGAGAGAATTCTATATGTTTCCTATAATATTGCATTTCAATATCTTTCCCCTTCTTCCGCTGTATTATATCGTTCTTCATATGTCGGCATTATTTTTATCCCCTCTCTATGTTTCATCGCTACCACTACGGAATATTTCGAGCATATTTCCAATTCCCTCTGAGGCATTTTGTAACCTTGGGGGAGGTAAATGTAGGAAAGGAGGTTTCCTAAGGGGTGACATATCGCTCAGGACAAGAATAATACGAATTCACGTCGAATCCGTGACATCAGACATTGAAAAATAAATCCGCCAACCCCCTGTACCCCCCCCCGTACCCCCTCCCGTATTTCTCCCTTTTCTTTCAAATTCTATCAATATTCGACATTGAAACCTTTTCTTCCTTTATTGCGCTATAACATACTGAGATAATACTCAGACTATTTCAAATCCCTCATTATTTGAAAATTGAAAAACAGCATCTTTCTTCCTTTTTGAGCAATGATTCTAAACCACTATGCTGATATAAGGACACTTGTCATATTCCCTATTTTTTATATTTTAAAAACTTAATTTTTATTTTCTGCAGAGTAAGTTTTTCTTTCTGAATATATTATATGAAGTTATTTCAATTCCGTCTAGTTAGCCGAGTTTGAAAAATGATTTTAATATAATCCCTGAGATTGTCTTCGTTCCTTTATTTTTTATTATAATATAATCGTTTATACTAAAATAACCGTGAAGTAGTAAGAAACTTGCACAGTTTTCATTTTTTGTAATTTATAATATTCTCTATTTTTCCACGACCTTTTTTTTCTTCCTCAATTATTATTATTTTTTTTTTTTAAATATAAATCCGTATATATTAGACGGGGGTCTACAGCACAACCCATTGTGGATTTCTTTTTCTGAAATACTAAATTAATTGTTTAGGGTTTTATCGCGTAGGCTTGGAGTCATCATTAAAATCCAGATTTTAATATAAATGTAAAAATATGTTGTTTCTTTTTAAATATTTTAATACTGGGAGAGAACAATGATCATTATAAAGACCGTGACGCACGTAAATAATAAACCTTAATTTCGATTAGCCTATTTAAATATAGTTAACTAATTAATTAAATAAAGTTAGTGAGTTATAGGTTAGAAAATGAAGGTTGTGAGTGACCTTGATGAAAAGACGAGATATAAATTAAGTGTTAAGCAGGTGAACCAAGCACACGAACCATTTGACAGTTTTAGGGTCCGTAGGCAAAACCAAGGACCCATATATTTTACTGCATGCGTCTGTCTGTCCGTCCGTCCGTCTGTCGCCTGCTCTCACGGCTACACGTTTCGTCCGATCACTTTGAAATTTGGCATGTATTTGTATGTGTCTTGTCCTACCCACACATTTAAAAAATATAGTGACTTAAAAAAATATTTTTCAAAAAAAATAGGGTGAAAAAACTAAAGGGTTATTTTATTTTTGGACACCGTGTGGGGTATCATATGAAAGGGTACGTCGAGCAGATAACAAATATATATATAATTCTTTGGTTATAACTTTGATAGCGCGAGCGTAGGCAAGTTTGAAGTGGGTGTGAAACGTGTCCCCCCCCCCCTCTATCTCGCTTATGTGAAGTGCAAAAAACTGAAAAAATCCCTGAACATTCTTCGATCAAAAGTAAAGATACCTTTTTGAAAATTCGAAAAAGAAATTATTTTATTTTTTTATTGACAAAATTAAGTTTATATTCCGGTTCACTGGCAAAAAATACTATATCAGAAGTTTTTTTTTTTGTGTGTTTTGAGAATATCAGCCCCATTGGAAAGTTCAAAGTTGTCTTTTTAGCATTTTAAAAAGCATCATCAATAGGGTACTACTTAAACTATACAGTGTGGCCTACGGACCCTCGGTGTGTGCTGACTAGCACACACTTGACCTGTTTATTTAAAAAGTAATAATAATAACCAGTTATATTTTCTTTACTGCATTCGATTAATTTAATTAAAGGCTATTTTTCAAATAAATCCGGAGCTCTCTGAAAGCACTATATTATGAATATCTGAAAATAATGATCCATTTTGGACTTCATTTTAATATTGCCATCAGTAGAAATGTAAATGTTTTATCCCAACGGTAGAGTTTGAGAAAAATAGCGGTAGAAACAACATACTAAATCTATATATTTAATAATAATATCAGAATAATTTAAATGTAAACAATAATATGTAAACTATAACAGAATTTAGACATATATCAACGATATAATCATGTTTGATATCCTACCATGCACATCAACGTCAGTTTACTCTTAAATATTTATATATTTTAATTAAAAAATCGAACATCCTCGCTACACAAACCATACAATATTCAAGAGAGAAGAAGGTAAATAAAACCTTGGCAAATCAGAATTGTAAGCAGTGAACATTGTTTAGCAATTTTTGACGAGAGATACGTAGGAGTGTTGTGAAGGCAGCGAGACAGTGTTAGTCCGTAGTGCAATACCGTGTTCTAATGAAAATCCACCTGCCCGATGGAAATTCCAACCGTTTCCAACCGCTTCCAACCAAGCTCCAAACCGGGTCAATCAAATACAGAACACCATTCTCCGCTCTCAATCACTCATTTATTTATTCATACTTATAATACCCACTATTGCAAAAAAAAATTATTAAAATCAGTTTTAAAACTTATTGTAACTTTCAATTACCGATTTGATTTTTTTTTATCTACGATTGATACGAAATATAAACATTATATCTTTGTTTAGATGCGTAGAAAGTGATTATTTACGTACCTGTATTCATTGCGCATGCGCGTCTCATAGTTCTGAAGAATTCCTCTTCTTTACCACGCTAGCGCGGTAAAGAAGAGGAATTCTTCAGCTTTACGCACGATTAGTGAGTTTGTCTATACATTTAAAAAAACTAATTTGCTGTTCTATTATTAAAGTAACTGTTTATATCGAGTTTTTAGTGAAAAATAATGAGTGAATCAAGTGACTTGGACGAAAATGTGGAGAATAATACTCCTCCAGAAATAATTAATTCGGCAAAAAATACAACTAATGAATTAATGCCATCTTTATCAAGAGAGAGATACGAACTTACATACAGCAAGATTATTTTTTTCTGTATTTATTATTTAAATCTAACAATCGTAGATAAAGTACGGTACGCAACTCGTGCGAAAACGGCATTTTGCATTGCTCGTGTGGTTTTACCACCCTCGCTATCGCTCGGATGCAAAACTCCACACTCGCATGCAAAATGATACTTTCCGCACTCGACGCGTAATGTACTATTCCTATATATAGGTACCTATGTATAGGTATAACATTATGAAATTGCAATCGAAACGGAGTTAAAACGTAAACAAACACTACAATCAAAGATACTTAGAAAAAGTCCGTTCTAGTTCTCTAACCTCACTCTACATAACGATCTCAATATTCCCTTTGTCCGAGACCTATCTGTATCCCTACAACGAAGTTCCTTACATTTTTCATTAAATATAAATTATAAAATCACACTGCTAAGTACGTATACATTGCTACTACTTATACATGGTGGAGTTAGAAAAGAGACAAAATTAAAAGTAACAAACTGTTTGTACTTAGCAAGAGTTAAGGAAAAATTAAAAGAAAATCATTATTTGTATCATTAAAGCAAGCGTCTTACTATAAATATATATTTAATATAAGAAAAAAATTGATCATTATGAGTTTTTATAGTTAAAGAGTATGTTTGTTAAAGGATGTTGGATTGAAATAGGACTGTTTTCAACCTACCCGGCCAATTAATTTAAAATATTATAAACTAGGCATCGCGTGGCTCTATCATTGAAGCGAGCGTGCAATAAAATACTGACTATTGAAATTTGTTAATCATGATGAATGTCATAGTTGAAGATAAGTGGAAGAGGGTAGTGTGGAGTAGAGTGGGGGTACTCGGTACAAAGCTTTACTTCCTAAACTAACCTACACACAAGACGACTCTAACAATCTTAACCACCCGTCGTAGCTTTTAAACAATTATTATAAATGTATCCCTTCATTACTCAAATACTACTGCTTGTATCAAGTTGAAATTTTACATACTTGTTTCAATTGTACTTTAGACGATGAACATGAAGTTTTATTAAAATCGTTACGTTAGAACGTAAGATATCGGTAAAAAGGTTGTTTTCTCCATTTTAAACGTTTAGGTCCGCTTTAATAGTTTTAGCGATCTTTATTAATTCATAGCAGAGTCGTTGTTGGTTTTACTAAAAAATGTTATTTGTAAAAAATGTTCGTCTCATCGAATAGGTGATAATAGAATTTTTTCCTGTCCTGAAATTCCAATTTTAAATTTGAAGCTCACGTTTACGCGAGCATTGCGCGCGAACTCTTGGACGGATCACGCTGTCCAACGAACTTAGCCTGAGTATTAGTAAAAGGAAGATGTATACCAAAGTTCAACTAAATCGGTCAACTTTTACTCAAGTTATCGTCGGACACGTAAACGTTACACACAGACAGACAGACAGACCGATAGACAAGATGCATATTTCGTTGAATGTAAGAAGCTCGCTTACGCTCGCTTCAAATATAAATCTTCCCTACTCTAAAGCTTCTGCTTGTATCAGGTTGAAATTTTACATGCCTGTTTCAATTGTGCTTTAGACAATGTGTAAGAAGATTTATAAAATCGTTATACGTTAGAACGGAAGATATCGGTAAAAACGTTGTTTTCTTTATTTTAAACGTTTAGGTCCACTTTAAATTAGCGATCTTTATCACTTTATAAGAGTGTCAGTATTCGTTTTACTAAAAAAAATATTCAAAAAAGTTGTTTGTCTCATTAAATAGATGAAGATAGATTTTTTTCTTGGATTAAGTACGCTGTATAATAATATACCTAATATATTGAAATAAGCGTCAGCACAGATCAATTTTACTTTTAACAAGACCGTGATTATGTTATCTTATATTTACAAAACCAAGAGACATTTTGACATATAACAAAAATAAACAAAACAAGTCAAGTAAAAGGTTTCCTTAATAACACTTTTTCCCGTCTTAAGATTTTTGAAGCTTACCTTTACGCGAGCGTTGCGCGTGAACGCTTGGGCGGATAACGTTGTACAACGAACTTAGCCTGGGCATTGGTAAAATGCATGATGAATATGTGTACCGAATTTCAACTAACTCGGTGATCTTTTACTCAAGTTATTGTCATCGGGGTACTCTTTTAGTTTGGCCAAACTAAAATTGGCGCCATGTGGCAGCACTTTAGTTTGGTACCCCCCGTTTATTTTATTTAAATACATGATGAAATGGTATTTTATATAAATAAAAAATTAACAATCTTAATAGGGGAATGTTCAAAAGCAGCGGGGCTTTTGTGTGGGGTTGAGAAAGGGGAAAGAAAGAGAAGAAAAATATAGGGGGGTACCAAACTAAAAGAGGCGCCCCTATACGCTTCTTTTAGTTTGATACCCCCCTAAGAAAAAGGAATAATCTAGTAGGGGGGTACCAAACTAAAAGAGGCGCCTCTATACGCCTCTTTTAGTTCGATACCCCCCTAAGAAAAATGAATAATCTATTAGGGGGGTACCAAACTAAAAGAGGCGCCTCTATACGCCTCTTTTAGTTCGATACCCCCCTAAGAAAAATGAATAATCTAGTAGGATTATTTAATTAAATTAATTTAGGGCAGGAATTAAAATAGAAAAGTGAGAAACACCTCTCTAATGTCATAGACAAAGGGAGTATTATGAATCATTTCTTGGCGATTTTTTTTTTTTTTTTTTTTAATTGAATGACCTGTTATATGTCAAAATAATTAAATTTTATTTCGTTGACAGAAAAAATATTAGATTTGTCTAAAGCGAAATTAAAATAAGTTGAGTTTTAGAGGAATGGAGAGGTCTAAATTTCCGAAGTGTAATTCTGTTTAATGGACATTAGATGAGAGGGAGTTTTACCAATGGATGCAAGGTAAGGTACTTAAAATTTAAATTGTAATTTTTGTGAAAGTTTGTAATTAGGTATTTTATTTCTTAAAATTTGAACATATTAAAATGAATGAAAATAACCTAGTATCGCTCACTCATATCTTCCGGTAAATATATCGTAACTGCCCAACTTTGACTAAATAACTATGTATTAAGAAAAAGGAATGTTTAGTCCAATGTACATTCAGACAAAGGAATATCACACTTTTGTATATAAAAGTGTGATATCCCTTTGTCCCAATGTACATTAGACTAAATATCCGATTATCGTTGTAGTTATTTAGACAAAGTGAAGTCTTTTCTTTCCCACTTCGGGGAAAGAAAAGATGATCAGAAACAATGTTTAGTAAAAGTATGTAAAATCCACTCATTATATATTATTAATTACTGATCCATTTTATTGGAAATTTAAGATGACCTGGGGGTTTAAATTTGTTGGGCATAGTACTAACTGTCCAACAAGGCATCAGTACTATTTCCCACTCATTTACCCACCCAGGTTTTCTCAAATTTGCAATGAAATAGGGGGGTACCAAACTAAAAGAGTGCCGTCATCGGTAGATTTCGTGACGGATTTTGCGTGACGGTGATTTTGTGACGATGATTTTGTGACGGTGATTTTGGTCGTTTTTTACGGATTTACTCCCGGGCTCCAGAACGTACTATAAGGAACTTCGTTCCAAAAATAAAAAAGTACATTCATTGCCAATTAGACTAATTACCCGCCTCGGCAGTTAAATTTCACAGCCTGTACTCTGGCTCGTATAGGCTAGTCAAATCACTCGTCAGTAAAAATTCAATTTTGCTGCCTAGTTATATAAATAACTATTTTTATGTACCGATCAATAGCATGAGTTATTATAGGACGGGGAATACAGCCACTTTACACATCCCAACGTTGAAATATGTCTGACCTCTCTGGGATTCGAATACCCATAATAATTGTTTTGTTCTTCCTTCAGTTAGACTTATATAAAAAAAACTGGCTTTTATATCGAAAACACGAATCTTACAGCATGGACCAAACAAATTGAATAATGTTAAGATCTTTAAAAAATTAATTTAAAAGGGTCAGCTAGGCTTTTTTACTGTATGTGAATATGTAAATTAAGACTAATAGTAAAATTTAGAAATTCTCCCTATATATATATATATATATATATATATATATATATATATATATATATATATATATATATATATATATATATATATATATATATAATAATTAAATAAAAGAGACAGCAAAAACATGAATACTTCTTAATTAACTATGTTAGTATTTGAAAAAAAAAAGGGTTTTCTCTATTCTCATTAATTTAATCTTATAATGTAAAGGGTTCGTTCAAATTATTCAATTTACATTCAAACCACTCTATTTACATTAGTTTAAACTTTACTCTTTTTCCAACTTGTAAACAAAATAGTGTGTGCTTTGCATAAAAAATAAGGGTAAACAAAATTTAAATAAATAAAGGTAGTTTTGAACATAGAAAGTTTCGATCACAACTATATTATAAATTTAAATATATAATTTTTTTTTAACTTATAAAAAACCCTTGCATTTGATTATTTTCACTTTTTTTCTTAAAAACAAAAGGAACTATATAAATTTTTATTTTCAATTATACTTAATTTTATTTACATATACAAACTCAAAACAAAAAAAAAATTAAGGGAAGAAATTCTTTGAACAAAAAAAAGAGAAGATTCCTTTGCATAAAATTGTGGTTAGTTGATTATTCTAAATTGTAAATTTCTGACGTGGAAGGGAGAAATGTTCCAATCAGATATTCAAAGGAAGGGACGATACAAGGGTGAAAAGGACGATATAAGGGTGGCAAGGACTATACAAGGGTGGAAGGACCTTCCTTCTGACTAGAAGTTATCTACATTAACAGCGGTGCTGCTGCGGCCATACTCCACATTAGCATTCTCTCAATGTTTGTCTTCTAACCCCCCCCCCCCCAAATTCGATGCTCTCAACCAAAGAGCCCCCTCCACCCAAGCCTTCTTCATTCAGAATATTAAAAGAACGATTACTAACGACAAAAATTGAAAAAAACACAAAAAAATAATATTTCATCCTAGCCACTCAACATAAATAATTAAAATATAATGCTCGTGCGTAAAGTCACACGTATAAACCCTCGTCCTGACTGCCAAACCGAACAGAGGAAACGAGCCGCGAGCATTGGTCTCTGCGCATGCCCAGTCTAAGGTGCGCCTGCGCATCTCAGTATGGGCATGCGCAGAGACTAATGCTCGGCTCGTCTCCTCTGTTCGGTTCGGCAGTCTGGACGAGGCTTTAAGGGTTTTGTTATTATTTTTTTTTTCTTTTGGGTTTTGTTACTATTGTTAACATTAATTTATTAATTGGTAAAGGACCTGCCGATAAAATAAAGATACAATGGACGTGAAAACTTTGAAAAAAAACTTTTCTAGGGCCTTAATGAAAAGTGAACGTTCGGAAACTGTAAACTAGATGGAAAAGTGCTTCTAAATTTTTAATTTTCTTAAATGTGCTAATGCAAATTCTTTATGTTTTTGACAAAATGGCGTGGAAAATCGATTCATTTTCACAATCATACATTAAACAATGATTCTACTTGTGGAAAAAGGAAAAATTAAGAAATTGATGATTATAGTGTCTAAAACGTATTTCTTTAAATATCAATAAATTAAAGCAAATAATATATCACAAATTGTCGGCTTACAACTAAAACTGGCTAAGTCAGAAATCATAATTTTTGGGAAATCGCATTTTAAGTTTTTGACTACATAAAATTGCATACATTCTTGTCCCTCTTAGCAAATATATATATATATATATTTTTTTTTTCGATCAGCTAGACTCTAGCAGCTCTGAAGATAAAAAAAAACGTGTTATTTTCCTTATAACAATCATTAAAATTATATATTTACCCAAATTTATCCGACATAATATAGTAACTTAGTCAATTTTTGCTGTTATATTTCATATTTGACATTTGACCGTCTATGTCGACGATTTTGTAGTTGCAATAACTTTAAATGTTGTAAATAATAATTGACTATGTCGACTTAACCTGTTTTTGTTGTCAGTTGTCATGATATCTTCAAAATTTGTAAAATAATAATGAATTTCGTCGACATAGCCAGTTTTTCCTGTAATGAAACGTACTGAATTAAAAAATATAACAGGCCAAGTCCCTTAACCAGTTTTAACTGAAGTTAAAGTAATATTTTAAAATACGACTTATTCATTATCAATAATTGCCAGCAGCAGTAAATATAATAAAGCTATTGACTTGTAAATTTTTTTACAGAAAAGAAAATACTAAAATAGAGTTATTTGGTCATAACAACTCAAAATCCGAAACAAATTGACTTAGCCAGTTTTAGTTGTAAGCCGATGAAATAATCGTTAAGTTTCCCTTGACTTCTTTAAAAGCGTTAAAGTTGTCAGAACACTATTTATATATTACTTTTTTCACCACAAAGCTATAAATCAAAAGCTTTAGAAGAAGAGAGAAAAACAAACAAAAAAACAAAACGGTACAACGAGGTATCATGGCATGTCGTAAAGCTGTTTCGAGTCTCTCCTACACTCTTCCTTATCTCTTATCATGAAAACTAACAAGCTTTCTCATATTTCCCATTTGCTGCAAAAAGCAAAGAAAAAAAAATATTTTGAATTGAAACCTATCCCGAAGGAATCTCGTGAATGGTGAATGGAGTATAAAAAAAGTGGGACTCAATTTCAGTTCTACTTCTATTCCGTTCTCAAGTGATGAGTGGAGATAAAAAAGCAATACATCAAGAGTTAAAATTATTTACACGAATTTCCTTTTTACTTTCTCATATGAAGAGAAAGTATTGTGATGGCGCGAAAATTCTATTTTGAGATTTTGCCCCCCTAAAAAAAAATATTTTTTTAAAAAATGTCTGCCTGTTGTCTGTCGTTTATGCAGAGTCTGCATAGACGACATACCCGTCTACATTGTAGACGCGTGAAGCCTAAACTACTGAACCGATTTTGACGAAATTTGGCATAAATGTTCAGAAAAATCGTACCCCTAGGTGAAAGCGAGAAATGAATTTTAGCTTCGAATTTGAGGGTTACCTCCCAAAAACTCAAAAACTTATTTCTCAAAAACGGTTCCGAAGATTTTGATTAAAAAAATTCGAAATGTAGTCAATTTGAATAAGATATAAGCAGTTTTCCCAGGAAAAATCTAGTACTTGAGAATATTTTTTAACATAGACGGAGTGAGGCCGGGTTCTATTCTCCACCGAGAAGAAGTTATTTTTATGATAAATTGTGATGCAATGTTTAATAATAATTAAATGTTCCTACGAAAACTTGAATACTAATAAAATAGAAAACACTGGTCTAAGTAATTATGAACTCGTATATGAGAAAGTTTGTCTGAGTTGTCTCGAACTTATTTTGTTTTCAGAAATTAGGTATCAAAGTACTAAAACGTACAAAAATGATTTTTAATCGCATTCCTGCCATCAAATAAGGCAAGTATAAAAGTTTCATTCAAATCAGATTAAAAATAGTAATATTATTGCTAATTTTTCCTGTCATTCCATTTTATTTCTCTCTTAAATGAAAATATATGATAAAAGTGTACCTAACAACAATTACTGTACTCAAACAGAGCTTTTCAACAATATCCATCATAAAGGTTATATGTGACTTTTACTTTTGTACCCGCAACCAGGTGTGTACCAAAATTTAAACATCGAAATCTCATGTAGACAGTGACCTTCATCTTGTTTTGAAGGTCAAGTGAGCAAATTTTTATCAAAATCGAAACTAAACTGAGGATTTGTATAAAAGATGTTCACACAAACATACATACCAAAACTCTTCTTTATACGATACTATAATAATATATAGTACTATATTTATTTAATCAGAAAGTTGTATTAATTTTGTAAAAGAAAATATATACAACATCCAACATTATTATCTTCGTAAATTTTATTAATAGATATTAAGTCAAAGTATAATGAAACCGAAAAAATCCCGTCAAGTACTTACCAGCAAGCTACTAAAAGAGTTTATCTCCAGTAGGGAGAAAAAGTTATGATTTTGGATTAGTTTAGAGGGACTAAAGTAAGTCTTTTCTTCCCTGAACTCAAAAGTAGGGAGAAAAAGTTTAAGTAGGGCGAAAAAGTAAGGTTTGCCAACTTAATTATTTTATAATTAGTAGAAAAAGAATGGCTAATGTAATGAAGTTGTTGTAATCAGGTTGGCGACAGTGCTTTTTCGACCTTGTTTATCATTATTTTTAAACCTGCATCTAAATAACCTTCTATTTGAGTTTAATTCCAATTCTTATTTGTTTTTAATATTGAATCTCTTATATCTGCTATTAAAAGTGCAAACAATTATTGTTATTTATTAAAATAATAAATAAAACTGTGCAATGGATGAAAATGTGAATTTTCTTTCTACTGGAGATAAAATATTGTATGTACCTCGTGAGTAAAGTGCCATTATTCCCCTCGCGATAATCATCCCGATGCTGCGCCTCGGGAGCTAATTAGTGTTATTCCCTCGCCTTCGCCTCGTGATTTAGGGACCATGGTTCCTTCGGCTTCGCCTCAAAAACCAACTTTTTCGTTCAGGGAATAATGGCTTTCTTAATCCCTAGGTGCATAAATAACTATTCTTTGGTCATAAAAATTCATATTTCCTACATTTTTATTTACTAATATACGTTTAAAAAGTTACACTTAGGAGGAACAAGGTGTGCATATTTTCCTTTAGCATCTTAGATACATTTAGTTACATAGACATCTTAGTTCATTTAGTGGGGTAAAATGACCGACATTTTGGAAACACGATATATATTTGTAATCTACAGTTCAATACCTTTGAAATGACACCCTACTCCAAAATTACAAAAAAAATAAAAAAATGTTGCGATCAGTTCGCGTTTACTCGCTGTGTGTGTTCGAGTTTACTCTGTGTGTGTTCGAGTTGTGATGATCGCAAGATTTTTTCTGTTTTTGGGGATAAAAGTTTAACTTGTATACGATATTTAAAATCTCTATCAACAATAGGTCGGGAGTCGGGAGATATGATCTAAGATGTGACGGACGGACGGATGAACTATCAATAGCATAAGGGTTTCTAGGATGATAAAACAATATTCAATATACCGGGCGATGTGAAAAGTAAAGAAAATATTTCAGTATTCTGTCTCAAGAGTATCGAAGTTGTATTTTCAAGGAAGGTAGAGGAAAACTTGTGCAAGATATTTGAACATCTGGGGACCATGTCGGATGCCATTGTCGAAGCCATCATCCTCGAAGTGAAAGCATTGCATTCAGCGAACCGTGCATACAGATATTGAGAACTCGCTCGACCCGAACAAACCGGTACAGTTTTCTCCTAACGGGGGCACTGATATTAAAAAAATTCCAATTTCTTATTTTCTCTTTCTCATCTCTTACTTCATCTCATAACGGTATGATGTTTCAAAAGACATCGATATCGTTTTATAAGAAAAAAATAATATATATAAAACGGACTGAGTGAACCGGAATAAAATTATATATTTGTTACAAAAAAAAATATCAAACTATGTGTTAGGCTCATAGGGTTCAAACCTTATATTAGGATCTAAGAAAAATGATTACCAAAAAATGTAAGAATAATGTACACCCAAAGGACCACCTTAAAAAAGGGAAATAAATAAATACGAACAAAAGATTGGTTTAACGAACGAGCATTATAATATATGAAACAAATTATAAGTGGCACACGCCACGATGAGTAAGTTGGTACAGTTGTTTTACAGATAAATTGTCTGTATTTGTTCCGAATCCAAAGACAGACAATAGATCATAAAAAAGTGAATTTAATGTGAAGCTTCATTCACACACGCATTCATACAAGTTAAGTTTCTTCTCAATACACATAACATCATTCTTCCAGAGAATAATCTTACTGAAAACCAATGGAACGAACTCTCTCCTAAATTGTTGAGTGAAATGAAATCAAGCCAAGTTAGACAGTATTTGAGGTCGACAAAGAATAGCGCCAGTCACCCTGTATATAATCATTTGTCTTTTCCTCCTTCCGATAATTATTTGTGCATCAGACCTTTTCACGCCATCAGAAAGATTATTAGACTTCGTGCGGATATGGTCAAATTAAATTATAAGTTCTGGAACAAGGATGACTCACCCCGTTGCCCAGCGTGTGGCATCCAAGAAAATGAAGATTTATATCATTTTTTTGCTGAGTGTACGGCCCAGGGGGGTGGCATTCGTTGAAAAATCCCGTGTCCATGATGACGTCACAAAACTTAGAAAATAGTTCTTGCAACGGCTCATAGAATGCGCTGCTCTAAAAAAAAATTTAAGAAAAGGGGGAAAAAAGGGAGAACGACAGCGGTTTATTTTGGTCGTAGAGAATTGATTTAAAAGGATTGTTGACGGGTTTTTGGTCATTTTTGTTTACTAAACATTCCATTCTTATAAATTTTTCATTTTCCAAGTCTTATAATTTGTTTTTTCGAATTCACCGACATCAATTTCTTTTTAACATGGTCAAATGATCCAGAAAATGCTGTGTTCCAGGCTGCTCTAACACCAATACTTCTCAAAATGTAAGTTTTACCACAAATATATATTTGTTTTTGTATTTATATTACAAAATAACTTATTCATCTTTATCTTAGTTAAATTTTAATCAATTTCATTTTAAAGTTGCATGACATATTTTTTGTACATAAGTCTTTTGTATGACTATAAAAATTGTTCTTGATAAATTATAATATAAAGTAAAACTATGTCAAGTTTACTTCAATACAAATACTAACATTTTTTCAATAAAAGTTATCAACGTTCTATAGAGATAAGTTCTCTATATATAAGTTGGAAGTTCTCTATGTACAACTTTGGAAGTTATAAAGTTATTCGACAGCTTATTTATTTAGTTATTGGCAAATACAACTGCAGTAGTGTTCCCCACTGTCGAGCGAATTTCCATTGGAAACTTATAGTTCAATGTCGTGTAGTTAATCGAATTGGGATTACTTTTTTCAATTCAGTTCCCTAGAAAACAATAGGTACCCCACTTGAAAATGTGGTCAAATATGGGAATTGCCCACTCCTATTTCTTAAATGCCGCTATTTATGGGTTAAGGGTTAGTCGAATCGCTATGATAATTTTTTGATTCAGGACCCCAAAAAACATAAGAAACGATACCTCACTCGTCATCTCAAAGAGCTTGATTTTTCGATCCTAGTTTTATTTTAATGCGTCAATTCGTTTGAGAGTTATCGTGCTTACAAGACATTCGCTAGAAATACACACACACATATACTATATATATGTGTGTTTTTTATTGTAAAACCTATTTTTTCGTGGTCAGGGACCCTTGTAACAGATTTTGCTCACAGTCCTGGGTCGAACTACAGCCATGCCAGTGACCCTCCTATTAGGGCATTTTTTCTAATGGAAAACTTCCGATCAAATATCATGTAGAACTTCATTTGTTAATTTATTTATTTTTCTTCACAGGAATTGCTTTTAAAATGGCAAGGCGTCAGAGAAGAAATTTCCAATAACTAAAAATAAGAAATCTGATACTTATGGTAAGTTTTAATTTGATAGTTGCAGTAATTTCTGATAATAGATTACCAAAGTGCGGGTCTGTACTATTAATTGGCACACATACTAACTGTTTTGAAGGTTACGTGATCTCCAAAGTTCCAAACAAATCTCATATGTGGGGTTTTCATTAGTTACCATTTTAAATTGACATAGTTTATATATGTTTCACCTAATATGTAGTTTGACCTAATTTTATCGATGTTATTTATTTAGTTAGAGGTTTCATTGGTAAAAAAATAACAGTTTACATAATATAGATAACTATTAAAATGTATGATTTTTTTGGAATACAAAAAAAGGAATAAGAAGAAAAAGGTTTAAAATGTAAGCTTCATCAATTATCTGTTAGGTTACCCTACTGTGGCTTTCATTTTTTTTATTTACTTTTATTTAATAATTTACTTTTATTTGACTACTTTTATTTTGCTAATTAAAAATATTGCGCTAACACATTTCTCCTAAAGCAATTTTTTGATCTCCAAAAAACTTTCCTTAGAGCATGTTTAATTCTGTTGGAATGAGGAATTATCATATCATGAGCAATTGTACGGATTAAAAGAAATAAAAACATTTGTAAATTTATCATTGAAATAGTTCCAAATGAAGTGTATAACACTTTTTATTTTATTTCATGGATACTTGCAATTTACACGTCCATGCTAGTACTAGTACATGTTTTTGTTTTGTTTTCAGAACAACACTAAAGTTTTCCATATATATTATATATATTTTTTTTTCTATTCTTTCATTAAAATAATATCATTAATTTTTTTTATGGTTTTGTGTGTTACAGGTAGAACTAATTTGCTCAAATGTGTGGGAGTTAGACATGCGAAAGATTTATCGTCAAAGGCAAAATTTTTGTAATAATTAATAATTAAGCACAATAAAACATAAAACATACACAAAACATTGTTACATTATTTTTTTGTACTAATAACTACCTATATTCTTTTTGTTTTAAAAATGTTCATGTAAAGAAGTAAAAAAAAAAGTTTTAATTTTATCATAGAAAGAGAAAGTATTGTGATTATCTATTATTAAGTATGTGATATACATATATTAAATTATCTGTCTGTAGTTTCTAGTCAGTGAAAATCATAATTCGAGGAGACATCGAGCTAAAACTACTATACATTGTGAGTTCACCTAGTAAATAGCTGATGGAACTGTAATTTATAGTAATAAACTGTTCTAAACTAAATATCAAACTTAAAAAAACTAAATCCTATTTACTGTGACACAGAATAGACACTGAACATAGAATTGATAATAAAACTGATTTACAGCAACTCCACCCCTTCCTACAACAGAGTATTGGACTATCATCGTTCTACTCCCTGACGCATGGCACTATCATCATTTACCATATATCATCATTTATACTTATTTTAAAATAGTTTTATAATAGGGTTATAATTGTTTTTTCACTTTAGTCTTCACATATATCGATAGGTTATCTCAAAAGGCAACATATACCACTAATACTTTATTTATTTTTTTCAAAACATGGACATGGCCTTTCAATTCTTTTCAACTTATTGCAGTTATATCTGTATTCATTTCTTTTATTTTTCTCCCAATTAAATAACAATATAATTTTAATAACAAATCCATCATAAAAAAAACTTATAAACTTTTTTCAACTAATGACTGATGGTTAAGCACCTCAAAAAAAAATTCAATTTTTATATTATTAAAAGTATTAAGCATTAATAAAAGTATTTATTTTTTCATATATAGAAAGGCAAAAAAATTAGACTTGACTGCATTCAAACCCTTTTACCCCCTCTCTCCTTGAAGCAAATAATTTTTCTCTTATACTCAATATTTAAACTGGACAAAAATAAATTATGAATTGTTAATTAGTTTATTATTTAATAATTATAATATGCATATTTACAAATTTCTATGATAAAGCTGTAATATTATGTAAGAAATACACTAAAATGTTGGTAACAAAAAAGTATATTAGGTTTGTTCTTTTCCTAATGTTCTCATTTCATAAATACTATGCTTAGTTTATTACAAGTTGTTACTTTAAATCACTTAATATGCATATATTGTAACTAAATAATGTTTCAAAAAAATAGATGTGATAAAAAACAAAATAAAGTGACACTTGTAATTACTAAACATAGTATTTATAAAATGAGAATTTTAGGGGAAGACTACTAGCGACACCTAGTAGAGGCAAAGAGGAACTAAATTCGCTACACTCCATCCCCACTCCTGTTTTAGTTGATGCAACGAACAACAGATAGCGCTGATAACACTTTTCATGAAGGGACAAGAAATCGCGCCAAATGTCAACTCTATTTTAAGTCTATTCTCTATGGTACGGCCTTTGCTGACATTAGGTTATCTTTTCTGGGCAGCACGGAACTATCAGCTCAATCTGCCTTAAGTTGCTTAAATGGTGCTGACTGGCCAGCAGTAGAGGGGTTCGTATCCACCTCTTATAGTCGCAGACGAACCTTATGTTAAAGTAAATTCATGGTTTTTCAAGTTTAGGCATACAAAACTTTACTACTAAAAATTATGTGTACAATAAATATTTTTTTCCGTGGTAGGCTGTGAAATAGTAACTTTAGAGCCTAAAAAACATAGCTAAAATCCATTTTTTCATTAAGTGGACTTAAAAAATCTTTTCATTACTCTTAGCTGTAAAGAAAAAATCTTTTACGTCCTAGGAACTAAAAGATTTTTTATGTCCGGCGGGTAGTTGTCAAAACTTCCGTTAGTACCGCTGCAGTCTTTGTAGAAATGCTTCTAGTAAGATTAAAATCCGCTAGATGTCAATGCGTTTTATTTATCTTTTCTTATAGTGTAACCTCTTTTTAAGGTTTTTTTTTTAAGTCTTAAGTATGTACTAATATTTCTTATTATTATATATTGATTAGTGATTAATATTTAATGTTTTTTCATTGTCTGCTACCTCGGAAAAAATAGCATATGCTACGCGACTGTGAAGTGTTTTTTCTTTACCTTGGCAATATTTACTGTCTCGCTTCGCTCGACAGTAAATGTAATTGACGCGGTAAAGAAAAAACTCACTTCACAGCCTTGTAACATAATATACTATTATAATATGTATAGATATAGGAAAATATATAGGTATATGTTTTTGTTTATTTATGTGTGCATGTATAGTTACTATTATTACTATTACATATTACTATTATTATACTATTATTATTAGTTACTACTATTATTATTTTTAGTTGTTATCTATTATTCTTACATGTTATTCCTGAAGTTAATTTGTTATTAGCCTTGTAATTATTTAAGTTGTTTTGTTATTGTTGGTTTAGTTACATAATTTTTTTTCTTGTAGTTATCAGACTAATAAGTGTATTAAAACTCTATTACTGATATTGTTTTACAGTTCTTTTTTGTTTTTTTCTCTCTCTCGCTTAAAAATGTTAAACGTAAATTATCTAGCGTTCTTAATGAATTTTATACAACTAAAGTGGTTGTTTATTAAGATTATTCATACAACATTTTTATTTAAAGAAAAAAAAAAGAAAAAAATACTCGTATTCATATGAAAACAAAATGTGATCTGTTATTGTAAGGCATGAAATGTGTAAATCAATTTGTTATAAATTTAGATTACTGCATGATTATTTAGTTACTTATATGTTTAGATTAGCGGAACTCTCCCGACGGAAATTCCAAGGGTCAATGACGTTTGTATTTATGTTCGATGTTAAATGTATTTAAAATAAACGTTTCTTTCTTCATACAAGTTAAAAGTTAAGTTACGTTATACAAAAAAATACCAAAATTGTTTCACACCAAAGCAATCATTCACACTGAAGTTAGAAAAGACACATAAAGATTAAGTTATGAATTAAATTAATGGACGTCTGGCAGCATACCACGACGTAGGTGCTAAGTTCCGACGTCTTCTACCTGGACTCGATGAGAAGCCAAGATGAGTGATTTAAGTTAAATAATAAATATGAGAAGCTGAGGGCCCTGAGACTAAATTGAAATTAATGAAAGTTAATGATACATGTTAGAATTTAGAATGGAGACACGTGCACGTGCACGTGTCCGTAGAGCTTCTATCGTGCGAAGCGGTTACTCGGAGCTCTTGCGTTCGAATTTCGAATACGAAGGACGTATGTCATATGCTCCGCATCATATATACGATCATATCCGTATTCCAGCGCAAGCAAGAAGAGTGATGCCTTTTCTGAACGTAAGGCTAAATAAAAACTAAGGAGGTTGCATCGTGGTTACCGTTGACAATCTTCATACGTGACACGTGACTTATAAACAAACATCAAGTTGAACGTAATTTTAATGTAGAAAGTGAATTTGAACGTAGAAAGTGATGTGACGGTTTGAATAAATCGTGAGCTAAATAGTGCCATTGTTAAACAAAAGAATACAATAAATAACAATAATAAAATATTAATAACAAGTGTTGATATCCAACACTATGTTTTACGAAATTTATAAAGTTTTGTGATTTAATTAATGAATTTTTAATTACCCTCATTTTTACTGGTCTTATATTACTTTGCTTTGTAAGTTTCATCGCACATTTTCGTTCCCCCCAATTTTGAACCACTTCCCGTGATTCAATCTTCCCCAAATTTTGCAAATAGAAATAACTATGGTGAAGAATGCAGAAACCAAAAAAAAAAACAAAAAATAAAAACAAAATGGCGTCAAATTTATTTACTTTTTAAGTTTCATCGCACACCTATTACCCCAAATTTGAACCACTTCCCGTGATTCAATCTTCCCCAAATTTTGCACATAGATACAACTAGGTGAAGAATACAGAAACCAAAAAAACAAAAAATAAAAACAAAATGGCTTCAAATTTATTTGCTTTTTAAGTTTCATCGCACACCTATTACCCCAATTTTTTTACCACTGCCCGTGATTCAATCTTCAACATAGATACAACTAAGGCGAAAAATACAGTAACCAAAAAAAAAAAAAAAGGTTGAAAATTAGACCAGTTTTGAAAAATTGCATTTTTATATTAATTATTAATTAATTAATTCATTTTGAATTATGAATACTATCTGAATTCACTACAGGATTTCTTTTACTGCGATATTTCTGACTTTATGTATTTCTAAAAAAAACTAACAAGCCAATCTTGCAGAGCTTGGCTTGAAGCGACGCAGATAGGTTTTTGTTACATTTTTTTTTATCCAACCTCTCCAACGCTCTCTAGTGTCAAAAAAGAAGTGTTTTTTGACCCTGTTATCACGAGTACTTTTTTACGTGATGATCAAACCGAATAAAAAGTATCCAATCAGTTTGGGGATGGTACTTAACTACTGTGAACTTGTTTCGATCTAAACCCCTCCAAGTGGAGTTATAGGCTTCCAAAGATTAGTGATTTCAATTTTTTTATTTTAAGGGGTTTTTTCATTCCTTTTTGATGGGAGGGGGTCGATGACATTTTTTTTTTCGATAACAATTTTCTTCCCATGGAAATTCATACTGGTAGGTCTATAAAAACGTTTTTCACCGGAAGGGAGAAAACATTAACTTTCCACCCTAGTTTATAGGGAGGAATGGATCCCATTACTGCCTAGTTGTGAAAATCATGGCGGAAAGTAAAAATCGTGGTGGAAAGTAAAAATCGTGGTGGAAAGTAACAGTATAGAGCCAACCTATTATTCCTTAAAAAAATCAGTGTTGCCTGTTTTGTAACAAGTAGTGGTAGTTTTTAACTGAATGACTTGACAGGTTAACAGCTTTTTTTAAAAAAAATATTAGATAGTTTAAATAAGACGTACTTTTGATTGCCATGATACTTTACTTTTTATCGTAATTTTAAAATGTCGTATGACTTCATAACTGAGTTAATAAAAGACTTACAGAACTGAAAAAGAGGTAGGTTACGTCTAATCAGGTTATATTTTATGTTTTGATTTCTCGTATTTTCGAGATTAACATAAATAAATTTAAAAAAAATAAAGTAAAAAAGGTGATACGACAACAGTGACAATTAAAGTATTACGTCTTTCCACAGTAAGACAATTTTAAACTGCGACCTCGGCAAGACGTATAACATTAATTGCACTTTACGTCTTATTTAAGCTCTATTCTTTTAATTTATTTTGTTTATATTTTTGGACTTGAAGCATGTTATTATTCAGTTAGTCATTTTGTAATATTAATAAACATTTGAATTATTATAGTTACATAGTTATAGAAAGTTATTATGGAAATCAAAGAAAACATAGTTGGAATTGATGAATTGCACATTTAATTTTCATTACTTTTTTTTACTATAAGATGTTATATACATACATATATTTGTTTAAAGTCATTGTTAAAATTAAAGGTATAAAAATGTGTAAATTTAGTTAATAATACCTAAATAAATAGATAAATCGAAATTTTAGGTTTTATTTGTGTTGATTTTCTCCCTTCTAGAGGAAAAATCTTGTATGTACCACGGGAGCAAAAAGTCATAGTACCCTCGCTATAATTAACTCCCTCGGCTATGCCTCGGGATTAAACTTCATGGTTCCCTCGGCAGCGCCTCAGGAACCAACAAAAACGCTCAGGGTGTAATAACTTTGTTTTCTCCCTTGGTGCGTAAATAACTAATTTTTTAAAAAAATAAATCAACAAAAAACCTTGATATCTTCTCAAATTTGGGGTGCTCATAATAAAAGACTAAATACAAATTAAGAGAAAACTAAATTTAATTACATGATGAACACCCCGAATTCCAGTTCTATACCTAAATTCAGGATTTTTATACCATTTTATCCAGTTCCCATATTCGAAGTATATATTAATTCTTATAAAGTCCAGTCAATAAGTACAAAAAAATATGGATTTAATTGCAAAAGGTTCTGTATCTACAATTTTTATATATGTTTCTGGACAAATGCCACAGTTAAAATTCCAAGTAACCCGAAAAAAAACCTTGTGCAAGCAGATTAAAAAAACGTAGATAGTTACGTTCTTTCTTCGATTTTTGCACAATATTTCTGTTTCTTTGCATCGGACAGCAAATGTAGTTATTATCAATATTCTAGAGGATAACATTTCCTACAACTTTTGTACATATTTATAAATTTTTTCTACGTTATTTTCTCTTTTTACATTTTTTTTGCAATTAAATAGATTTGGTGATCTTTAACACTTCATAGCTGTGCCACTGTTGGTTTTACTAAAAAAAAAATGTAATTGAAAAAAAAAAAATGTTTGCCTCAAAGAATAGATAAATATGGAATCTTTCCCGACCTATAATTCCAATTTGAAATATTAAAATTACGTTTGCGAGAGGGTTGTACGTCAACGTTTTAAAGGATAACGCTAAATATGTGCAAAAAATTCATTTTTAAGAAATAAGATAATATGCATATATATATTATCCTTTTCTATCTTCGGTATGCACTTATTTGGTTCTTTTAGGGGAAAAATGGCCGCTATTTTGGAAACACGATATATTTTTGTGAACCAAATTTCAATACCTTTGAAACGATACCCAACTAGAAAATTACAAAAAATATAAAATATTGCGATCTATTCGCAATTGATTGCATATAGCAAAAATTTGGTGTGTTTAAGTCCGCAATAGTTTTTCTGTTTTTGGGCAAAAAAGTTTAACTTGTATACCAAATTTCAAGTCTATAGCTTCAGTAGGTCGGGAGATATACTCCAAGATGCGACAGACGGACGGACGAACTACCAAAAGCATAAGGGTGCTCTCACACTGGATCCGACTACATGCGAATTTTGGTCGTGCGTAGTCGGACGAACTATCCCAACCTTAGCAATGTTATCAGCGCTCTCACACTGCATCCGACCTACTCGTCCGTCTACGTGCGTATACCTCCGACGTGCGGCTCGATCCCAGCTGGCTCGGATTTTCGTCCGACTACATGCGACAAAAACTACATACCCTGCAGTTTTTAATAAAGTCTTTAGGTTGTTTTACAAAGTTTTTCATGCCTTTTTACACAGTTTTTTTTACATTTTTTTACACAGTTTTTTTATAGTTTTTATTTACTTTTATTATACAGTTTTTTACATAGTTTTTTATAAAAGTTTTTTTTTTTTATCAGTTAGTTAAGTTAATTTATTAGTTTTGTGTTTAGTATCCCAATAATGGATAACTGAAAAACTAATTCTTTCGATCCAAGAAAGAGAATGTTTGTGGAATCAAAGAAGTGAACATTACCATTCCAGGGATATCAAACGCCGTTTTAAATCGTTCATTAAATGGTGAAATTCACCATGCTCTTCTCTTTTCAAAAATATTTGATTAACCCATTCCGTTCTTCTTTTTAAACGTCTATTTCTTCTTTTTAACACTAAACTATTACATTCTACTAGGTAAAACAACCCATTCATATTGTCAAAATGTTCGTATACGATAAAAAAAACAAAAACGAAAATATAAAGTAAAAAGGCAACCGCACTCGACGACGTCTCCAACAAGTCTGAATGTAGAGGGGGAAATGTAGAGGGTAGAGCTTAGTCGTACTACCGAGTCGTGCGTAGTCGGGTCCAGTGTGAGAGCTCCAAGTCGTCCTACCAAGTCGTGCGTAGTCGTTCGTAGTCGGAAGTCGCATGTAGTCGGATCCAGTGTGAGAGCACCCTAAGGGTTTCTAGGACGACCTAGAAACCCTAAACATTGTAGATACCAGACCATTTGCAAGGATTTTTTTTCTTATTGACTGGACTATTATAGTAGGCATAAAATTAAAACGTTTGGTTAATTTTTAGTAGTTATTTATGAAAATAATGCAGCAGGAAAAAGGAAACAAAGTTAGAACCGCATTAGATCTAATATAAGTTCTGAACTTGTAACAAATTAATTAGTGAGGACTTAATTCTGTTTGGTGCTTTAAATCTAGATGCATTAAAACACTTAGTTCAACCAGTATAGTCATATAAAACAATTGCGGCAGGAAAAAATAAGTTTTTATTTTATTAAATACCAACGAAGGAAGAGAGATGTTGAAAAAGCTACAAGAAAAAAAATTACTTGCATACGAGTCTACAAGACAGTTTCATGTAACGCTTTTTGGTGTCGTTTTTTCGCTTTTTGAGTTTATGTTCCAAAGTAAAGACATGGAAATGACAAAAAATTCGAGCGTGCAGATTCTTTCGTTTGTAAATTAGGAATTAAATCGAACATATGTAGTGCACGAAGAAAGAAAGTATTTTTCTTCTTTCCCTGTTTATTAAGAAGTAATCTTCTTAAGTAATGTATGTAAGTTTTTTTAGGAATAAAATTCTAAGGGTTATGGCGTTTTTACGGGGCAAATCGGAGCAGTAGAACAGAAGTTAAAGTTGGGAGGGGGAGGGGGGCACCACTGGGGCGCGCGAGCGACTACTGGAGCAGTTGTGAGAAGTGAAGAGAGTGAGACGTGGCAGGTAGCCGATCGGGAGGGGAGGGGTGGGTAGGCCCTACCAAGCGTGGTAGAGGGAGACTATACCGAAATCGGGCAGACTCGATTGAACACCTCCTATATCTTCCTAACTCCCGATTAATCGTGTAACTCTAGTTTTTTGGTAACGCTTTTCGAGTGCATGTCCCAGAGCCAAGACATATGAAAATGTCAAAAGAAACAAACTTAGAACCTTAAAAAGCTAATCTAAGTTCAGAAACCGTTACAAATTAAGTAGCGAGGACTTAATCCTGTTTGGTCCTCTAAATCTAAATGTATTAAAACTCTCACCTAATACAACCAGTCGAGTGATAATAATATAAAGGGTATATTATATTATTTTGGTAACATAAAAGATAAGATTAAAAAGATAATTTTTCGTTTTAAATTCTACATTATATTTCCTGAATCCTTATATAACATATTTTAATATCAAGTGAAATATATGAAAGAATATTTTCTCCGAAAATTACAGGATATCAAATCCTTTAAATAACATAAAATTTGTAAGATTAATAATAATATTATTTTGCTTCCGAGCTTACCGAAGGTAACGGAACAATTGTGTTCACTTATGAGAACGAAGAACTTTTATGCCTCCGATTTTAAAAATTCCAAGACAGAAATCCGTTTCAGACATCAGGGAACATTTTTGGTCTCGTGTCTGTCTGTCTGTCTGTGTGTCCGCGAATTATGAAACGTGCGACGATAACTTGAGTAAATGTCGAAAAATGTTGATAAACTTTGGTAGACATGTCCATTTTACCAATGCCCAGGACGAGTTCGTTGGACAACGTTGTCCGTCCAAGCGTTCACGAGCAAAGCTCGCGTAAACCTGGACTTCAAATTTAAAATTGGAATTTTAGGTCGGGAAAAAAATCTAACTTCATCTATTCAATGAGACAAACATTTTTTTTCAAAATAATTTTTTTAGTAAAACCAACAGCGGCACCGCTATGAAGTGTTAAAGATCGCTAAAACTATTAATAGTTTTTACACAATAAACAATATAATAATTTGAATGTTAATATAACAATAAAGTATATGATAGGATGCGAGGAAGCTATGTGCCACACTAATTGGCAGTCTATTTTATTTTTGTTCTCAAAAATAAAAATAGATATATCATACCATAATGATTGCTTTTTTGACATCTTGAAATGTTTTCTCTTTTGTTCATTTGTTCCGTCACAAAGAAAAGGATTATATCAACTGGAAAGATAATAAATTAAAAAATATATTCGGATTGAACGTTTTTTTTTTTTTTTTTAGTATTTCGGCTTAGAGAAAAGGTATCGCAAAGCTCACCTATGTGTTTTATTTATTTCAGTCTGCTTCGTATCAGTTCGAACCATTTACGAGTTGTGTCATTTTTTTTAACCCTCCGTATCCTGGTTGATTTTTTTTTTTTTTTTTTTCGGAGGTGTGAGGTGGGAGATTCGATTGGGAAATTATCACCGAGGCGTGTTGCTTAGTGATACAGGGTCGAATTAATATATATATATATATATATATATATATATATATATATATATATATATATATATATATATATATATATATTGTCATCGTCGAATATCTCCCCCTTTTACCAGATTATTGAAGTATAGGTTCTATACTTGGAAAAGCCTTTCTTTTTTTTCTCACTCAGTCTAGTATGCTTTTCAAAGTTTCAGTAAGGTCTCTTTTTGTATTATTCAGTTGGGAAGGACCTTTTGCTTAAACAAACGATGAAGGGTAGAAAGACCTCGAGGTCCCCAATTTTAATGACGCCGAGGGCAACCTCGGAGCAACGTATTTGAACAAAAAATATTCCCTACCCAAACCCAATCCCTTCATTTACTCCTCTATACGCCTCAATGATTGCAATATTGGATTTTTTTATTTTTATTTTTCAAACTCCCTTTTGACTGAATAGAAAACTAGTATTAGGAAAAGTAAGCCCAACACATACTGACAAAAACAAATCCAAAATATAACGAAATACTGATAAAAAAAGTCACACATATAAATCGTATTCATAATTGTGTTATTTTATGCCACTAGTATTTTAATGTACACATTTTGACGGACATACAAATTTTAAGGTTTCCATAGACGATGTTTCCTGCCGAGCTTACCGAAGGTAAAGGAAGCTATGTGATTTTTCCGAAGAACAAAAAATTTTTTAGGTCTCCGATTTCAAAAATACCAAGACAAATATCCGTTTTAGACATTTGGGAACATGAGGCCGATACTGAGGAGACGGTGCTGAGCGGAATATCCAAGGGAACTGTGACGTCATTCCCGAGGCAAGAGGTGAGCGATCCTAGCGGACAAATGTCTTACTTACATTTGACATCTGTCATTTAGTTCCTTAAACTGCCACAAGGTGAGTTCATCATGGTGATTCGCGATTTAAGCGACTCTGGTGGAAAAATGTACTATATCTATAGTATTTCTTAATCTCTATTTCAATCTTCTTATTAAGAATTATACTTCAATTTTCGTTTAATTTAAAAATTTTAACTGCCTTGCCTTCCTATGTGATTTAATTATAAACTATCTTCTTAATATGTGTTAATATTTTATTGCATAACTTTCTCTGGTAAGAAGTAAAAAAAAAAAGAAATCGGTCTGATTCAACCCAGACAAACTTTCTCATATACGAGTTCATATTTACTTAGCTCAGTGTTTCCCATTTGTTAGTTTTCGTAAGTAAATTTAATTATTACCGAACATCTCATCAAAATTTACAATAAAAATAACTTCTCCCGGGCGGGGAATCGAACCCGGGCTCCCTCCATCCGCGTTTTAAGCCATTTTTTGGAAATAGATTTTTCCCGAAAAAAAACGGCTTATATCGAAAGAATCGTATTTAATTGGACTATATATTTGATTTTTTTAAATCAAAATCGTCGGAACGGTTTTCGAGAAATAATATTTTTCAGGGTTTTTAGGGGGTATCATCCCCAAATTAAAATTAACATTTTAACTAGTAGCGTTACGTTAACCAAAGTAACTTTAGAGTTTAGAATCTTCCTTATTCTTTATATGTTTATTTACTTTTTATAGAGTGTTAGACTTTTTTAAGTTCTATTTACATATGATTAGAATTATGTATTATAAAAATTTAGTTGGTCCGTGGCAGTTTAGGAGTTAAATGACAGATTTAAGTACCACATTTGTCCGCTAGGATCACTCACCTCTTGCTTCGGGAATGACGTCACAGTTCCCCTGGATATTCCGCTCAGCACCGCCTCCTCGATTCTGTAACTTTTCTTTAAAACTTTTCTTTGAAACCTCTCTTTTCATGTTGTTATATATCAAACTGTTGTTATCAACATGCGCGCGCAACCTGTCAACGTCAATCTATAACTTTGTTTCAGTGGCGATCCTGGGTCGAAAGTTCTGGGGGGGCTAAAGCCCCCCATGTTTTGCGGGTGTAGTATACATTTTAATATACCAGGAAGAACTCATTAATTTGTATGTTATATGTTGTTGCAGTCCTTCCCAGAGGCAATTCTATGCAATTTTTTCGTGAGGCTAAACAATTAAATTCATTCAAGAACGTTATAATTGCCATTGATCTGGGACTGGGAAGTTCTATTGTAAGTATAGTTGGAGGCTTATTTAAACAGTCTCCTGTGATAATTACCATATCATCACAGAAGAAAGTATTGGTCTTTAAATAATAATAATTTTAACATGAGGATAACAAAAGGATTGGTTTAAAAACTGTATAGGTTAATTAAAAACGTATAAATTGTCAGAAACAATATAATATTTATAGATAACAAAAATGTTAAAATTAACATGGACGTCGACAGCAGTGCATTATTGGAAGGAAAATTTATAAAATATGACCTCTCAAAACAGCGTTTTTGTGCTTCTTTGAGATGAAATTTGAGTTTAATTCTTTTTTATAAAATAAATTAAACTACTTTCGTTGGCACAAAAGTATGCACAAGTATTTTTTAAAGAATTTTAATTTTTAAATTAAATCAAATTATAATTATTATGAACAATGGGAAATAGACAGAGAAAAAAAGACCCCAGCATCGGGACTCGAATCACGGGCCTCTATATTTCCGTTACAGTGCTCTGACCAACGAAGAAATTTTAATGCAAACTTAAAAATATTAATTGTAAAATAATAAAATGTGTGCACCAAATCATGGTAGATTAAATAGATCAGGTAAGCAATTATGCAATATTACTCACATCAATAATAAACTGTGCCATTTATTCAATTTGTAGTTGGGAAAAACATGTTTTCTTAGGGTGGCCATAATATAAAGTTTAGTCCAAAATGGGACATTGAATTTTGGGAAAGTGGTCGAGCTATTGTAGCCCCCCGACGAAAGTGGGGGCCCAAGCAAAAATTTGGATAAAGTTTAAATTTGATAAAGAAATACTTTAGATTAAGTTTTCGGACATTATTGGTAAAACTGCAACTGCACTATTTGACCCACCTATTTTGTACTGTCCGATTTACTTAATTTTTTTTAACTGTTCCTTTTTACAGAATTTTTCTTTTTTACAGTATCTCTGTACAAAAACGATTCCGGTTGTAGCATCTCAAAAAATCAGAATTTTATTTTATTTATTTTATTTATTTATTTTTTTTTTATATACGCAAAGTGTCACGTTTAATGTGGCAATGATAGAAGGTCAAAAAATTCTAACCTTAACCTAAACTAACCATAACCTTCCATAATTTTTCCTAAAATAAAAAAATAAATAATAAATTAAGTTAAAAAATCACGGGGAAGTACTTGCGTCCAAATACTTTTTAGGGTTTTGTAGATGATTAAGCATAACCCGTTGTATATTTTTTTCTCTTACCTCAAGGGTCCTTGGATCGATCCCCCGGGGGGTCACAATGTTTTTTATCGGTAATAACGACAAGATAAATTACATTTTTTCAGAAATTTCCATCGCTCCACCATTAGTCCAGGAGATAGCGTGCAAAAAAATGTCTGACTAACATCAAGCTAGAATTTTGTATACAAGTCAATCTTTAAGCGCCTTTTAAGAATATGTGGTCGGCTAAGTTCGTCTGCGGGACATAGCTTGGCAATAGGCATTTGAAAAAAACAAACCGGTGGAGACCGGCCATGTCTCACCAATTATGGTGGACAATGTGATTTTCATGATCCTGAGTACAGAATTAGTTAGTAGACCGAAAATCAAGTTGACGTTAGTTTGTCCCTAGACAGGTGACCACGTTGATTTTTAGTAATATTTGAATAACTAACCTATCAAGTGTGCAAATAACATCGACTTGATTTTTGGTCTACTAACTAATTCTGTACTCTGGATCATGAAAATTACATTGTCCACCATAATTGGTGAGACATGGCCGCTCTCCACCGGTTTATTTTTTTCAAACGCCTACTGCCAAGCTATGTCCCGCAGACGAACTTAGCCGACCACATATTCTTAAAAGGCGCTAAAAGATTGACTTGTATACAAAATTCTAGCTTGATGTTAGTCAGACACTTTTTTGCACGCTATCTCCTGGACTACATAAGGTATAACCAAGAATTATTTCGAAATTTTAGGAACAGGCGTTATATAGTAGTTGGGGAGGGGGGGGGGATCTTTAATACTTTTAGTAATTTGTTAGTAAAAATATAAATAAATATTTTATATTGCGTGCATTATTTATTCAGAAATTCTGTATGTTATGAACGTGTGTTTTGTATTTTGTTGTTATAGCTTCAGTTTGTTATTCACAATTGTTATTATTCCCAAGCTTCATATTTGATTTCTTTATCAACATACTTATGTCATCTTATTAATATGACACATATTAATTAAGTATGTTAAAAGATAGTATTTTAGCAGTTTCATTTTTCTGCCGCCCGTAGATAAAATATTGTATGCAACAGCAACAAGGCAGCTAAGGAAGCATTTCTGCCTCGTATATTCATAGCCTGTCCTCGCCTTCGGCTCTGAGGCTAATCAGTACTTCGGAGGCTAAAATTAATAATAATAATAAAAAAAAAAAAATTCTTAAAAATAATTTTAAAGGTTGGCTAATTTTCTTTCAGGGGCTCTAATTTTCTTCCAGGGGGGGCTAATTCTCAACTAGGGGGGGCTATAGCCCCCCTGCCCCCCCCCCTAGGATCGCCACTGCTTTGTTTGCTGATATAATATAGCCCCTCGAAATAGCTGTTGATATAATTTGTCAGGTTATGTGTTTATATTTCAAATGCTCAAATACAAAACAAAGTGACGCCATTATTGTTGTTTTCATTCACGTTTTCTGTTTTCTGATTAAAATGGCCACTAAAAAGGCGCTGTCAATCCGTAGTTAGAAATTCGGTTTACTGAATGTTTTATTTGACAGAATCTCGATAACATACTCTCTCATTTATACTTGAACTGTTACTAATCTTCTCCATTACATATATACACTATGTATGTATAGTGCACCTCCTATCGTCAAATCAGTAAAGCTACACACTACAAATCCCTTAGTATATTTAGCCTGTATCTATTTAATTTTGAATTGCATTGCTTTTCGAGCTTTCTTTCTTTCAACTTCCGTCTTAAAACCTTGAAAATGGAAAGCTCTATTATAGAGCAAAAGTTTCTGACGAATTGAGGGAAATAATTGAAGCTCTTATACTACACTTTGCATTTTTTCTGATGCATACTCCTCCTGAACGGCTCAACCGATCTGCACAAAATTTGGCACGGTCATAGTGGTTAACCACAAGAAGGTATAAATCAGAAATGGTCCAAATTGGTACACAGGGGTACGGGGTACGGGGTACAAAAGTTTCCTCCTGAACGGCTGAACCGATTCACACGAAATTCGGCAGGGTCATGGTGACCAACCATAGGAAGGTATAAATCTGAAATGGTCCAAATTGGTACACAGGGGTACGGGGTACGGGGTACAAATGTTTCCTCCTGAAAGGCTGAACCGATTCGCACAAAATTCGGCACGGCGATAGTGACCAACCTCAGGAAAATATAAATCTGAAATTGTCCAAATTGGTACACGCAGGGGTACGGGGTACACAAGTTTATGTCCTTTATAAAAATCTACAGTTTTATTCCAATCTCGATGAAAATTTGCACACTTGACCTTCAAAGCAAGGGGAAGGTCACTGTCTACATGAATTTTCGAAATTTAGTTCTTGGTACCCAGGAGTACGGGGTACAAATGTCAAAGTAATGAATAGCCTTCATGATGCATATTGTTGGAAAGCTCTTTACGAGTACAGTTATTGTTGTTATGTTCGCTTTTGTCATATTTTCATTCAAGAGGGGGTAAAATAGAAAAACAGGAAAAAATGCATTTTAATTAAAAATAGAGATTTTACTATTTTTGATTCGATATCAGCTGTTCATAAATATAAATGTTTATTGGTTAAGATTAAAATGCACGCTCAGCTCAATATTGCAAGCAGACAACTGCATTGCAAAAAAAATGAATTTGGAAAGAGTCTGTTGTTTTAAATCCAATATTAAAATATTGGATTTAAAACAACAGTCTCTTTCCAAATACATTGTTATGATTTCCCTCAATTCTTCAGAAACTTTTGCTCTACAATAGAGCTTTCCATTTTTGTAACAACATAATTAATTAACATAACAATATAATTAACATTTGTACTATAAATAGTACAAATGTTAATTGTCTTCAGTTTGTTTAAAGGTTTTTTTTTTTTTTTAAATAATAAATAAGCAATGACAAATAAGGAGCTGAAACAATGCATTTGTTTCTCTGTAGCATTTCAAGCAATACTAAGCAGAAGAAAGCGAAAACATCCTAACAGTTGTTTAAATGGATTTAGTCCTTATATCCTATCCTCTAACTCTCCTACTTGTTTTCTTACAACGTTTGTTTTTCTTCTTCTTCTTTTATCCTTGCAGGGGAGAGGGGGAGGGAGGTTTATCCATGAGATTTAGTGAAATTGAGTTGTTTCCGGACGGTTTAACTTTTATTTATCCTTAAGGCTTGGAGAGAACGAAGCCAAGGAATGTTAAATGCTAATGTTTCCTCGTGTCTAACCATGTATAGAAGTACAATGTAAAGTCGGATGTATACTATATCTTTTAATACAATTATATTACTTTTGTCTCCGCCTACTTACTCATTACTTCGAAATGTCAGAGGCCATTTTCAATGTTTAAAGTGAGTTTTTCCTTTCCCTGGATTCGGTCCAGAAAAGTTTTTAAACGGAAACAAACTGTGGAGCCGGATTGGAGGGGAGGGCCCGCCCCCCCTTTATTTTATCCCAAAACGAGAACAAGAGGGGGAAATACAGGACTTGTTGAACCCCTCCACTTGCCACCAATTAACTTTTCATTCAGGATTTGTTCGAGTGCACATTTTTTTCACGAGGATTTGAACACTTGACTCGTTCCCTAGAACTCTAAAATGAAGTGATACTTCGTCTTCAGTTTTTTACGATTTTACTAGGCCCTTAGAATCTTAATATTTTTAGATAAAACGTTAGTAAGAGTCATAGAAATATATAATATTTAAATATAAAGAGATTTTTTTTAAAGGACAGACCTGTTAATTTTTTACCTCTTTAAAAAATTATTGTTAAATTAATTAAATTTAAATTAATTTATTTTTCCTGTGGAACAAAGTTCCTTATGGCACACCGTCTGGAGCCCGGGAGTGAATCCGAATAAAAAGAACGCCACAAAACCGATTGTCACGAAATCGACCGATAACGATAACTTGAGTAAAAGCTGACCGATTTATTTGAAATTTGGTAAACAATGTTCATTTTACCAATGCCCAGGAAGAGTTCGTTGGACAACGTTATCCGCCTAAGCGTTCGCGCGAAACGCTCGCGTAAACGTAAGCTTCAAATGTAAAATTAGAATTTTAGGACGGGAAAAAATTCTACTTCATCTATCGATAGCTAAAGTGACAGAGTTAAATAAAATATAAATTTAAATCAAATTATAATTATTATTAACTAAGGAAAACAGACAGTGAAAAATACACTCCAGAGCCGGGATTTGAACCCGGCGCTGGAGTGTATTTTTCACTGTCTGTTTCCCGTAGTTAATAATAATTATAATTTGATTTAAATTAAAATTTAAACTTTCCGTAGTATAAAACTACCAAAAACTTAAAAATTGAATAAAATATAAATAAAATCCTTCATTTATCCTTCACTTATCTACTACTTATTATAGTCTTTACTGACTTGTAATCATTTTAAATTAAAATTAAAGAAAAATTATTCAAAATATCAAATATGTAAGAGCCTAATCTAATGTGACTGCTTCAGAAGACAGAACAAGACAGACTGAATTTAGCAAGATTTCTTTTTGTTGTCTAGGAAATGTAATATGTTTATTAATTACGTTATTGCGGTTAGATAATTAAAGTTAAATAATAAAGTTAACAACAATAATTCGTTTATTTATAAATATATATATATATATATATATATACATATATATATATATATATATATATATATATATATATATATATATATATATCGCACACCCAATTCAGCAACGTGACAACTCTAAAATCTTAGTTTTGAGAAAAACGAGTTTAAAGTTTTTAGTAACTTTAAAGATATCTCAAGGAAAGAGTAAACAATTAACGACTAATTTGACCAGTCAAAATTGTAGTGCGGTTATCCGCTGATGATACTGACACCATATTTATACTTCAGCTTGTTAAAAATGGTCCATTTTCACGTTTTTGCAAAAACGTTTTGAATTGTCACTCTATCCATTTAACTTTCTCATGCATTTTTTTGCAATGTAACGGTACTTCACCTCCTTTTGTTAAAGGAATGTACTTGACAACTTCATACTATAGGCAATTACATCACATATTAAGTCATCCAATTGTATTTAAACAAATTATTTTCTATGGTAACCTTGTTTGTAGGTAAAATATAGTTTTGTTTTCTCACGAGCTTAAGCTATAATTACAGTTTGCAATCTCGGGCTTTAGTACATTATAAAAAGGAAACCCTGTGATTGTGAATCGTAACAATTAAATCATTTTATATTTGGCAGAATTATGACAAGCCTATTTAATAACAATAAGAAAAAGATAAAAAATAGGAAAGTTATCAAATACAGGAAAGAAATTGTTATTTATTTAAAAATTATGTAGGCTACTAATCTTCTTCCAATTCGCTTGACGAACTCTTCCTCTTTCCTTTTGTCACCTTAGTGTTACAATTATTACATGATAAACGGTTATTGCAATTATGCTCTATTGTTTTGGTTCTTTTGGAAGTGGTTTTCAGTAGAAATTGAATTCTCATCATCTGAAGATGAATGAGAATTATCACATTCCGAATCGGAATCATCTATCTGGCTATTCGGTTTACAATGTAGTAAACAAAAGATGTAGTAGTCAGTTGATTCTGAGAATTCAACATTGTTTAAAAAGTATTGCTGCCTTATCAGTAGTACTGTTAAGCATTGCTACGTCATCAGTAGTGCTGTCAAGTATTGCTACTTCATCAGTAGTACTATTAAGTTTTGGTACTGGAACAGTAGCACTTAGCAATGATAAGTATTTTTTACTTTTTTTTATTTGAAGTAGATAATATCGTCTATATTCTTTAAAACTCTCTTGGAGAGGAGTATTAATAAAATTGCTTTTTCTAAGAATTAAATGCTTTTCAGTAATTTTATATAAAATTACTTTCACACTCAAAACTATTTTGTAGCCAATGTCATTAGTAATTACCCATTGCCAATATAAATATAAATATTGTTGGTACTTGTTTTGCATTTTCTTTTTATTTTATATTTTAGGATTTTAACCTTTATATCTGATTCAGTATAATGCTTGTCCTCCATGACTATTTTCACAATTTTCAATCCTTCCCCGCTCTACTTAGGTATTCCTATCGCTGTTCATATATAACTCTGAAAAATAATATAATGTATGGTTACTTAAGTTAAGAAATTACATAAAACAAACCGTCAGCCTTCTGGCCATTATTTATTTTTATCCGCGGTTGTTTTCATGGGTTATAGATAAACATACATTGTTTATTCAAGAGTTATAATAATGAAATGGTATAAATAATTTGATAAATGATCATTTAAACTGCAAGTAATTTGATAAATTCTTATATAATGAAATTAAATACATTTGGTTAAGTTTAAAATTCGACAAAAATCACTGTACTGATTATTGATTTATTAGGGTAACTCCCAATAGTACATGTTACAATTAAAAATCCTGATGTAAAGTAACGTAACAATTTAAAAAAATTATACCACTGAGTAGTAAGTAAGGTAATAACTCAAAAATACTAGTATGAGAAGTGATGTTACAATCAAAAACAATAAATGAAATAATAGTTTGCAAAGTGATAACGATGACACGAAAAAAACACTATACTGAATTTTTGATTGACGAGGGTATTATAAGTAATAAGTGTTACAACTCAAAATTCAGATGGAAAGTAAAGTGACAATTCAAAATAATAAAATTAAATACTTAGCAAAGTGATAACTAATAAAAAAATCACTATACTGACTTATCAAACTGGTTAGCTGGTCAAAGGCGTTTTGAGACCTCTTGACTTGTTACACTACTGCCTACATTTATTCGCTCCACACGTCAAAAGTAGCAGAGATACAACTTTTCTCACGTGGTGAATATTAGTACTAGAATAATCACGATACTACCTACTTGTAGCTTTCGATCCGCTCTATCGATCTACGGGGATAACTCAAAAACCGGATTTTTTGAGTTGTCACGTTGCTGAATTGGGTGTGCGATATATATATATATATATACAGGGTGGAACAGTTCAGATGCGCCAGCCCTCGTAAAATAGTTAAAAATGGTGGTACACAAATAAAACCAGTCTCTACCCCCACTAAATCGGCCATTCCCGACTCAATGGTAATAGTGACTTATTGGTGATCCATCACCAACATAGAAATTTTCACCACTAATACCAGTTTATCAGAGTTAAGTTTTGAAATTCAAATTGGACCCTATAATGAAAATAACATAGCCTTAATGTGCACTATATTCCTGACAATTTGATACTAATATCACTATTCTCCGGTAAATACTTGCAGAGTTATCGGGGTCCAAACACAGCTAGTTTTACCGAAAAAAATTTGGAACAGCTAAATAAACCACCCCTCCTAAAATGGTTAAAAATGGTGGTACAAAGATGAAAACAGTCTCTACCCCCACTAAATCGGCTATTTTCGACTCAATGGTAATAGCGATTTTTTGGTGACGCACACCAACGTAGAAATTCCCATCACCAAAACTAGTTATTTGGTATTAAGTTTAGAAATTTAAATTGGAACCTATAATGAAAATAACATAGTCCTAATGTGCACTATATTCCTGACAATTTGATACTAATATCACTATTCTCCGGTAAATACTTGCAGAGTTATCGGGGTCCAAACACAGCTAGTTTTACCGAAAAAATTTGGAACAGCTAAATAAACCACCCCTCCTAAAATAGTTAAAAATGGTGGTACAAATATAAAAAACAGTCTCTACCCCCACTAAATCGGCTATTTCCGACTCAATGGTAATAGCGATTTTTTGGTGACGCACACCAACGTAGAAATTCCCATCACCAAAACTAGTTTTTTGGTATTAAGTTTAGAAGTTTAAATTGGACCCTATAATGAAAATAACATAGTCCTAATGTGCACTATATTCCTGACAATTTGATACTAATATCACTATTCTCCGGTAAATACTTGCAGAGTTATCGGGGTCCAAACACAGCTAGTTTTACCGAAAAAATTTGGAACAGCTAAATAAACCACCCCTCCTAAAATGGTTAAAAATGGTGGTACAAATATAAAAACAGTCTCTACCCCCACTAAATCGGCCATTCCCGACTCAATGGTAATAGTGATTTGTTAGTGATTCATCACCAACATAGAAATTGTCACCACCAAAACTAGTTTTTTGGTATTAAGTTTAGAAATTTAAATTGGAACCTATAATGAAAATAACATAGTCCTAATGTGCACTAAATTCCTGACAATTTGATACTAATATCACTATTCTCCGGTTAATACTTGCAGAGTTATCGGGGTCCAAACACAGCTTGTTTCATTTAAATAATTTGGAACAGCCTTATACACCACCCCTCCTAAAATGGTTAAAAATGGTGGTACAAACATAAAACCAGTCTTTACCCCTTATGAATTGAATATTCTTGACTTAATGTTAAATTTGATTTAATTTGTGATCTATCACCAATATAGAAAGTTCCATCGGCAATACCAGTTTTGTATTATGAAGTTTTCAAATTTGAATTGGACCCAATAATGAAAATTATATAGCCTTAATACGCGCTACAATATCACCCTTCTCCGGTAATACTTGCAGTGTTATCGGGGTCCAAACACAGCTTGTTTTATTTAAATAATTTGGGACAGCCTTATACACCACCTCTCGTAAAATGGTGGTACAAACATAAAACCAGTCTTTACCCCTTATGAATTGAATATTCTCAACTTAATGTTAAATTTGATTTAATTTGTGATCTATCACCAATATAGAAAGTTCCATCGGCAATACCAGTTTTGTATTATGAAGTTTTCAAATTTGAATTGGACCCAATAATGAAAATAATATAGCCTTAATACGCGCTACAATATCACCCTTCTCCGGTAAATTCTTAAGAGATGTCGGGTTTAAACTAAGCTAGTTTTGAAAACAAAATAAATAAATAAATAAAATGAAACAAATCAATGCGCCCTTTCAAAAATTGTCTTTTTTAGTAAGTTTAATTATTTTATTTAATTAGACTCATACCTTTTTTAATAGTAATTTTAGTAGTAGTTTTATTAGTAATTATTAAATATGATAAGTGAATTTCGATATATTTGTTACAATCCTGTATCTTTTTTACTCTTTTTTAAAAGTATTTTAGTCATTAATGCATTTTACTTTAGAAATCCGAATGTTTGATATAAACGAAATTGATGTTTGGAACAAAAACCAGTAGTTATATTTTATTATGTGGTGGCGCTGTTCGGAAAATCATATGATGCGTTATTAATACGTTGTTTTAATACTATATTGACGACACGTCACATTAACACGTTATATCTTCTATTGTTGCTTCATCAGGGAAAATGTTTGGTCTTGTGTCTGTCGGTCTGTGTGTCCGGGAATCCTGAAACGTTTGACGATAACCTGAATAAATGTCGACCGATTTTGATTAAATTTGGTAGACCTGTTCATTTCACCAATGCCCAGGACGAGTTCACAGCAATTAGCCGCCATCTTGGATTCCCAGTCAATCAGATCGAATTGTTAATCGTATTTTTTCTATGGCCCAGCAGAACGCACATTTTATATATTTTTTTCATATTATTAGAAACAGTGGAAATATAGTTTTAGGGGGAGGAGAAACACAAAATTTGGATGTCTTTTGATAAAATGGAGTGGAAAATTAATGCTTTCCACAAGTGTTATATATTTTTGAAATCTACTCTTCAATACCTTTCATTTAATAACCCACTCAAATATTATTTTTTCGCGTGACGTGAATTCTCCGCCATTTTGTATTTGAACAGGTGATAACTTTGAGTTCGCTATCTGTGTGCGCGTCAAAGGTTCTTTAATACTGGAAAGTTTCATGTTTTTTTATCTTTTTTGATTCAAACGTTATTGGAACCGAGAAAGTTATTGGTACAGAGTGACAGACGGACGGACAGACAGACATACGAACGAAACTATAAGGCTTTCTTTTATTGGTTTTACCAACTAAACCCTAAAAAGGTGTGAGACAAATAAAATAAAATAATTAAACTTTCTAAAAAAGCTAATTTTTAAAACAGATACCTCTGCCAATATTTAGCGGAGGATAGTGATATTATTAACAACATTTTAGGAATAAGTGCACATTTAGTCTATAATATTGTCATTATAGGGTCCAGTTTGAATTTCTAAACTTAATACACAAAAACTAGTATTGGTGATGGGAATTTCTACGATGGTGTTGCATCACCAAAAAATCACTATTACCATTGAGTCGGGAATGGCCGATTTAGTGGGGATAGAGACTGTTTTCATCTTTGTACCACCATTTTTAACCATTTAAGAAGGGGTGGCGCATTAAGCTGTTCCAAATATTATTGAATAAAACTAGCTGTGTTTGGACCCCGATAACTCTGCAAGTATTTACCGGAGGATTGTGATATTAGTACCAAAATGTCAGGAATATAGTGCACATTAAGGCTGTGTTATTTTCATTTTTCGCAAAATTGAGCGAAAGACCGGCAAACAGACATAAAACCAAAAATGTTCCCTGATGTCTGAAACTCATTTCTGTCTTGGAATTTTTAAAATCGGAGACATAAAATATTTTTGTTCTTCAGAACGATCACATAGCTTCCGTTACCATCGGTAAGTACGGTAGAAAAATTGTTTATCTCCAGTAGGGAAAACAAGTTATGATTTTGAATTAGTTTAGAGGGACTAAAACAGGTCTTTTTATCCCTGGACTCAAAAAGTAGGGAGAAAAAGTAAAAGTAGGGCGAAAAAGTAAAGTAGGGCAAAAAGTAAAGATTGCAACTTAATTATTTTATAAATAGTTGAAAATGAATGGCTAATGTAATGAAGTTGTTCAAATCAGGTTGGCGGCACTGCGCTTTTTTTACCATGTTTATCTTTGTTTATAACCTGCATCTAAATAACCTTGTATTTGAGTTTAGTTCCAATTCTTATTAGTTTTTACTACGTTTTTATTAGCTTGCATTCTTGTTTGTTTGTTTGTTTATCCGGTACAAATCTGGCAATCGATTTCTAACTAACTTCCCTAAATAGCTAGACATTTGAAACTTTTAGCATAGCTCAGAACACGATGACAATGCATTATTTTAATACTTTTAGCCATCTTTCAGCAGAATTTAATTAGTTTTCAGCAAATTTTGCTGTGCGGAAAGTTAGTTCGGAAAAAATCCGCAAGTTATTTTATTTGTTTTGTCATATCCAATATTTACGCAATCTTCATTTTGACGGGTCTCAAATTTGTGATAGATAAACATTGAATGGCAGCAAAACAGGAAATATCGATTATATTATTTATCGATTATATTATTTCAAATATATCGATGGCATGCTTTAGATTTGGTGTTGGGGAGATCCGTTTTACAAAGATTTATCCTTTTATAGGTTTAAGATCAGCTCTCTGGATGGTTGTCATTTATGTGAAGTAAATAAATTCGGAAATTTTTTTTTTTCACTAACATTATATATTAAATAACAATAACAATTATATTATCAACATTACATACGATTCAACAGAAAATTTAAAAACGTAGTATATAAAAAGTTCTTTTTATCTTGAAATTTTAATATTGAATATTGAATCTCTTATATCTGCTATTAAAAGTGCTAATAATTATTGTTATTTATTAAAATAATAAACAAAAACTGTGCAATGGACGAAAATGTGTATTTTCTTCCTACTGGAGATAAAATATTATATGTACCTCGTGAGTAAAGTGCCATTATTCCCCTCGCGATAATTATCTCCCTCGGCTGCGGCTCGGGAATCAAAGAATCTAATTCCCTCGGCTTCGCCTCGGGATTTAGGGACCATGGTTCCTTCGGCTTCGCCTCAAGAACCAACTTTTTCGCTCAGGGAATAATGGCTTACTTTACTTCCTAGGTGCATAAATAACTATTTAAACAATTAATTTTTGTTATAATAATTCAATAATTGATTCTTGTTTTGAATAATGAAATGTAAATATTAAAAAATTCCCCCACAAACCCCCACAATTTATTTTACACTAAATTTCATGAATTCGCAATTTCACATTAAGCGATAAAATGAAGACAATTAAATGCCAGATTAATTAAAACACCGACGGTGGAAAATATACTAAATATTATTTATGATATGACTTTTAATTTTGAAAATGAATTTAAAATCATGAATATTTTAGTTTTTCTTCATTAAAAAACCTTAAAATTATCAATTCTTTTACTTAAATAACCGATGTTAATGGAAATTTGAATATTTTATTGTACAAATGAAAGTACGAAAACAATTGATAATTCCTTAAGTAATAAGTCGGTTGCAAATTTAAGTTATTAATTTTAAAATGAGAACTTAAAAGTTTTGTAATACAAAGTATCTACTTTATAAAACAAAATTTTGAAAATCTCATAAATAATCATTTATAAGATTTTAAAATAGAAAATTTTATTTTAAATATTTTAGTTAATTCAAAAAATTGTGTTTCTTAATCTTTCTTAACAGTTTCCCAGATTCGTTTAGAGGAAAACAGAGAAGTACTGAATTTAAAAACAGGTGAAAATATAGACAAAGTTGTAAAGCTACTTAGAGTTTTATTTCCAATCTTATCGAAGGTAAAGAAGGCTTTATGGTCATAAATAACGACATTTTTTGTATCCAAAATCCCAAATCATTCTACACGTTGAAATTTAAAAATATTTTCTGACTTGGCAATTACGCAGCACAAAGAGGTTATACAGTTTGCTGCAATTCAATTTATATTTTCCCTATTGTATATATTAAGATATTTAACGCTCGGTCTTGTGAGGCCTAAATTTGAGATATAACTGTGAAATTGAGATAGATGTGGGTGTGATTGGAAGATGGGGTTTTTTCTAGCTACATTTCTTACTTTTATCAAGAGAATGCGGGTCCCCTGACAGGGGACCCGCGCCACTTTCACTTAAATTTTAGTAAAATTTACACATGTAATACAAAATAAATTAATATGGTACCTGAATTTAAAAATAAAATAATAAAAATAAAAAGTAAAAATTAAAAATTTGAAAATTATAATTGAGACTGACTAATTTTGTGCTTACAAACTATGAGACTAAAAAACGGTATTTTATAAATTAAAAAAATAATAAAACCAATATAAAAAGGTTTTATAATATTTTTGCTAATATGATTTCAAGTTTATATTTATTTTACCTGGCCTCCTCGTGTCTGTATTAGACCGCGCGCACCCGAGGGTTAAAAAAAGTTATGCAGTGTCAAATACAATTTTGTATTCTCGTACGCTCAGAAAAATGTTTTTAAATTTAAACATGTAGAGTGGTTTGGGAAAGAAAATCTTTGAGTCTGTGAGGGCAGAGAATAGAGGGGGGGGGGGGGGGGGGGGCAGTCAAACATAATTTACTTGTACCGGAGAAATAAGACCTAATAGAGCTTACTTGAGCAGGGAGACTTGGCTAAACCAATGATCTCACAACGCTTAAGACTAGAGGGTTAACTCTTTTATCTACGATTGATACGAAATATAAACATTATATCCCTGTTTAGATGCGTAGAAAGTGGTTATTTACGTACTTGTATTCATTGCGCATGCGCGTTTCATAGTTCTGAACAATTCCTCTTCTTTACCACGCTAGCGCGGTAAAGAAGAGGAATTCTTCAGCTTTTCGCACAATTAGCGAGTTTGTTTACATTTAACAAAACGAATTTGCTATCCTTTTATTAAAGTAACTGTTTATATCGAGTTTTTAGTGAAAAACAATGAATGAAACAAGTGGCTTTGACGAAAATGTAGAGAATAATACTCCTCCAGAAATAATTAATTTGGCAAAAAATACAACTCAAGATTAATGCCATCTTTATCAAGAGAAGAGATACGAACTTACATACGGCAAGTTTATTTTTTTCTGTATTTATTATTTAAATTTTACAATCGTAGATAAAGTACGGTACACAACTCGTGCGAAAACGGCATTTTGCATTGCTCGTGTGATTTTACTACCCTCGCTGTCGCTAGGGTGCAAACTCCACACTCGCATGCAAAATGCTACTTTCCGCACTCGACGCGTAATGTACTATTACATAATTGAATTTCAGATGGTAGGTTATAAAAGGCCCATTTTTAGTCCCATATTAGTTTTAACCTTCTTCGCCCTTTGTCTCTCTTCCACATGAGAGCAACATATATCTTCAAAAGTACTTTTTTTTTTTTTTAATTTGGATGGTTTATCGAAAGTATCCCGCAGACAGCTTCAGATAAATTTGATCCATCTACGCTTTTTATATTTTGCTAAATTCATACTTAAAATTCATATAAAATAGCAAACAATTTTGACAGTTTTATAAAAAACGGGGGGGGGGGGGGGCATTAAGTCATTAAAATAGACATAATATAACGCGAAGAAGCTGTATCAAATAAATTTATTGAAGAATAAATAAATAAGAATTAAACTTAAGCGAGATATTTACCTTTTTAAGTAAAATTACAAAACTACAATTTATCTGGTTCTTCACCAAGTCTTAATTATATCTGATTAGTCGATCAATTATTAACATAACAATTTGGCCAGCCGTGTAATTGGCAAGAACGGGCTGTGCTTTCTATTTATTATAAATTCTAGCCGCGATACTTTTCTACCTCTCCTCATTTCATTTCCCCCTCTTTTCTCCATTAATATCCTGTTAAGGTAGCGTGGTAATAATTAATGATTCAAAGTAAATCCGGTGAGGCCGGGGGCGGTGGGGAGAGTTTACCCCGTCAAGCATTCCCCACCCCTGCTTAAGCTTCAAGTATTGAAATTAAGCTGATTCCCTTCCATCCTAATTCCCCGAGCTTTACATCTATTTTCTTTTAACGTTAGTAAATCCTTAATCTCCTAATTTTTTCTCCTTTTTTTTTTTATCCAAATAAAAAAGTTGTTAAAGCAGTCATTGAGATGATGATTCGACTAAGTGTCATCAGTTGAAACCCATTTTGATGATTAAAAAAACAACTAAATTTCATTTTTATAAATGCATGTCAATGAGAGAACACGCACATCAAAGTCAAAGAATAACGAGTAAAGAATAGACGTACGTTCTTATTTAAATCACAATTTAATAAGAAAATTACACGTATTTAAACTCTACTCGGTTTTAGTCTCATTATTATTTCTTTTAATTTTATTTTTTAAAATACGGAGAAGTAGAGTACAAACATAATTAAAAGAATTGGATAGACGAGTCTGTATTAAGTCAAATAATATTTGACTATTTGATATATCGATCATATACTATTTGATATATCGATAATATACTCTTTAATATATCGATAATATACTATGTAATACAAACTTAAAGCATAGTTATTGTAACACAATAAAAGTTATGCACCTAAAAAATCGATTTATAGAAATAACTCGAATACCTTTGAGAATTGCAAAGGCATATAATATACCTTTTTCCGTGGTAGGCTGTGAAATAGTAACTTTAGAGCCTAAAAAACATAGCTAAAATCCATTTTTTCATTACGTGGACTTAAAAAAACTTTTCATTACTCCTAGCTGTAAAGAAAAAATTTTCTACGTCCTAGGTACTAAAATATTTTTATTTTCCGGCGGGTAGTTGTCAAAACTTCCGTTAGTAGCGCTGCAGTCTTTGTAGAAATGCTTCTAGTACGATTAAAATCCGCTAGATGTCAATGCGTTTTATTTATCTTTTCTTATAGTGTAACCTCTTTTTAAGGTTTCTTTTTTTAAGTCTTAAGTATGTACTAATATTTATTATTATTATATATTGATTAGTGATTAATATTTTATGTTTTTTCATTGTCTGCTACCTAGGAAAAAATAGCATATGCTACGCGACTGTGAAGTGTTTTCTCTTTACCTTGGCAATATTTACTGTCTGGCATCGCTCGACAGTAAATGTAATTGCCACGGTAAAGAAAAAACTCACTTCACAGCCTAGTAACATAATATACTATTTTCCTGTTCATCTTGGGTCATAGAAACAGGATTGTTTTTTGTCTCATTAAATCTGGGTCACCCTGTATATGAGATAATACATGTACTACATATATGATAATGAAAGTTGTCACTAAACTATTTAATATGATAAGATAAACTCTAATTCCACGATAAAGCTACGATGTTACACTCTAAATTAAAGCATATTAAATTTAATCTATTTGTACAAGATGCTGTAGAGATATAAAGGAAGGTGATATATATTCATAGGAATTAGTCAGAGATATAAATATACAAATGTATTCAGTTCGGTTAAATTGAATCTATTTGTGCAAGGACTTCAATTAATTATACAATTAGTAAATTTGAAATTCATTTCACTAAATATATGCACAGGTGTCCTACAACTTTCTAAACTAACTCTAGGGTTTTTAACTATTCATAGAAAGAAATCAAAATAAATTTGTTTAAATAATTTAAACAACACAAAAATTATATATTGTTCTGAAGAAATAGTATATTATGTTACTAGGCTGTAAAGTAAGTTTTTTCTTTACCGCGGCAATTACATTTACTGTCGAGCGAAGCGAGACTAAATAGAGAGTAAATATTGCCAAGCTATTTTTTCCGTGGTAGCAGACAATGAAAAAACATTAAATATAATAATAACAAATATTAGTACATACTTAAGATTTAAAAAAAAGAAACCTTAAAAAGAGGTTACATATAAGAAAAGATAAATAAAACGCATTGACATCTAGCGGATTTTAATCGTACTAAGAAGCATTTCTACAAAGATTCAGCGCTAAATCGGATGTTTTGATAACTACCAGCTGTAATGAAAAAAAATGTCTGTCCTAGGACGTAAAATAAGTTTTTCTTTACAGCTAGGAGTAATGAAAAGATTTTTTAAGTCCACGTAATGAAAAAATGGATTTTAGCTATGTTTTTAGGCTCTAAAGTTACTATTTCACCTACCACGGAAAAATATTTTAAAAAATTATAATTTAAAGTATAGAAACAGTTTCTTATTTAGATGTTTAATACTTATTTGAAATTAATGTTTTTATAATCTTCTTATATTCTTATTATTTCAAAGAAGGATGGATAGCACCATGAATAGAAGGATGGATAGCACCATGAATAGAAGGATGGATAGCACCATTAATAGAAGGATGGATAGCACCATGAATAGAAGGATGGATAGCACCATGAATAGAAGGATGGATAGCACCATGAATAGAAGGATGGATAGCTCCATGGATAGAAGGATAGATGGTTTTCTCCTTTACAAGCAAAACAAGAACGACAAAGAAGACACGTTTCAAACATCTATAATATTTCAAAATTCTCTTATATATTATCAGCTGATAAACAATGATAAATTGCCATTAGACAATAATTATGGTTTTGGTACATCCCGAAGGCCTGAGCTTATCTCCACCAGGGGAGGTGCTATCGATTGTTTCTGACATAGAGCCGAGATAAGTATGTGATATATGATTTATTTATATGAAATATAACTTATTTATCACTATTCTTTTAAGATTATTTATTTTTCTTCTTATATATTATTATTAATGGACTTATAACAAAATGTTTCAAATCGGAATTCAAGCAACTGAATTGGGGTTTTCGGTAAACTAGACGTTTTCGTAGAAGCTTTTTGTGTTATTATGAAAGACAAAAAGTTTCACAATTTTTATGGGAGGATATGCGTTAAGCTGGGTTCCAACGGTCTGTGATTTGGCGAGCTTCTCGTGCCTGGAGGCTCGTGATGTAGGTTTGTGATCTGTCAAATCTTTTAGCGGCAAAGGTCGAACCACCACGAGCCATATGTATCGAGCCTAGTATGTTCCCACGACTCGAGGTATGACACACTTCGTGTCAAGCTCGCCAAGTCACAGGCCATGAGAACACCAGCATAACGAGAAAGGTCAAGTACCACGAGCCATATCGAAGCTAGTATGTTCCTACGACTCGAGACTTCGTGTCAAACTCGACAAGTCACGGGCTGTGGGGACCCAGATTAACCGGAATGGTCTAGCCATATCTGTTCCTATAACTCGAGGTATGACACACTTCGTGTCAAGCACGCCAAGTCACGGGCCTTAAAGCTTTAAAGTATACGTATTAGAAAAACAAAAGCATTTTTAATTCACTAATAGTTAGACTATATTTAATAAATTTTAAAACCGAATAACATACCCGGTATTAGAGCTAGAGAAAACAGAAAGACGAGGAAGAAAGAATTTTAGAAAAATCTTAAATATCTCTTTTTTAATCCACGCAATGCTTACAATTTGAAGATTTGAAAATTCTCACATAATACTTAATATTTCGAAACAGGTCGTCCTTGCAGTTGTTAGTTGTTATTTAAGATGAGTACTTGCAGGACTGTGTCAGGTAAGGTGTTTCAAATTATCTCCGGAGAGGTGGGTCATACAGGAGAATGCAGGATTTAACAGCAGAAGTAGAGAAAGGCGCAATGGAAGAGGAAATGGTGAGACAGAATGAGATGGTGAGAATCTACGCGAGCTATATGGACTAGAGTCTAGTCACTAGACGTCTGATACCGGAAATAAACTAATGGGTAAGCTGTACGTTCAGACAAGTAGATTTCTCAACGACAGACAACAAGTAGGGCGTATACAAAGAGAATAGACAAGACGGAGGAACGCTGTGCATTGTGAGAAGACTGACATAGCAAAACACGTATTGTTTAGCTTCGTAAAGTTTGACGATGTACAGATGCAAGTAGAAGCCGAATTGGGAGTGGTTAGGTGGCGGCTTTACTAAAAATTATGACAGGATTGAAAAGGAGGATGTGCAGGGACCATGATCTGAAAATGATCATGGAAGCAAGGCAATTGAAAATATGAGTATGTGAGCCTGCGAAACATAGAAACACTCAGCCCTAATGAATATTTTACAGGTGGTTCCAAGGACGTTTTAATTTAAGAACTAAAGTAATTGCGTTAATTAAGTTTAAGCAATTAAATTTATGGTCAGGAAAATATAATTCTATAATATTTAATAAATAGTTAATTTCTATTAATATTAGGTTTACCAGGTGGGTAATTTAATTGAAGGGTCAAGGAGAAAAACTATTTATGACTATGTTGACCAGTTTTGTGTAAAAACCAAAATAAACCTTACTGTTTGAAAACAGAGGTACTATTTAGGTAAAAAAATACACTGCCAATTAGTGTGGCACATAGCATCCTCGCGTCATAATTTGTAAATTTTAATGACTTTACAACCCATTATTATCCAATTTATTTCATTTTTCCCCGATTTTTAAATCTTTCAAAATTGTTTTGAATTTTTAAATGTATTAAAGTATCAACTTAAAAAAATTCAAAGAGTGCAGACGGTTGAAATTCATTTGAGGCTATCTACGGGCTACTTTCGAAGAACCATCAAAATTTCATAAAAATCAGATGAGTACCTACTTGTACTTTTAAAGATATAGGTGTAAATAAATGCATGTTTGTGGGCATGTGGAAGAGAAACAAATGGATGCAGATAGTTGAAACTTATATAGGACCAATCATGGGCTAATTATGAACTACCATCGAAATTTCATTAAAATCGGACTAGTAGGTTTTAAGATATGTTGGTCCGCAAAACAAAAATTGAGCGGCAGACAGACTGATAGAAAGACATGGAACCAAAAATTTTCCCTGATTTCTGAAACAGATTTCCGTATAGGAATTTTTTAAATTGGAGACATTAAATATTTTCACTGAAGCATAACGGAAGAATTTTTGGGAGGTAACGGAAGCTCAGAAGCAATAATATTAAATTTTATAATTAATTATTATAAATTATTAAAAAAAAATAAATTGAAACGAAGAAAAACAAACAAGAAGTATTTGTGTATAACCAAGAAAAAGGTTTCATAAAAAACTTCAATCTCAAAAAAAGACACTAGTTTGTAGTTACAGTAAAGTCCGTGCGCGCTGATATCAGTTAGAATCTGAAACAAGAATGATCTAAACATTCCGGTTAAGTTTCTGACTCCGAGCCCTGCGTGGGCAACCAGTTTCCTGCTTCCACTATGGCCACCTTGCTTTAACTACACTGTTAAGTCTCACGCTTGTTTTCTGAGTCTGAACCTGATTCGGAACCAGCGTGTACTGTGGCCGTACTCTAGAGCCTCGCCCAGACTGCCGAACCGAACAGAGGAAAAGAGCCAAGCATAGGTATATGCGCATGCCCAGACTGAGTTGCGCAGGCGCGCCTTAGACTGGGCATGCGCAGAGACCAATGCTCGGCTCGGTTCCTCTGTTCGGCAGTCTGGACGTGGCTTAACATTTCTTTCCCCACACGCTCTCGGACTCTGATAGTTGTTCCCCTGCATATGCATATTTCATACCTTAAAATATAGGGTCTAAAGGATTTCCTCTTTAACAGTAGCTCAATAGAAAGCTTATCTCAAACTGCACTAGATGGCAGTTCGATTTTTTTTTTTCAAAAAATTAACATTTTTTTCCCCTGGACCCTTCTGTTTTTTATCTTCTTTTGACATAGTTAGGATATGGTGTTCTATAGTGCATAATTCGAAGATAATCTTGTTAAAGACGAAGAAGTGGGTGGATGGCAGAGTGCAAGAGAAGGTCTTGATCTCTTGCAGCGTGGGTAGAACAATATAGACAAGTAGGAATAAGTTCGTGACCTATCAGTTATATCGTCTTGTTCAAATACCACACAATCACCGGCCATGTCTCTTCTCAACAAGCTAATTTTCCAAATCTACCTTTGTACAAACTACTCCAGATAACTCTGAGTCATGTAGCAGAAAAATAATTAAAAATTACTCGAGTAAAAAAATCTAATAATTTTAGAAGACTATAAACTAATAACGACTATGTTTTTACCCAGAAAAACAAATTTTTCATTGAAGATAAAATATAAGGGTTCAACAATTTATTTCTTTAACTTGATTTTACTCCATTTACTTTATTAAATCGAAGATCATTCTTTTCTTCAACAAGATTGGGAAATTGACTTTACACACATCACGGGTAGGATATTCAGGTACTTCTTTAGATTGCTACTCCCCTATGTTTTTTAGAATATAAATGAATTTGACTAAATAACTATTAAGACAAAGGGATGTTTAGTCTAGTGCGCTTTGGGACAAAGGAATATCACACTTCTGTTTATATATAGTAACAGTCCTAGACCTATTCCGTACACCTTCTTTAGATTGTTGCTCCCCACTGATTTCTTTATAATGAGCGAGATAGAGGGGGGGGGGGGGGGGGGGGACACGTTTCACACCCACTTCAAACTTGCCTACGCTCGCCCTATCAAAGTTAAAACCAAAGAATTATATATTTTTGTAATCAGCTTAACGTACCCTTTCATATAATACCCCCTCACGGTGTCAAAAAAAATATAAAAAATTTAATCCTTAAGTTTTTTTACCCTAATTTTTTTTAAATATATTTTTTTTTGAAAAATATTTTTTTTTAAGTCGCTATATTTTTAAAATATGTGGGTAGGTACAAGACACATACATGCCAAATTTCAAAGTGATCGGACGAAAGGTGTAGCCGTGAGAGCAGGCGACAGGACGGACGGACAGACACACGCAGGAAAATATATGGGTCCTTGGTTTTGCCTACGGACCCTAAAAAATTGAATCATGGACACGTTTTTGGGAATTGAATCCACATATCGATATTTCAATGTTTTCCCACGAAGCTGAGAAAACCAGTATAGATTTGTCTTATCGTTATACCAGATGGATCTTAAGGTGTGAAATTATAAAACAATAATCTATTTTGATTACAATTTAGTCCGCTAGGAGCTCTCATATAATTTTATATAAAATGTAGAACTTCTATCGGTGAAATATAGTACTACATGAATACAAGAGAAAACTAATCTACCTCCTACTATATTCTAACTTCCTGGCACGATATTTAAGAGCGTCACATTTTATATGTTGTAATTTGAAATTTCAGCCAACCTATCGTCAAAATATTGTACTATAAATGAAAACCTATCAACCTCCTGTTAAATCCTAACTTCCTGGCACGATATTTAGAAGAGTCCCGTTGTTCTTGTCGTTTTTTGCGTGAAGGAAATTTAGTCTGTACCTCAGAGCTAAAAAGTATCTATGTTAAAAATTACAATTTGTAGCTGGGAATCGAACACAGCCCCTGCAGTTAACACCCGATTGCTCTTACCTTAGAGCTGCAACGAGGTTAAATAAGTATTAAAGTAGTTAAGTGTAACTGACTAACACTGCAAGATAATAATTATGATATTAATAATTATGATGTTGACTTACTAACCTCTCTAGTCATAATTATGAAGTGTTATCACAAAATCTCAGTCGAAACAAACAATTATTTACAATAATTTAGAGTTAAAAATGTAAAATTTAATGTGAAACCACTGCATTAAATGCTTGGTCATCATCAATATACTTATAAATAGAGTGCCAATTAGTGTGGCACTTAGCTTCCTCACATCCTATCACGTACTTTATTGATTTTATGCTTTTACAAGCCATTATTATATAAGGTTTGTTCCAACCACACTTCAAACTAGTTTGAAACTCTGTCGCATGCGCATTAGGAACAGGGCGTTCCAACGAAGCCTAAACTCAAACTCTGATTGTTAGTCGGCTGTTCCAACCACGCTCTGATTGAATCACGGATTGGTTTAGAACCAGTCAGAGCAGTCAGCGATCGGCAACAGGGACTAGTAGTTTGAGTTTGGGTGAACAGAAACGTAACCTTCCACTTCATTGTTTTTGCTTTGATTTCGCTCGTCAATTATTTTCCTTTCTTGGGATTCAACAATTCTTTTTAAAATGTATTTGTACAAATGCGATGATGCATTTTTGTGCATATAATGATATTTTCAAGATATTTCTGAAAAAAAAAATAAAAATTGGACCTATTTTTCAAGATGGACTTTTGATACTTATTCCATTTTCAAACAAATATCGAAAGAATCCGATTTGTTTCCGCAATATTTCTTTCGTTAACTGGACTAAGATTAATATTTGTTTTTTAAAACAAAAGAGCATTTTGGATTATATCAATAAAAATACGTGTGTGCCGTGAGTCTACTAAAACTGGCTCACCACAGTAAGCCCGAAAATTGTGAATTGCGTAAATCGAAATGAAATCGTGAATTCATGTATTAAATAAACATTTCTAAAATGTGTGCATGTGTTTTCGCCATATCCTCTGTGAGTATGTAGGTTTTACTTCTAACTTTCGAACTTAATTAGCATTAGAAAATGAAATTTTTATGGAGTGGCACCCCCCCCCCCCTTGTTGCGCGAGCCCCTGATGGCCGCCTTGGCCTAAATCAGGCCCTGATTTAAGCGACTGGTACTTATCTTCATCAACTATTGACTCATCCATATCTTTAATATTAATAAGTTCAGGTATTTTTGATAGCACAGGAACGCAAAATCACATGAATGATCAACTCATCAAGTTGTTCTGATAACAGTGCTAAAACCTCCCACATCAAACAGTTTGGTTTGAGTTCAGGAGCGTTCCAACCAGGGGGTGAGCACTAAGCACACCCCCTGGGTTGAGAAGTGTCGCCAAGAACTTGGAAAAAATCTTACATCAAACTACCACTTGCGCGCGCATAGGTAGGCCCAATTTCTTCCCGACTGTTATCCAAACAAGGAAGAAAAAGCATAACCTGATCGAATTTCTAAGAATTTTTCCCATTCTTCTTGATCTTCTACAGTTATAACCATTGTACAATCATACGGGAAAGTAATCGATCCTACTCGGATCTTACTAGATTTTCCAAGTTCTTGGCGACACTTTTAGCGCCTTGTGCTCAATCCGCATTTTATAAGATCCTTGGTTCCAACAAGACGAAATCACTAATCAATTCCCAACTGAGTAATGATCGCGCATGCGCATTACGTCGATCTCGGACTAATTCGAAACTGATTCGCAACTGGTGGTTGGAACAAACCTATAATTTATTTAATTATTTCCCTCGTTTTTTAATGTGTCAAAATTGTTTTGACTTTTTTACATTAATTAAAGTATCAATTAAGCAAAATTTAAATTAATCTGGTGCTATCTGCAGTCGACTTTCAACAAACCATCAACATTTTATAAAAATCTGATGTGTACTTTTGAAGATATAGGTGTAAATAAATTTATATTTGTGAGCATGTAGAAGATAAAAAAAATAGGCGCATAAGGTTGAAACTTATATGGAACCAAAAATGGGCTAATTAATTAAGACCTACCATACAAATTTCATGAAACTCGGACCTGTAGTTTTTAGGATATGTTGGTTCGCAAAAATTGAGTGACAAACCGACAGACAGACACGGTACAAAAGATGTTCCATGATATCTGAAACGGATTTCTGTCTTAGAATTTTTGAAATTGGAGAACATAAAATATTTTCGTTCTTCAGAACGATCACATAGCTTCCCTTACCTTCGGTAAACTCAGAAACAATTTTCTTATTATATCAAAGTTTTTTTTTTGTTTACTGAAAAGCCAAGAATAAATAACAATTGCACGTGGCTCTAAGGGGGGTGACACACTTCGCCACCCAGGTAGCGCCACCTCGTGTGACAGGTTCCGTCTATGAGAATAGACGGAACCTGTCACACGAGGTGGCGCCACCTGCCGGGTGGCACTACACGGTAGACCGTCCGACGGTCTAGCCGCCACCCACAGGTGGCGCCACCCGGTCAACCCATTATTTTCAATTGAGCCTGTCACACGTCGCCACCCAATTCACGCCACTCAGCCCCCACTCCTTCAATCAAATATAGGGGAAATCAAATCTGGGGCTGACTGCATCCCTCATATTATAAGTGGGTGGCGTAAGTCAGGTGGGGGGAGCAAGTGGCATCAACCAGGGTGGCGCCACCTGTGGGTGGCGGCTAGACCGTCGGACGGTCGACCGCATAGTGCCACCCGGCAGGTGGCGCCACTTCGTGTGACAGGTTCCTTCTATTCTCATAGACGACCGGGTAGCGCCACCCAGGTGGCACTACCTGGGTGGCGAAGTGTGTCACCCCCCTAAGCTAAACAAGATTGATCTAAATAACGCTTGGAATATACAGTATTAAGTAAATTCAAACATTTTATTTTCTCAAACGTCCTTTCGGCATTTGTGTTATTTTTAAACATATAATTTATTTTTTATTTACATATATAAATAGGTTGAAACGGGTTTTTTAAAAAAGAATATATTTTGCGTTCGAAAGCGTATAAAAAAGGAAATGTTGAGGTCCTTCTCTTGTACCAATGTAAATGGAAGGCTATAAACTACAATAAAAGCTGACAGGGATGAAAAAAAAGTATTAATGCTCTCCGTCTACAACTCTCCTGATATACGATCAGAATATGCTAACAAAAAACAACTTTAACCTCACAAATAAATCCTGCAGCAAAACAAGAAATTAAAAAAGAAAATGCCTGCCATATACCATGTACACTACTTTCACTGCGGGGTAACTCGCTTCGGACAAATTTTACTAGCAACTACGAATATATTACACGAATTTATTTACTCTTATCAGCTTTATATGTCTGAAAAAACTCACAATAATATATTTCTACTTGACATTTTGTCCTGAGAGTTTATAATGTTGTTCATTGATACAAGAAAAGATTCAATATTTTAAAAAAATCGGACACGGGACGTCTTGGAACTTTTCCTTAAAAAATACAAGTCTATAAAAATGACAAAATATTTCTTTATTATTTGAATTATAATTTTTCTTTTGTCCTTTAAAAATTAATTCCGGTATAATTATGTTAGTTATAGTGAGATATTTAAAAATGTAAACAAAAACTTTCCTACATAAAAATCAAAGGTCAATATTTTCAAAATAAAATAAATAAATAATCGGTGGGAGACAACTCAGACAAACTTTCTCATATATGAGTTTATAATTAATTAGCCCAGTGTTTTCCATTTATTAGTTTTCATAGCTACATTTAATTATTATTGAACATTTGATCAAAATATATAATAAAAATAACTTCTCCTCGGCGGGGAATCGAACCCGGCCTCTCTCCCTCCACGTTTAAGGCTATTTTTCAAGAACTAGATTTTTCCCGGGAAAACGGCTTATACCGTTAGATTCGTATTCAAATGGACTACATTTTAGAATTTTTTAATCAAAATCGTCGGAACCCTTTTCGATAAATAATTTTTTTTCACGTTTTTTCAGAGTTTTTAGGGGGTAGCGCCCCCAAATTGGGAGCTAAAATTCATTTCTCGATTTCGCCTCGGGGTATGATTTTTCTGAACATGTATGCCAAATTTCGTCAAACTCGGCCCGGTAGTTTAGGCTCCAGGCGTCTGCACAGACAGACATTTTTTAAAAACCACTTTTTTGGACTCGGGGGACCTCAAAACGTGTAAATCCATCAAAATCATAAACTCGATTTTTCACGCCTACACAATACTTTCTCTTTACATGAGAAAGTAAATATAGAGGACTTATTAACTTATATAATTTAATGTACAAGTTAATCTTTTAGTGCCTTTTAAGAATATGTAGTCGGCTAAGTTCGTCTGCGGGACATAGCTTGGCAATAGGCATTTGAAAAAAACAAACCGGTGGAGAGCGGCCGTGTCCAGCCAATTATGATGGAAAATGTGATTTTCATGATTCTAAGTCCAAAACTATTTATGAAAAAAAAAATCAAGTAGATGTGAACTTTTTCTCTTGGTAGGTCAGCTGTTATTCAAATATTACTCCAAATCAAAGTGGTCACCAATCAAAGTAACAAACTAACATCAACTTGATTTTCTTGATCATGAAAATACCATTGTCCACAATAATGGGTGGGGCATGGCCGCTCTCCACCGGTTTGTTTTTTCAAATGTCACTCAGACGAACTTAGCCGACCACATATATTCTTAAAAGGCACTAATAGATTAACATTTTCACAAAATTCTAGCTTGATGTTAAGGGGCCACCACACTTACAGTTTAACTGCAGGCCGTTATCGTATACGATTATCGTAAGGCCAAAATCTCAGACCACCACACATTACCCGTCCACCGCCTGCAGGCAATCGTAAAGAACTACAGATCTGTGCCTGTATGCACCATACACTGTGCGATGAATGCCTGCAGGCCGATATCTGTCGATTTTTAACTGCAGTCCGACGAAATAAACAAAATAAATACGAATCACTCTACACGCCTGTAGGCCGACTGATAGTGTAGGGCGGCATTGATCTTGAGGCTCAGGCCGGACAGTCCACGGACTGTCATCTCTCCTTCCATCCGATCCTTGCCTCTACCCTCCACACACCTACAGTCCACCTCCGACTGCAGTCCGTCATCTTAAGGAAAACTGACAAGTGTGTGGCCAAGCTCCGTGGACGGACAGATCGTTATCTTCAGTTAAACTGTTAGTGTGTGGGCCGCTTTAGTCAAACACTTTTTTGCACGCTATACGCTATGTTCTTGACTAATACTTATAGTCCTGGAGATGTTATAGGTTAGTTAACCAAATATTACTCCAATTTAGAGTATTATCCTATCAATTGACTAACTAACATCAGTTCAAGATCATGAAAATCACATTGTCCACCTAATGGTGGGACAAGGCCGTTTGTTTATTTCAAATGTCTCTTGCCAAGCTATGGCCCGCAAACGAACTTAGCCGTCCACATATTCTTAAAAGACACCAAAAAATTAACTAATGTACCAAATTCTAGCTGGATGTTTGTCAGAATCATTTTTATTCTCTATCTCCCGGAATATTTTTAAATCAAACATTTATTTAAGAAGAACGGAGAAAAAGTATTTGCATAAAAATAAAATACGTTTTTAAAGCTTTTTTTTGTCGTGTCTATCACTTTTACTTTCTGTTTATAATTTCACTTTAGAAAAAAAAAATGTATCTTAAAAGAAACCATTAACTCATTTTCAAAGAAAAAACATTTTCTTCAATGAAAAACAACAACGAGGTATAAAACTATAATCATATGCAAATTAATAGTTTTATAAATAATTCTTTGAGTATAAAAGAAATTCAAAGAAAGGGCTCAACAACCTCTTCGTTAAACATTTGGTAATGTTATTTTTAAATTTATTTTTTTTATCTTAAAAATTCTAAAATAGTAGACATTTAAGTAAAATCTTCTTACTTTATTTTCCCTAATTAAACACAAAGAATATTTATAAATGAAAGAACTAAAAATACATCAAAACAAATAGTGAATTAAAAATTTTACTTTAATTCTATTTAAAAAGATGGAAGAAAAATATATTAAAATAAATTCTAATATTCTTAAGCTTTGAATTAAATTTTAGCATTTAAAAGAAAGCTCTTAAAATATAATAGCGTTATATTAATTTTTGTTTTTGTTTCTTTTGTTTTAAATATATATATATATATATATATATATATATATATATATATATATATATATATATATATATATATATATATATATATATATATATATACATATATATATATATATATATATATATATATATATATATATATATATATATATATATTATATATATATATATATATACATTTTTTTTTTGTGATAAATTATTTCTTTGTCCGTTCCTATTGGAACCCGATCCACACAATTAGATTTAAACTGAAGCCAATTCATTCATCAACTCTATTTGATCATCAATGAAAAACAAATCTAAATTTTCTTGAGTAAGTGCTGTCTAACCTTTCGTCCTGTGCATATCAGCTCACTCCTCGAAATAGTATATTATGTTTCTAGGCTGTGAAGTGAGTTTTTTTTTAGCAGACAATGAAAAAACATTAAATATTAATCAATAATCAATATAATAATAACAAATATTAGTACATACTTAAGACTTTAAAAAAAAACCTTAAAAAGAGGTTACACTATAAGAAAAGATAAATAATATACGCATTGATATCTAGCGGATTCTAATCGTACTAGAAGCATTTCTACGAAGATTGCAGCGCAAAAACGGAAGTTTTGATAACTACCAGCACGAAAGAAAAAAATGTTTACGTCCTAGGACGTAATCATTTTTTTCTTTACAGCTAGGAGTAATGAAAAGATTTTTTAAGTTCACGTAATGAAAAAATGGATTTTAGCTATGTTTTTTAGGCTCTAAAGTTACTATTTCACAGCCTACCACGGAAAAAGTTTTTCTTTATAAAGTTTTTTCCAAATTCGAGTTTTTTTCCAAAAAAATTCGGGTTCTACCTGAGACTTGAGTAGATAGCATAACAGTAGAGTTTCAAATTTCGGTGTTTCATACTTTCGGAGATACAAGTACAATAACGACAGATAGAAAAATTGGTCCGAGACAACTTAGACAAACTTTCTCATATACGAGTTAATAATTACTTAGCCCAGTGTTTTACATTTATTAGTTTTCGCATGTACATATAATTCTTATTGAACATTTTATCAAAATAATGTATCATAAAAATAACTCGAACCCGGGCTCTCTTCGTCCACATTTTAAGCTATTTTCTGAGGAACTAGATTTGCCCCGGGAAAACAGCTTATATCGTTAGATTTGTATTTTAATGGACTACATTTTAGAATTTTTTCAATCAAAATCGTCGGAACCGTTTTCAAGAAATATTTTTTTTTTCACGTTTTTTAAGAGTTTTTGGGGGGCTACCCCCCAAAAACTCCATTGTCCCCCCATTATCCCCAAATTTGGAGCAAAAATCCATTTCTCGATTTCGCCTCGGGGTAGAATTTTTCTGAACATGTATGCCAAATTTCGTCAAAATCGGCCTAGTAGTTTAGGCTCCAGGGGTCTGCCAGACAGACAGACATTTAAAAAAAAAAAAAACACTTTTTTTTTACTCAGGGGACCTCAAAACGTGTAAATCCATCAAAATCAAATTTTCGCGCCATCACAATACTTTCTCTTTATATGAGAAAATAAAAACGCAGGAAACTATAAAGGTCCTCGGTTTTGTCTATGGACTTTATATATAATGTTTCAAATAACATAGGTTTCAATATGTTGAAGCAGTTTTGTGTCAAATCTATTCAAATCTTTAAATAATGAAGATAATGAAGCTAATACAAAAGGTTTATGATACTTAGAAAGGCCTAAACTATTCAACCCCCGCATGCAAAGTAAGCTTAAAGTCAAGTCAAGTGTAAGTTCCTTCTAACTGTTCTAAGTACAACAAGGTTAGTCTGCAGTATCTGGATACTTTACTAAGTATCTTCTCTAGAGAATAAGTGATGAGGGTGAACTTACCATCTCAACTGTTATGAGATACTAAAGCAGAACAACACTGCGTTGCAAGGTTTAGTCTAACTCGATTCCTTTGTATATTTTAAGCTTTAAATAAACGACAGGACGTTTTCAACTCTTAGCATAATAATATTAGAGTTATAAATTAACAAGCAACAAGATATAATACTACCTCGCACTTGTGTTTCCTCTATGGTAATTACAACGTGGAATTTAAATTTTATTTTTAAAAATCACAGGGTAAGTAAAAAATACTTGTATTCAAGTATTTTTAGGGTTTCGTAAATTCAGTTATATTATATTATGAAATATTTTTTTTTTCATATATATATATCCCTATCCTGCTGTATATGAAAATAAAATAATTTGATCATAAAATAAATTAATTGTAAAAAAAAAAAAAAAATTAAAACAAGCTTTTATCTTGGGCCATCCGCCATATTGAATTTAAAATGAAGGCATTTTATTTTTTGTATTCTTCTCAGCAAACCTTTTCATTTGATACCCATCTCATGGGAGTGGGAAAAAATACCATCTTGGGCTGTCCGCCGTATTGGATTTAGAATTTAGAATGACATCACTTAAAAGCTATTCATACATTGTCATCGAAACTAAACCTGTATACAAATTTAAATTCAATCGGTTGAGGATAACTGCTTTAAAATTCAGATTTTATCCAAACATACATACATACAAACAAACATTGCAAGTTAAATAAAAGCTTGTAAAAATATAAACAAATTCAGGTGGAAGGCCCTAAAAAATAAAACAAAAATTAAAAGGTCCCGGGTTCGATCCCCCCCAGGGGTCATAATGTTTTTTTTTATCAGTAATGACAAAAGAGTAAATTAATTTTTTTCGGGAAATTTTCATCGCCCTACAATAAGGTATTTGCATGAATTATTTCAAAATGTTAGGACTACCCGTTATAAGGTGATTGGAAAGGGGACATTTATTTCGGGGTATATTTTAACTCAAAAATCAATATGGAATAAGAAAAAATATAATATATATATATATATATATATATATATATATATATATATATATATATATATATATATATATATTTATAACCTACTCTTCAGGAGCTTCCATTTGATACTGCAACACAAATTAGGAAATCCCCCCCCCCCCCCCTATAATTTCGTCTCGCATTATAAGGAATTTGCATGAATTATTTCAAAATTGTAGGACAAAATTTGTAGCCGTTTGAGGGGGGGGGGGTATATTTTAACTCATTAAACCAAGAAAGAATGTAAAATAAAACAACAAAAACACATATATATATTTTTAACCTACTTAAAAATTTAAAAAAAAATAAAAATATTTGAGTTTACCATATTTTTGCGCATGGGCATATCAAATTTTTATCTTCTCTATATTTTTCTTATAATGTGTGGGTCAAAAAGTTACGCCAGTATTTAAAATTTCAACTTTTTAACTTGAATGCTTTGGGAGATATGAACCAAAGAGTGACGGACAGACAGACACATCAAACTCGCGGCAAAAGGGCTTTGATAAGGATCTAAAGACCGAGCCTGAACTGAACCCTAAAAACAAAGTTGGGACTTTAGAAATTGGAGCGTTACAGGAGGTCATCATCATAAATGATGCGAAGTAATAACTTTTTATTCTTCAGGGGTAAACATTTTTTAGTTGAGTATATGGCCTAAAAATGTATACATAATATGTCGGTTTTACCCCTAGAACACTAACCATATTTTTTAACGTCTTATGACTAACCTTGAGTCATATTGACTCCCTAATCTATTATACCCAGTTTTATTAAAATATAAAGGCCTAATATGTACAATATTTTATTAACACGTTTTAGTGCTAGTTGTTGGGACACTTGGGTGCAACAATTTTTTCCTTTTAATTCCGGTTTTTCAATCTGGACTACTCTTACATATCCGGTATTGTTATCTACCGGAGTGGTTTTATTTACTTTTTTTTTATGTAGCTTTTTTCTTTCCTTTCCTTTGGTTTTTCTATTTCGTAAATTGTTTCTATTAATCTATCATTTTCCTCATCATCGCTGATGGGATCAAAAAAGGCAATTTCTATTTTAAAATCAGGGTCCAAATCACAACCGTCACCATTATTGTCGAATACGCTCTTTTTCATAATCGGTATCTGAATCAGTCATTTCCTTCATCAAGCGATAAATGTCGTTTGTATCATTGTATTTTTTCTCCATTCTTTGACTATATTCATATTCTATTAACTTTATATAATTTAGACATATAAAGACAAAAAATATAACAATTTATACTTATAAATGAATAAATTAAAATTATATTACCTTTAATTTGAAATAATTATTGAATTAAAAGTTATATAATATCTAATTTATAAGATTTTTAAATGGCCAAATACACAATAACACGACATACTATTCTGCGTCAAAATGACCTACAAAAAATTTACGTGTAAGACTAAACAGGAGTGAAAATATGATATGTCCTCTTTAGAATATGAATGTGGAAATGATAGAAGTGTAGAAGGGTCATTCAAGGGTGGGAGATAGCATAGCTGAGATGTGGGAGTTCTGTGTTTTACAGACACCGTGCATTCGTAGTTAAAAAAAAATGGGATTAATTTTGACTCCAGGTTAGCTTTCTAGGGTTAAGCAAACTTAAAGTTTTGTTTATTATAATGTACAATTGTAAAACAAAATTAGAATTACAAAATGTTTAAACAAATTTTTGAACAAAATGTATGAATTTCATAGTATAATAAGAGAAAATACAAGAAAATGGATGATAACGATAAAAGAGAAATCTAAATGCAAAATGGAACTCATTACATTTATAAAAATTTCGTCTATTTCCTTTCTCTCCAAGGTATCAATAAAAATAACTTTCTAATCAAAATGTAAATTCTTTTTCAGACCCTAAAAAGCTTCTGAGAAATTCCCTAGTGACTTTCCTGTAAATATTTTCCACTTCCCCGACATCTTGTTTTTTCTTCGTTTTCCTTCTTTTTTTTAAAAAAAAAAAAAAAGAAAAATTACTTAGAACTGCAGAAGCAAGTTTTCTAGCAGTTGAGAAAATTTAATTTACATGAAAATGTAGTTTTTTTTCTAGGAAGGTTTTCTCGAAGGATGTAATCCACTTGTAGCCCGACCCAAAACTTTATGAGTGTTTACCCAAATTCATCTATCTTTTTTGTAAATTGGAGCGCTATAAATTGTACTCCCATTCATTCTAAAAAAGACTCTAAAAGTAGTATTCACGATAAATTCTCGAAAAAAAAATGTACACACACACACACACACACATATATATATATATATATATATATATATATATATATATTTTTTTTTTTTTTCTTCTTCTCTGCGTCGACTACCAGGGTCATTGACATATATATGTATATATATATACATTATAAGATATAAGAAATGAATATTTTTAAACGAATTATTAAATGTCAGTACCTTTCTTTGTAAGCTTTAGAATTACTGTTATATTTTCATTAGAAACTTTCAAAAAATGTTGTAGAGAAGATACTTAATAATTTTGAATATATTTGGCTTATGTATCTAATAAATCCACAAATGGTTCCTTAAATATTTAAAAAGGAGAAAATATTTAAGAATTTATGATTTCATATTTTCTCATATACGTTAGGTTTGTTCCAACCCCGCTATTTGTACCGTCCTTTGTATTGTCCCGCGGATCGTTCGGGAATCGTTTAGGACAGGTTTTATACGCATGCGCTAACATTGTACTGTAATAAAATCATGTCAGGTTGGAACGAGTTTAGGACTATAATTCGCACTGTATTAAAAATATTAAGGAAACCTAACAGTTAGGAAACCTTCCTGTTGATATTTGTAATTATTGACATAACTGCGCATGTCATACAAATCAGTACATGGTATTGTCAGAGGATCGTTGGGATCGTACAGTGAACGGTTCGCAAACGATCCCTGCCGGGGTTGGAACAGTTTCGTGTACGGTACGAAACACCGTCCCAAGTCAGCTTGGAACGGCTTTTATCTACTGCGCATGCCGGTGACGATCCCGCGGACGGTACAATGCTCGGTTGGAACATACCTCTTGTTTTTATACATAGAGAAAAAGTATTGGGATGAAAATTCAATATTTTGATAGATATACACGATTAAGGTCCACTGTGTCCCAAATGCTACTGGGCCGATTTAGATGAAGTTAGGAGCACACGTTTATGAAAAATGTATACCCTGAGGCGATATCCCAGGATGTTCTTCCCCTTAAAAACGTGATATTTTTGTTTTAATGGTTACGACGATTTAAATAAAAAAAAAAAAAATAAAAAAAAAATGTAGTCCATTAAAATACAGATGATAACAATTAAATAGTTTTCTTCTGATAAATCTAGTTTCTGAGAAATTATAAAAAAAAGAAAAAAAAATTTTTTTTTATAGAATAAGAGAACGGACACAATTATTTTATATTATAAATTGTTAAAATAATAAATAAATATAACCGTGAAAACTCGAAACAATAGTAACATAAAAATCCCCTGCAAGAAGAAAAAATTAACTTAAATTTAGAAATGGTTATTTGTGCAACTTGTGCGCAAAGTGGAACTTTGCTGCACTCGAGAGAAATATTTACGCACGACCCGCAGGCAAGGGCGGAAAGGTTCCTCAAGTGCAGTAAAGACACTTTAAGCTCAAGTTGCACATTACATTTTTCCTACAATTAGTTTTTAATCTGTAAATAAAATATAAAATAATAGAGTGTTCATCAACATGTAAAAGGTTTTACAATATCAACTAAACCAGCTGTTCTGTTTAGAGCCAGTGTTGCCTTTTTTTTGCCTGATTCAGCAAACCTGACCTAGAGCTGTTACAATTTTTCATCATAACACTTACTCATCACATTTTATTATTTTTTTTAGATTGTCTATCTTTACTTTTTTATATTTTAACATTTTTATATTTGATATATAGGGTTTAAATCAGGTAGTTAGTTAAAAAAAAATCATTAGTTGCCATTGTTATTATTATTATAATTTGGATTATTTAATCTTTGTTTAGATTTAAGTTCTTTATGTTCGTAAGTTGGAACACTGGAGAGCGGTAAAGTATCATGAGTGCGGTAAAGTAAAACGAGTGCGGTTAAGTAGTAAGTGCAGGAATCTGCTGTTTTGCGTACTATTTTGAGTGCGATAACAACCACTTTATCGGTCAACTGTAGGAAAAGTTAATTTCTGTTTTAATTGCTGTTTAACAATCTAATGTTACCTTCCTTTATACCTTAAGTTTAAGTTTGCTGCATTGTTTGCAGATTACCTGAAACAGGCTGCTTTGGAACAGCCGACACCGGCCAATTGTTTTTATCTCAATTTTTGTGTGAAGACGTTTAGTAAACTTCACCTCTTTTATGATTAATTATTATAGGTAAATCTGCTCAGGAACCTCAAAGAAAATTATCCTATGTGTACTGGAGGTAAACAAAGGGGTATGAAGATTAGCCAAGATAAAGCCAAAACTATGACAGTCTCTAGACAAGAATAGAAACATAAAATATGATAAAGGGAAAACATTCTATAGCAACTGAACTTAAACGAAGTGAAGCTCTTTAAATACCTTTGCACAATATTCAGTACAGATGGCACAATATTCAGTACAGATGGCACAATACTCAGTACAGATGGCCCAATACTTAGTACAGATGGCACAATACTCAGTACAGATGGCACAATATTCAGTACAGATGGCACAAGCCTCAGTACAGATGGCACAATACTCAGTACAGATGGCACAATACTCAGTACAGATGGCTCAATACTCAGTACAGATGGCACAATACTCAGTACAGATGCCACAATACTCAGTACAGATGCCACAATACTCAATAGAGATTGCACAATATTTACTACAGATGGCACAATCTTCAGTACAGATGGCACAATACTCAGTACAGATGACACCATATTCAGTACAGATGGAACAATATTTACTACAGATGGCACAATACTCAGTACAGATGACACCATATTCAGTACAGATGGAACAATATTTACTACAGATGGCACAATACTCAGTACAGATGACACCATATTCAGTACAGATGGAACAATATTTACTACAGATGGCACAATACTCAGTACAGATGGCACAATACTCTCTTCAATACCTTTCATTTGATACCCCACTCTAGATTTATAAAAATATTTCTTTCGCGTGACATGAATTATCCGCCATTTTGTATTTGAACAGCTGAGAATTTTGAGTTCGCTATATTTTTCCTGTGTGCCCGTCAAATCGATCTCTAATTCTGCAAAGTTTCATGTTTGTATCTCTTTTGATTCAAAATTAATTGGAAACGTAGAGAATGACAGGCAGACAGACACAGGAACGAAACTATAAGGGTTTATTTTTGGTTTTAACCAACGAAACCCTAAAAAAAGACAAAAATATGTCTTGTTTTTCCTAACAGTTTTATTTTTTTTATTTTTTTTTTAAAAACAGATTGTTTCAGTCAATTTTGTCGCAGTTTCTTGTTTTTGTTTTGATGCATTTCCAGCAGACAGATAGTATCAGGCTTTGTTTGTACGATATCGTTTGATAACGAAAATATTTTAGTGATGAGTTGTGGTTTATTTGTAATTTACTAGTCCCAACAGAGAAGAAAACATAGATATTGGGTCAGTTCGGTGTTACAAACAAGGAATAATTATGACACAGATGAGTTATTAGTAGATTTGACATCCGATGACATTAGGATTAGATGGAGAATTAATATCCTTATTCCATAACTTCACACGAATGTCAAGCTGTGACTTCAAAGTTTTGACCTCTTTAGTAATATGTCTTTTTTTTTTTTTTTTTTTTTTTTTTTTTTTTTTTTTTTCTCTCTTTATTGTTTAACACAACTACAATTATGAACATGCTATAAGTGTTACAGTTAATATAGTTTGTATGACTTGTTCGACATGTAAAAGGAAGTAGTCCAGTGACTACCCCTTTTTGGCGTGAGAAATACATAAAAGATTATAAAGTAAATAATAAAAGTAGATAGAGGAGAAATGAGATACTAATGAATTAATTAAATAAATAATAAATGAATAAATAATGAAATAATAAGTAAACTAAATTATTAATTTACTTAAATAATTATATAAATAAGATATAGCAGATAGAGGATAATTACAGATATATACGTGTATATTTAATAAGTCTCTAGGCCACTGTCTCTTTAGGCGTCGAGGAGGGTTATCTGGTATATATTGGGCAGAAAGGAGTTGAACTAAAGGATTAGGATGATCTAATAAGGATTCATGGAATGTGTGGTATCGGGATATGGATAGATCGCGAACGAAGGGAACGTTGAGATCATTGTGGAGAGTGAGGTTGGAGACATAGAATGGAGCATCAGTGATTTTTCTTAGGATCTTGGACTGGATGATTTGGAGACGACGTGAGTTGGAAGGTTTGGTGCTACCCCACACTCCAGGCCGTAGGTCCAAGCAGGTTTTAAGACTACATTATAAATTTTAAGCTTGTTATTAAGAGAAAGCTTAGACCTACGGTCAAGAAGACGGAGCAGTAACTTGTATCGTCTTGTTATGTCAGTTCGTTTTGTTTTCGTGTGTTGTTGCCAAGTAAGACGTCTGTCAAGGATAAGACCAAGGTATCGGACTGAATCGGATTGAGGAATAAGAGCTTGGTTAAGGATGACTGGAGGACAAGTGCTATGGCGAAGAGCGAAGGTGACGTGCACACTTTTCTGTTCGTTTATTTTTATCCTCCATTTCCTTAACCAAGGTTCTAGGAGAAGAAGGTGACTTTGTACATTATCAGATGCAGTTTGAGGATTCTTGTGAACAGAGAGGATAGCCTTGTCATCCGCGAAGGTGGCAAGAACCGACAATGGATGCTGTGGAATGTCGTGGGTATAGAGGGAGTAAAGGAGAGGTCCTAGGATACTGCCCTGAGGTACACCAGCACTAACAGGGCAGATGGATGAAAAGGAAGATCCTAAACTTACACGGAAATATCTATCAGAGAGGAAGGATTTAAGGATGAGATAATATGTGAAGGGGAGGATGCTTTTGAGTTTCCAAAGCAGTCCAGCATGCCACACCCTATCAAAAGCTTGAGCTTCATCAAGGAAGACAGCTGAACAATACTTTTTCTTCTCAAGGGAGGAGGCAATTACACCGACGAGGCGATGACATTGCTGGATGGTGGAGTGACGGGAGCGGAAACCAAATTGATGGTCAGGAAGGTATGGACTAAGGATAGGAATCATTCGGCGAAGGAGAAGTTTTTCAAGGATTTTAGTTTTTAGTGATTTTAGTAATATGTCAACGCCAAAAAATTACTAAATATATTCAATACTGAAAACCTCTCTGAAGAAACAAAAAAAAGTGTTTTCACCAAAAGATTTTGTTTCTAGAAAGATGTTTTGTTTCTTTTTCCCCCACTCCGGATAGGAAAATGTTTTGTTTTAGAAAACAGTTTTTAAAACAAAAATTTTTTCTGAAAACTGAAAACGGTTCTTATTATTAAAAACATGACTTATCGCTAAAAAAAAACTGTTTTTGAAAATTCTCTGTTTGGTGGATACCCGGCTTTAGGAGCCCTAAATCAGAAATTTCTGAACAGCCAAAAATGCTTATACTGGCTGAAACAGTTCATATGCGGCACCCCTTGTAAAATGGTTAATAATGGTACTAGAAAGATAAAACCAGTCTCTACCATAACTAAATTGGTCATTCCCGACTCAATGGTGATAGTAATTTTTTGGTGATCCATCACCAATATAGGAACGTTCATCACCAAAACCAGTTTTTCACCAATAAGATTAGAAATTCAAATTGGAGCCTATAATAAAATAACATATTTTTTATGTTCACTATATTTCTGACATTTTGATACTAATATTATATTATTGGTGGTTGTTCCAAACTGTTTAGGGTAAAACTAGCTGAGTTTGGATACCGATAACTCTGCAATTATTTACCGGAGGATGGTGATATTAGTATCAAAATGTTAGGAATATAGTACACATTAAGGCTATGTTATTTTAATTATAGGTTCCAATTTGAATTTCAAAACTTATTGTTGAAAAACTAATTTTTGGTGATGGATCACCAAAAAATTACTATCACCATTGAGCCGGGAGTGGCAGATTTAGGGGGGGGGGGGGGGACCATTATTTACCATTTTAGGAGGGGTGGCATCTGAACTGTTCCACCCTGTATATAAGAATACATATGGACCTGTTCTAACCTACGTTTCTGAAAGCTGGGCTCATTCAGGAAAAACAAAATAAATATCAAAATACCGGTGTGGAAATCCCACACATGACTTGCATGAAATGTTGTGGTGTCAATACGTGAGCAAGAGAGAACTCAGTATAAACTACGTCGTACAAACAGCTAATCTATTAGAAAACTAATCTATAAGAAGAATAATAATAAAGAATAATATAAATAAAGTATCTTTATCAGCATTTTCCACTTAATCACAGCTTATTCATAAGTCCATAAGATTAATTTAATAGCTTAAATAAGTAAATCGAAGAAAAGCCAAAATTTCAATATGATACTTTTATGTTTCATTTTTTGGTGCTAATACTCGATATTTTGTAATCATGCTAATATTCATTCAAATGTAGTCTACAAGCTGCTAATTTTAACGCAAGAATTGTTTGGATACCATCAACTGGACGGACACATTTGCCCAAAGAATTTTTTTTATAAAAACACTAAAATGCCGATATCTCCCAAACCGCTTGTCCGATTGAGCTCAAAAAGTATAGGTACAATCTACCATATAGGACACATATATACCCCAAAGGAAATTGAAATCAAATAAAGCCGACTGAAGTTATCGTCGACAGACTGATTTCGTGCTTAAAAGTGACTGTAGCTCCGAAACGTCGTAAGCTACGATGTTCGGGTTTACGCCATCAGTTTTTCCGACAAAAGTTCTAAAAAATTCCGGAAACCACATCTCAATACGATGTCTTGAAGCGATATTATAAAGGTTTAAAGTTCCAAACGAACGTACATACATATGTACGCACAGACATATATGTATATGAAACGGATTAAAATGATATCCCCGGGTTTGTAAGACCCCTCCTTCACAGAGATCTCGGAATCACGTTTTGGAGGGTATCACCATACTTTCATGGAAGTAAAAAATGAGATATCTCCGCGGAAAATAAAAAGAAATACTAGGAGAGATCGAATCAGAAATCAAACCTTCAGAGACAAGCAACAAATCAAATTCGATCAAAGATATGGTGCAAACAAATCAGCTACGATAGTTCGGCCATATTGTAAGGATGGACAACAGTCGGTATCTAAAACAAAGCTGCGAAGACAGACCTGAAGGAAGATGTCGGGGAGAGAGAACAACCACTTGGGAAAACAACATAAAAAATATCCTAAATAAGCGGGACATTTCTTGGACTCAAGCCAAAAGGTTAGAGGGAGCTTGGAAATCTCTTTGTAAAACCTCTATACATAAGTCGGTAGCAGAGGACTCGACTAAGAATTATTTAAGAGAAGGATTATTTTAAACGAAAGAGTAAAGAATGGGTGAAGACCTTTTATAGTTAACACAACCAGAATAATAAATTTGTTTAGTGTAAACTACAAAAAATAACGTGCCTGCCGTGATAAACGTCACATGTCATTTATTATACACTACGTTTCCATGAGTTTTCAAAACCGTTTTGGTTTCAAACCAAATCTGTTTCCATGAGGAGTTTCCAAAACAGTTTTCACAACTATTTGTAAAGCTATAAACTCCCAGACAAGTTATAGTTAAGTCAGGTTATAATATCTCTGCTAATCATACTTACAGCGTATGTCTCAAATTTTTTTTTTCAATTCAATACCCATTTCCATGCTATTTTTTCAAAACAGTTTCAATACAAAACCAAACATTTGCTGTTGCTACTTTGAACTCAAAACGTTTTGAAATCACCGTTTCTATGGGGTTTGAATACCATAGCAGTTTTCAAAACCGTTTTGAAAACTCATGGAAACGTAGGAAATATAGAGAACTCTAGATTGATTAAGGAATCACTAATGATAGACAAATAGGGTAGGGCGGGGTAAGATGGTAAGGGTGGGTAAGACGCCACTTGCTAATAATTCACAGATAGACCGCTAGGACGCATTAATTATAGTTGATTAACCTTTAATTATGGACGAACTCTCTAGAGCAACGCTTCTACGTCTCCATCTTCAATCCGTTTTTCTAAAATTTGACTAAGTACATTATTTACCTTTTTGATATAACTCATGCTTAATAATGACTGATGAATTAAAATATTTTCAAGGTAATTTTTTTATGGATATGTACTATAGTCTTAGTCATCAATAAGATTTTAGTATTTAAACCGTACCAACATTATTTAATCTCTTGCTATGTGGTCATAGTCGTTGTTGACATCTTACCCCCCTACATTGGGGTAAGATGCCACTTCGTTAGTGAGGTAAGATGCCACACCAATTTTTAAGGCAGTCTATTTTAACCATTTTTTTTTTTTTTTTTTTTTTTTATTAATTAGATAATAATTTAGATTTTAGAAATAGTCTTACTCATTAAAACATTTAATGTACTATTAGGTAACTTTTTTACTCAAATTGTATTAGTTCATTTTTATTTATGAGGATTGACGATTTATTTACAAATTCTACAAAATAAAGGCTGCTTTGTCTAAGACATGCTTTTTGTAATAAGTAACAGTAAAAATGGCATCATAGAAAGCATGCCAGCTCTTGTTGAATTAATAAAGTTTTGTGGCAGCTTACCCCAATAACGATAACGAGTGGCATCTTACCCACCCTATGCGGGAAAGATGCCACTTTCGGGAGTTATATATGTATGCAAAACAAACATATTTGTTCAGTGACTACAACAATAAGTAAATAATAGTAAGAAAAAGAAGGTTATACTTTTAATATTACGTATAATATAATTTTATATTCCTATAAATGTGGCAGAAATTTACAAAAATGTCTTAAGTATGGCGTCTTACCCCGCCCTACCCTATATTTGAACGAAAAATATGTTTTAAAAGTAGTCGCCCAATTATATTAGCTCATATCTTCCTTGCGTTCATTTTCATACACTCTAATGATTTCATGCTTTTACAATCTAGTATCGACAATTTTTTTCGTTGGTTTTCGCACGAGTTGCGTACCGTACTTTATCTACGATTGTTAGATTTAAATAATAAATACAGATAACAATAAACTTGCTGTATGTAAGTTCGTATCTCTCTCTTGATAAAGATGGCATTAATTCTTGAGTTGTATTTTTTGCCGAATTAATTATTTCTGGAGGAGTATTATTTTCCACATGTTCGTCAAAGTCACTTGATTCACTCATTGTTTGCACTAAAAACTCGATATAAACAGTTACTTTAATAAAAAACTGCAAATTAGTTTTGTTAAATGTAAAGAAACTCGCTAATCGTGCGAGAATTCCTCTTCTAAAAAGCTGAATAATTCCTCTTCTTTACCGCCCTAGGGTGGTAAAGAAGAGGAATTCTTCAGAACTATGAGACGTGCATGCGCAATGAATACAAGTACGTAAAGAATCACATTCTACACATCTAAACAGAGATACAATGTTTATACTTCGTATCAATCGTAGATAAACATTTTTTTAGTAAAACAAACAGTGACATCGCTATGAAGTGATAAAGATCGTTAAAACTATTAAAGCGGACCTACACGTTTAAAATAGAGAAAACAATGTTTTTACCGATATCTTACGTTCTAACGTAACGATTTTGATAAAACAACATATAAATCCTCTAAGGTACAATTGAAACAGACATGTAAAATTTCAACCTCTTAGAAGCCGAAGTTTTTGTGTAGTAATGTGATACATTTCATAATAGTTGTAATAAAGAGTGTCGGAACATGTAAGTTAAGGAATAAGTAGGTTCCCTTCTCTCCTTACTACAGCTCTCTATTACAATCATCCCCTTTAACCCTTAGAGATACGGGCTGGCGCATTGAGTGCGCCACGAGTAAAAAAGTTTCTGTAAATTACAAATTCACAATGCAAGAATAATGGATCCTCACTCTAACCTACCACTAGAGATCCCTAAAACAGAAGAAACAGTCTGCTTTGATTATTGCTTCGTTCTGCATTGTTTTGCCGTGTTTATTTGTCTTGGTGCACTGTATACGACGCCCGTGCCACCATGTCCGGTATAGAGAAATTATGGCTTCCGATCAATATTTTTCGGTTTTGCATGAGTTGTCGGATTAGGATGATGGTTGTGAGGAGTTATCTTAGGACTTTGACAACTAATAATAATAAATAGGGTTGATAATTAAGGTTGAAAGCCCGATACTAAGTAAGAACGCTGAAGGAGTAATTACTGATTTTTTATAGTAATTTTTATTTTTATAATTAAAGATGTCATTGAGAAATAAATATTTAATAAATTAATTGACTTTTTAGTTCAACATTTCCAAAACGCAATATAGATAATCTGGATTTGACATATTTATGGTTGGAAAAATGTATTAGCGCATAAAGTACGCCACCCGTGCCTCATTGTTTGTGCACTATAGTCGTGCCTCTAAGGCACGACTATAGTGATCATGGTGAGTTATCAACTCATCATGATTAACTATATTCTTAATATCTAAAACTTATTGCATTACTATCGCTTCAATGATAGAGCAATGCGATGTCTAGTTTATAATTTGCATTTCAAATATAAAACTAAATTGTCTAAAAACGATTTCAAGCTAAAATATTGAAATACAATCGCAAATGAAAGAACATTTGCATTAATATAAATGGTAAAATTAGGTAAATTTGTATCGAATAGATGATCTAAAAAAAAAACCTCTCAAACTAAATTTATAATTAAGTTAAAACATCTTCTTTACAAAACTGTAGATACCTCTATAACATTTTATTCGTCAAAGTATCCCATCAGATCTAAATTTCCTACAAAACGAGAGAACAAAAAACTAAAACTAAATGTATTTGCTCTCTCAACTCTTAAAGAACATTTGGAATTCATTATTATTCAAAAAACGTTTCAACACTTTTTTCATTGAGTTAAATAAATTGTTCGGACGGTGCTAACAGTTTAAAACTGGTCTAATCGTGTTTTACCAACTTATTTTTTTTTTTTTTTACTTGTGATATAACTTTCTTCTATTTTACTTATTTTTTTGTCGATATAAAAGAAAAAATGTTAACCAGCTACAATTGAATTCCAATAATGTTTAAAAAGAATAAAATAAAGCAATAATTTAATAACCCCTTAATAAGTTTTAAAAATAAAAACGAAAAAAGGATTTATTAATAATGGAAAGTTTAATTAATTGCAGAAAATTTATTTAAAATATTATATTTTGCTGCAATAAATAATTTAATTGATTCTTATTCTTAATTGGTAAAGTTTATTATTTATTTATAGAATTACCATGTACCTGCTTAGGAAAATTACTATATTATTTGTTATTACAATGAGATATTAGAACATATTATATACAAAAAACATTTATTTGTCTTAATAATATTCTATTGTTAGCAAAAAGTTAGTTATTTATGACTTTTTTTATTTGTAATGAACATTACAACTACAAAAAAAAATGAATGTAACAAGAAACATTGTTAATTAAGTTTACAATACTATGATTACTGACATGGTGGGAGAAGCAACTCAGTAGTTGTACTCCATAGACATTTATTTATCTACTCGCGGCAGCAAAATTAAACATTACTTAACTGTTTTTAGGCTGGAAAGTACTATTAAAATATTAAAAACAGGCAGGAAAGTAGTTAAAACAGTCAGGAAAATACTTTCTCTGCCTAGGCAGGGAAATATTTCCCTGCCTAGTCATAACCTTTTATTTTGGCAAGAACAGTTTACACTATTATCTCTATCTTATAACATTATATATTATAGTTAAAAAAGTAATATTTAATAAATATAATATATATTCTGTTAAATTCTGTTAAATAAGTTCAATGATTAGTAGATCTTTAATTAAAAAAAATAATAGAGTCACTGGCTATACTGTAGCGTCATGTAAACATTGAACATCCATATTATTTTTATTATTGAAGTCATTCTAGATTAGTCTAGCTTCTTTTCTTGATGTATCCTAGTTACTTCTTTTCTTTTAAGCAATAGAAGATATCTTTAACACTTTTATTAATTTTTTAGTAAAAATATAAATAAATATTTTATATTGCGTGCATTATTCATTCAGAAGTTATGTGTGTTATAAACGTGTGTTTTGTATTTTGTTGTTATAGATTGAGTTTGCTTTTCACTTATTGTTATTATTCCCAAGTTTCTTATTTGAACATTAATTTTAGTTAATACATATGTTATTATCTTTATTAATATGACACATAGTTATTAAGTGTGTTTTATTAATAAAGATAATATTTTAGCAGCTTCATTTTTCTTGCGCAAGTAGATAAAATATTGTATGCAACACGGCAGCAAAGAAAACATTTCTGCCTCGTTTATTCATTGCCTGCCTCGGCTTCGCCTCGGCAGTCAAATAGGTTAATTATCATAGCCTGTCCTCGCCTTCGGCTCGGAGGCTAATCTAATCACTCGTCAGTAAAATTCCATTTTGCTGCCTAGTTACATAAATAACTATTATGACTACTAAAGTTTAATTAATAACTTGATTTTTTGGTGAAATCCGCTTCACGAAAGGGACATGAATATATATTTTAATGAATGAATGAATATATATATTTAAACAGTATCCATGACATTTAACAAAAAACTTTAACTTTTGCACACAATGAAATGTAAGTAGTTTTTATATTTTAAAAAATAGACTGCGAATAGGTATGGCACGTAGCTTCTCTGAATCCTATCAGGTACTTTATTGATTTTACGCTTTTACAATTCATTTTTCGTCAAATTTGTTTAATTGTTCCCCCCGTTTTTGTAGCCCGTCAAAATTGTTTTGATTTTTTTACATGAATTAAGCTTAAAGTATCAATTTAGCAAAGGATAAAGAGTGCAGATGGTTTAAATTAATCTGGGGTTATCAGCGGATTACTCTCGATAAACTATTAAAGTTTCATTCGAATCAGATAAGTACTTTTATCTACGATTGATACGAAATATAAACATTATATCTCTGTTTAGATGCGTAGAAAGTGATTATTTACGTACTTGTATTCATTGCGCATGCGCGTCTCATAGTTCTGAAGGATTCCTCTTCTTTACCACGCTAGTGCGGTAAAGAAAAGGAATTCTTCAGCTTTACGCACGATTAGCGAGTTTGTTTACATTTAACAAAACTAATTTGCTATTATTTTGTTAAAGTAACTGTTTATATCGAGTTTTTAGTGAAAAACAATGAATGAATCAAGTGGCTTTGACGAAAATGTAGAGAATAATACTCCTCCAGAAATAATTAATTCGGAAAAAAATACAACTCCAGATTAATGCCATCTTTATCAAGAGAGAGATACGAACTTATATAGAGCAAGTTTATTTTTTTCTGTATTTATTATTTATATATAACAATCGTAGATAAAGTACGGTACGCAACTCGTGCGAAAACGGCATTTTGCATTGCTCGTGTGGTTTTACTACCCTCGCTGTCGCTCGGGTGCAGACTCCACACTCGCATGCAAAATGCTACTTTCCGCACTCGACGCGTAATCTACTATTAAAGATATATGAGTAAAGAAATGAATTTTGTGCGCATGTTGAAGAGAAACAAATATGGGCGCAGAAGGTTGAAACTTATATGGGACCAACAATGAGCAAATTATGACCTACCATACAAATTTCATTATAATCGGACGTGTAGTTTCTAAGATATGTTGGTTCGCAAAAATTGAACTACAGTTCTCTTATATTTGAGACGGATAGTCAGGGTGCCCATAGGCAAAAAAAGTCAATTAAACATACTCTTTCCAAACCTCTTTGTATGGCCTGTTTAGGCCAGGTCTGACACCGTTTTCCTCTGTGATTTTATTTGGTTTGCGGCGTTTTTCATTATTTGAACCCTATAACTTTGACGCGTCAGACTGGAAAATCGGAAAAAGTTCTGCGTCAGGCAATATTAAAATATTGACTTTTAGAGTTCAAATAATGTATCTTGAGAAAATCAACTGGATATTGATTAATATTAATTACTATTAATTAATTATTAATATCCAGCTGATTTTCTGACTAGGATTAATGTCTTGTATATTTGAAATCGGAGACATAAAATATTTTCGTTCTTCAGAACGATCACATAGCTTCCGTTACTTTAGATAAGCTCGGAAGCAAAACGGAGAGAAGATTAAATAAATCTGACAATAATAAGTTTCTTCCATTTTCATTCGCATTCAGAAAATTCCATTTTCTGTATACGAACTAGGGACGTGCACTTATTCTGGCCTCACATAAGAATCTAAGTGGACACTATTATTATTTCTTAGTATGCATATACCCAGACTCACATAATATAATATGCACGAGAGTGTAATAATATGCAAATTCCCAACCTTTAACAAAATGCACGTGCGGCATGTTTCGTTTTATCTTGACAGGCAAATATTCCACCAGTGACAAAATTTTCCCAGCTCTCACATTATTGTCTGCCTAATCCCCAACTGGGGAGTTATCAATAAACAAAAATAAAATAAAAAAAGGGTGTGCGAAATTCAAAATGGTTTTTTTGACCGAAATTTGACAAGGTTCCTGAGGAAAACGTAATATAGACGGAGATTTTCTCACGTGAAAAGCGACCCTTAACGTAAATAAGCTTAACCCTAAAATCCCTACTCCCTGTTCTGCAAAGCTTAAACGCTGAGCTCGCTTTTCTATCTATTCTCAAAACCCTTACAGGTAAAACCCCGTAAAGTTATAAAAAAGCCCTTTGTAAAAATTCCTAGCCCTTGATTTTTAACATTAGTAGGTAAATCTTTTTTTTATCTTCCTTTATAAGTAGTTTATTTTTTTGTCTTGGTTTAAAAAAAAATACATGTATATATAAAATTATAAAATGCACAGCTCTCCGAAATTATTCCACTATATTATAAGTTTTATTTTATTTTTTATTGTTTTATTTTTTATTAATTGGTTATTGATGTGTTAAACATTAGTTAATATTTTATAAAAATGTTTACCACGTTCTTATAAGGTTGCTTTCTTGTTTGTTTGTCCAGTACAAATCATTTTTATGGGTTTCAAATTTATGATTTTTACTGCGTTTTTATTAGCTTGCTTTCTTGTTTGTTTGTTTGTTTGTCCGTTACAAATCTTACTATCGACTTCTAACCAACTTCCCGAGTAGCTAGACATTTGAAACTTTTAGAATAGCTCAGAACACGATGACAATGAATTATTTTAATACTTTTAGCCATCTTTCAGCAGAATTTAATTTGTTTTTAGCAAATTTTGCTGTATGGAAAGTTAGTTCGGAAAAAATCCGCAAGTTATTTTATTTGTTTTGACATATCCCATATTTACAATCTTCATTTTGACGGGTTTCAAATTTATGATTTATGACAGAAAATTTAAAAACGTAGTGTATAAAAAGCTCTCTTTATCTTGTAATTATTTACTCTTATTTTAATTTGTCTTCACTTAACTAGGATTGCAGAAATATCGATTTTTTCTTCACTATAAGCCACTTTATATATAACTGTCTCTATAACTCTATACTGTCATGTGTATATACGGGTGTCCCACATAAGGTGTAACACAGAAAAACCTGATGTTCTACATCACATTTCTGACAAAAAATGTTATATAACATAATGGTTGATCGACCTTCATTTTCGAGATATATCGATTTTTCAATTATTTTATTTCAGGTGACTTTTTCCCATTAAAAACGTTATAGCGTAAAATCTAATAAAGATATGAAGACGGGGTTTTCACCATTCAAAAGGTGAGGAAATTTGCTTTAAAAATGTCATGCTGCTTGCCCATAATACCCTTATTAAATTAATTTTATATACTTCTAAATACAATGTTTTGGTTAATAAGAAATTTGTGGTCAACGTTCTTGGTAGCATAACTTTTTAATTTGTATGGTAAATGAATAAATTTGACCTCATGCAAAACTGGCCCGTTTAATAAGCTTTAAATTGATATAACTTGTTAACAAGTTTGCTTCAAGTTTTCAAACTTATTTGGAAGAAAATGAGGTAATAAATGTCAAGTTTATCAGTTTCCATGACTTTAAATGACCCTAAGACTTGGTGAAAAAAATAGAAAGGGTAGCAATATATAAAAAAATATCACTCCTTGTATTAACAAAATGACAAATTGAATAATGTAGTATAGAAAAGTGTACATAATTGTTTGCAAAATCTCTAAGTAGCCCCCCCCCCCGTTGCCGTTAATGGATCTTCTGCAGCGGCGAAGTACGCTTCTAGTTGCCCGTCTCACTCCTTCAGGTTTCAATTTGATAGCATCAAACGCTAAATTTGTTCGCTAAACAAGGTCCTCTCTTGTGTTCAGCAATTGGGTGTACACTTTAATTTTCACCTCTCCCCACAAGTAATAGTCTAATAGATTGAGATCGGGTGAACGAGGTGGCAAATTCACAACCCCTCCCCGACCGATCTACCGGCTTGGATAATTAATGTCATTCCATAGTTCGCCACTGCAGAAGATCCATTAACAGCAATGGGGGGAAGGGGGGGGGGTTACTTTAAGTTTTTGTAAACAATTACGTACACTTTTCTATACTACATTATTCAATTTTTCATTTTGTTAATACAAGGAGTGATATTTTTTTTTATTTATTGCTACCCTTTCTATTTTTTCACCAAGTCTTAGGGTCATTTAAAGTCATGGAAACTGATAAACTTGTCATTTATTACCTCATTTTCATCCAAATAAGTTTGAAAACTTGAAGCAAACTTATTAACAAGTTATATCATTTTAAAGCTTATTAAACGGGCCAGTTTTGCATGAGGTCAAATTTATTCATTTACCCTACAAATTAAAAAGTTATGCTACCAAGAACGTTGACCACAAATTTCTTATTAACCAAAACATTGTATTTAGAAGTATATAAAATTAATTTATTAAGGGTATTATGAGCAAGTAGCAAGACATTTTTAAAGAAAATTTCCTGACCTTTTGAATGGTGAAAACCCCGTCTTCATATCTTAATTAGATTTTAAGCTATAACGTTTTTAATGGGAAAAAGTCACCTGAAAATGAAATAATTGAAAAATCGATATATCTCGAAAATGAAGGTCGATCAACCATCATGTTGTATAACATTTTTTGTCAGAAATGTGATGTAGAACATCAGGTTTTTCTGTGTTACACCTTATGTGGGACACCCTGTATATACATATTCTGTGTGAGCCACCGATTTTCGCTTTTTTCTAACCCTTAAAATCAAAATGTCGCAAAATCCTTTCAAACAGAACAGAATATAAAATTTGTTTTGACATGACCCATATTTACGATATTCATTTTGATGGGTTTCAAATTTATGATTTTTTATTTAGTCAACAGTAAATTTAAAAACGTAGAATATAAAAAGTTATTTTTATCTTGTAATTATTATTACAATTTAATAACTTTAGACCTGATATTCTTTCGGTAAAGTCAATAGTATTTTTTAAATATATATCCAATATCCACTCACGTACATATGGGGTATGTTGGGAACTAGGGGGTTATTAAGGGTGGGGGATTCACTCAGGATCGCTAAAATCCTTCCAAATGGTTGAATTAACACATAAAACACAACAATAGAAATATAAATTTACAAAATAAAAAATATAAACAAAATAATTTTGTATCGTTTCGATTACGCGTGTGCGAAATACACGTATATATGTATAAGCTTTATTAGTCCTTACTGAAATTGCTTGATGTAATATTTTCAACAATATTATCTATATCTATATAATATTATATATATACTATTTCATTTAATACTATTTTATGTATATAAAATCCAAATACCACTCACTCACTGACTGACACATCACGATATCTCTGAAACCACTGGACCTATGACCATGAAATTTTGTAGGTGAGTTCCTCTTACCTCCTAGATGCAATCTAAGAAATGTTTTTAAAATCCGCCATCTTGAATCAAGATGGCGGTCATTTATATAAAAAATTCGACACGACGATATCTCCAGAACCAATTGCACTAGAACCTTGAAATTTAGAAGTTAGCTTCCTTTTATAAAAGTAGAAACTTTTGATAAATGGACCAATCGGGCATTTTGATTCAAGATGGCGGCCATATATATATAAATATGTGTATGTTCTTTATACAAATCTACAGTTTTAGTCTGATCTCGATGAAAATTTGCATACTTCACCTTCAAAGCAAGGGCAAAATCACTGTCTACATGAATTTTTTAAAATTTAAAAATTGGTACAAAGGGGTACGCGGTACAAGTAATGAATACGGGGTCAAAGTAATTAATACCCTTTATGATGCATATCGTTGAAAAGCTCTTTAAGAGTATAGTAATTGTTGTTATGTACAGTTTTATCATATTTTCACTTAGAAGGGGGGTAAAATGGAAAAATATACCTATATCTTATAAAAAATTAAGGGTATCCGTATGAGAGTATATCTTTTATAAAAATTTACAGTTTTATCCCAATTTGATGATTTGATGATACGGGGTCAAAGTAATGAATACCCTTCATGAAGCAATTTTGTTGAAAAGCTCTTTAAGAGTACAGTAATTGTTGTTATGGACAGTTTTGTAATATTTTCATTTAGGAGGGGGATAAATTTAGGATATTTGCAAATTATCTTATCAAAGAGAAGGGGGTATAGAAATAAGTGGGAGGGAGAGAATCTAGATATTCTCGCATAGTAAAATAATTTAAATGTTTCTCAAAGGTAGTTAATAACCGGATCAAATTAAAATAACACGCCGTAGCGAAGCACGGGTATCCAGCTAGTAATTTTATAAAGGAGGAAGTCAGTATGTTCCGTGTCTTCTCTATCCAGCTTGTCAGCTATATCTCGTTGGCCATTACCCTTGGATGTCCTTTTGCCCTCATGCATATATAATAGAATTAACCCTCTCAGAAATTACATAATGTTTTATTTTTTTATAATTTCTGCAATTAAGTATTTCTGGATATGAATATACGATTTATTCTAATTATAAGCTTTGATCTTATTTTAAACTAGAAATTTAATTTCTGGTGATATAATTGGTCACGTCATATTATTATTCTTTGTATAATTTAAAGTTTAAATTTATGATGAAGATAATTACATTCGACCGATTAAAATCTTTGATCTTGATTCACATTTAGAAAACTCATTAGTGTAGTTAGCATATATTTTAAATAGTTAATATAATTTATTTAAATAACTTTAATCAAAATGCAACAGTCAGTTTTAATATGGAGTATAAGAATTCTTTTACTGATAATTTATCCCAGAGATACTTTCTTTCTAAATAAAATATTAAAGTTGGTAGGCTTACGTAGTTAGAATTATAATGAAGGTGTAGGTTATTGTTTGGCGACCACGTCTCGAAGAGTGTACATCTCGACGTTTCACCCCTAATACTGTCCAGTCATCTTATCATGTTGAAGACACCAATGTTTTGGCCTCAGTTGCAAGTTATCACAATAGTATAGTAAGATAAGCTATTGAATCTGAAAAACAGCCTCAATTTTTAATATAGAAGACGGTTTCAGACTATTGAAGACTTTGAAAACCCCCTATTAAAATTTGCTAATAATATTTTAGGTTTTATTCCAGAAGATATACAGGGTGGGTTAAAAAAACTGCACTTTTTTTGAACACTTCTAGCTCAGCTTCTGTAAGAAATTAAGATATGGGGTTCCCGGTGGATGTGTTAAGCATAATTTTGCGAAATTGAAGACAAATGCCAAATTACACGTTTATGCAAGATGGTGTCCCTTCCCATCGCTCCTTGTTTTTTTTTTTTTTTTTTGAAATTTTGTGAAATATTCATTTTTTAAATACATTTATTTCATCAAAACTGCCTGGACAACGACTTTTTTTAAGACTAATTCAAACCATCATTGCATGGCTTTCACCAAATAGTTTGTCAAGTTATAGATATGAAATTTAAAGTAGAAGAATGTAGTCTTCAGACCCTGCAAACCCTATATCTCTATCTATTATAGAAGCTGAGCTATTAGTGTTGAAAAAAGTGCGGTTTTTACTGGTCTTATATTACTTTGCTTTGTAAGTTTCATCGCACGTTTCCGTTACCCCGATTTTGAACCACTTCCCATCATTCAATCTTCCCCAAATTTTGCATATAGATACAACTAAGGTGAAGAATACAGAAACCAAAAAAAAAAAAAAAAAAAAAAAAAAAAAAAAAAAGGCGTCATATTTATTTGCTTTATAAGTTTCATCGCACACCTATTACCCCAATTTTGAACCACTTCCCTTCGTTCAATCTTCCTCAAATTTTGCACATAGAAACAACTAAGGTGAATTATACAGAAACCAAAAAAAAAAAAAAAAAAAAAAAAAAAATAGTTGAAAATAAGACCAGTTTTGAAAAATGGCATTTTTATATTAATTATTTTTGTCCCACCCTGTATTTTAGGACTTTCCAAAAATACATTATTTGAATTAATAAAGAATATGTAAATATATTTATATATATACAGCAAATATTTATTTTTTGTTTTAAAGATGGTAGGATTCAAGCTGTTATTGAAAGGATTTAAAATTGATTAAATTAGAATAATTTGCTAAGATGGCTGTCGAAAATTAAACCGAGCAGATGAGAAGTAGAAAAGCATTAAATGTTTTCTGGACTGAGAAAATCCTTCCTCTTAAACTGTCGAGAAAGTTTGATTATTTGCTCGATAGCAGAAGGAGGAAGGACGAAGGACGAAGGAGAGGAAGTATAAGAAGAGGAAGGAGAAATTCAGGAGTATCTCTACAGCGAATCTCTTCAGCCAAGGGAAGGATGAGAGCTTCCCAATCTGACATCTCTAGGCCCAAAGCAATTAGCCTGACAAACGAGAGACTTCTACTTACCCCCCCCCCCCCCCCCTTCCTATCTTACCCGAAATTCGAGGCAATCGAGCCAAAGTCTTTGTTGTAATACACAGGCAAAACTCCTGCCTAGTCTCGATTAGGCATTTAACTGTCGCACTTTATTTCCCGAATTTCATTTAACATCTTAATAGCGGTATGAAGGATTCCTATTAAATGATAATATGTTACTTTTATTAAAATTGAATTGGATTTTCTTGTAGCATTTAGATCCACTTAGAAGAGCTATGTGGATTGTGGATCCATTTACCTTAATATAATAACACGAAATCCTAAAAAAATTCAAGTTCATTTAAAAAATCATAAATCTTATTTAGCTCCAAAAAGTTACTTCAGACTTATATTAAAATGAAAAATGATCTTCACTTTGATACAAAGATACCCACAAATACATGTCATCTACGATTGATACGAAATATAAACATCTTATCTCTGTTTAGATGCGTAGATAGTGATTCTTTTCGTAGTTGTATTCATTGCGCATGCGCGTTTCATAATTCTTCACCTTATCGGACTATTAGCGTGTTTGTTTACATTTAACAAAACTAATTTGCTGTTTGTTTAATTAAAGTAACTGTTCTTTTCTGTAATTATTATTAAAATCCAACAATCGTAGATAATGTACGGTACGCAAGTCGTACAAAAACTGCATTTTGCTTTGCTCATGTGCGCTCGAGTGCAAACTCTACACTCGCATGCAAAATGCTACTTTTCTTACTAGAAGCGTAATGTACTATACCCTTGGGCATAGAATATGTACCGACAAAATATGTGTTTGCTCAAAAAAATACTTAAATGACTAAGGGCTTCCAGATAGCCTGAATAAGTTAATCTTAGCGGTTGTTCAGACGGGCTAACATAGAAATAAGAAATCTAAAAAGTTCCAGGAATTACTTGTATCCAGGAAATTTAAATTAATGACACACTAATTAGTGAGCATCAGCAAGAGGTACTGGACACGGGGTTAGCGCATGGCTCCATTAGCAGAACAAAATTTATAATTGGCATAAACAACCAAATGTCGCCACTTCACATAAGTAGCTATCAATTTATAAAGGCGATGCTGGGGGCATAGCGGGAAGGGACACCTAGCATTCTCTGGGTGCTTGAGGAATTGAACCAAGAGAAGCGGTCACCCATCTAAATAGTGACCACACCCGATGCTGCTTAACTTAATTGATAGCACAGCCCATGCTCTCCTTTCCGAGTTATCGAGGCTCCCTAAATTAATGACACTACAACAATATACATTCTCTTCCGGCTTATTGTTATCAGAAACATTGATAATTTTATCTCATTAAATAGAATTAGAGTTAGTCATTGATCAGGCGTCAAATAGACAACTCCTCATGACTCACCTTTGTTAATTTTCGATTTTATGTAAAAATTGACGATTTAACTTTCTAATGATTTTTAACTCCTTAGACAACAAGGTAAATACTTTTAATATTTATTTTTAATTTTTATTTATTTTTATTTTTAATTGAATTTTATAGTCACCATTAACATAGTTAAAAAAAAAAAAAAATAAAAAAAAATAAAAATTATATTTTTTATTTTTACTGATTAATTAATTTGCATTTGTTAGAAAATGTTCCAAATGGAGGAACGAATTATTACCTAACAAATTATAAAAGAGTTTTTTTTACCCCTTTGGACACTAAGATTTTATAAATACATTCTCTTCGATTTGCAAAAAAAAAAAATATACAGAAATATTCATAAAAAAAGAGTTACATTTAAAATTACAATCCCATTTTTATTTAAATTTGTCCCTAAATATCAAATTTAAATAATTCATAAAATTCTGATAAATATAGTTTAGGCGGAATAATTTTATGTAAATTCAAATGGGATGGAACCACCTAGAATAGAATGATTAATTTATCATTCATGTGATGATTTCCAATGCCATTATTCACCTCTATGGGTTTTTTCAATTATGTTTAATATTATTATGATATTATTTAGTATTTTGAAGAATTTGAATTAATTTCAGGGTAAATTCAGACAGGCAGAATTTTTTTTTTTTTTTTTTTTTTTTTTTAGTAGCTTGACTAAATATAGCTTGACTCAATTATTGTAGCTTTTGCGTGTTGAGAAACGTTTGCATGGATTTTCTTTCTAAAAAAAAGTATTACAAGTTTTGTATTGTGTAATAAAATGGCAACACTGGTCTGAATGGTACCCAGTTTTGTAACCTTCCAATAAACTTGTACTGTATTATGCTGATTATATTTTCTATAGAGGATAATAATTTTATTTATTAATAAGTTTCCATTCCTGATATAATTCTATTTAATTATTAAATTACTCTACATATTGAACGGATTTTTTTGAATAAGAAAATGTTAATACTACCAAGTCAATAAAATATAGTGTCTAAGGGGCTTTCAACACGACAAAGACGGGACAGAAGATTGGCAACAATGGACAGAATACATGTGTCTTCACTAAACCAAAAGACAGAATACATGTCTCTTCACTAAACCAAAAGACAGAATACATGTCTCTTCACTAAACCAAAAGACAGAATACATGTCTCTTCACTAAACCAAGAGACAGACTACATGTCTCTTCACTAAACCAAGAGACAGAATACATGCCTCTTCACTAAACCAAGAGACAGAATACATGTCTCTTCACTAAACCAAGAGACAGAATACATGTCTCTTCAATAAACCAAGAGACAGAATACATGTCTCTTCACTAAACCAAGAGATTGAAGGCATGTCTCTCCACTAAACCAAGAGACAGAAGAAATGTCTCTTCACTAAACCAAGAGATAGAAGACACGTCTCTTCACTGAACCAATCCATACATTATCACTAAAATTTAAGAGTAATGTAAGGACGGTAATGTAAAAATACAAATTGAACAAGTTTGTTGACATCTACTTTACATAGTTGTCACAATAGTTCATGTAGAATTTCAACACTTTCTCCTCAAACGTATCAAGTTGAAGTCCCACAACTTTTCCAATTTAATTTTCCCCAAACTTTTAATGAAGATATACGCAACCATGTCTTCCAATGGTCTCTTTTAAGGTATTACATTTTAATATGACTAGGATGATGAGTCTGTCTGATGAATTGATAGTGGACGACTATATTATGTTTAGTGTGAAGATGATGTCCCTCATTTTTCACTATATGCATAGTACTTTAGCTAAAAATAAACAGTGCCGTTTGTTTTGTGGCATAACCTTTGGCGTTGGGATCCAATCCTCGGAGCAGCCTTCAAAGGGATGTAGCTTCTTTTACGGCGTTGGTCATTGCTATATACTCCGCTTCTGAGCTTCCAAAAGCCACATACCTGCTGTTTTCATGCCACCCAGGATACTGGTCCACCAGGTAAGACAAATCCTTTGTACGACTCAATCCTTCGGATGACCTGCCCAGTCCACATCGACCAATCCTTCTAATTTCCCTCCAGTCTTCACATAAAGGATGTCAGTGTTCGACGATGTAGAAGGTAGAAGAGAACTCTTTTTGCTGTGTTCCAATGCTGGGTTCAAACCGTTTGAACTGATTTTTCTGTAAATTTGCTGAAACAATTTAATTCATGCTCTAAACTGCTCTATTGAAACGCTGCGTTTGAATCAAACGCAGCGTTTCAATAGAGCAGTTTAGAGCATGAATTAAATTGTTTCAGCAAATTTACAGAAAAATCAATGTCAGGTCTAGTACATGTTGCTAAGTCCAAATGATAACCTATCAATTAATAATTAGGCATCGCGTGGCGCGCGCTCTATCATTGAAGCGAGCTTATAGATATGTATTGAATTTTGAAATAATAGATAATTATGAATAATGATGAGTTGATAGATAATGGGTATTATAGTAGTAGTACAGCGGCTAGTAGTATGGCAACCACCCCGCATTCTTCCTATTCCTCTTACCACACAACTCCTTTTCAATTATTATAAAATATATCACTTCGCTACAAAAAAAAACTACTGCATGTATCGAATTGAAATTTTGTATGCGTGTTTCAATTGTGCATTAGATGGTGTATATGAAGTTTTATTAAAATCGTTATGTTAGAAAGTAAGATATTGGTAAAAAGATTGTTTTCTCTATTATAAACGTTTAGGTCCGCTTTAATAGTTTTAGCGATCTTTATTAATTCATAGCAGTGTCGCTGTTAGTTTTACTAAGAAATCTTATTTGAAAAAAAAATGTTTGTCTTATCGAATAGATGATGATAGAATCTTTTCCCGTCCTGAATTTCCAATTTAATTTTTGAACCTCTCGTTTAAGCGAGCGTTGCGCGCGAACTCTTGGACGGATCACGCTGTCCAACGAACTTAGCCTGAGTATTAGTAAGAGGAACATGTATACCAAATTTTAACTAAATCGATCAACTTTTACTCAAGGTATCGTCGGACACGTAAACGTTACAGATAGACAGACAAGATGCATAGTTTGTTGAATGTAAGAAGCTCGCTTACACTCGCTTCAATGAGCGTTTTGGTTGGAATTCTGTTAAACTCCCCTTGGGTATCTAAGAAGGGATCAACCCAAGACTGTGGACCACGCTGGAGGCCTTATAACTTAGCATTTTTTAAGTTAATTTGTCAACTTCTTTTGCGGCGCAGTGGGACGGATAAAACGTCGCAAGTCATAGGTTGGAGACCCCAGGTCTATTATACACTGCTAGGCCAAAAATACCTTTTACAAAATCTAAAATTTGTACCATTTTGGCTTAATATGTGATTATAATGTTATATTATTGGTTGTTGAGGGGTAGTTTTTGTTATTTTTGAAAGTCTTAAAACTTTATCCCCATCCTAAATATAATAAAATTGGATTGTTGTAGTTATTGTCAAAAAAGCAAAAACAAAAAAAATCACAAAGTCAATTGACTCAATTTTCCAAGCCTAATTATTACAAAATTTATCTTTGTTTAGTATTTTCTTTTAGAACTGCATTTAAAAGTAGTTTTTCCATTTTTTAATTCACCATCCCTCCCTGTCGTTGTTTTTGCTAAAAAACTTACCCATTAATTCTTTTTTTTAAAAAAAAAGAAAAGAAAAAAAAAAGACGGAAAAATCATATCTCAATTTCCTGAATAGGGGGATAAAATCGTTTGAAAAGAGTAGGGGGGGGGGGAGACCCAAGTGGACCATATTGAATTGAAACAAAAGAAATATTTCTTTGTTACAGTGAAATCTGCCGGCTCTTCATCTAGAAGTATTCCTTACCACTTCTAAGCCTTTTTATTTTATTCAACTTGAAGTATTTAGAGATATTTTTTGAACAATAGTTCTTTGTTCGTTTTTTTTCTCTCTATCTAAAAATGAGGAGAAAAATTATAAACCTAACTTTAAATACAATACGCAAGTTATCGTCGGACACGTAAACGTTACACACAGACAGACAGACAGACAGACAGACAGACAGACAAGATGCATATTTCGTTGAATGTAAGAAGCTCGCTTACGCTCGCTTCAATAACTCAATTTGCCTATCGGATGGTTTTTCAGCTTTTTGTGCACTTAACAGTCTTGGGAAATCAGAAAACCCCATAAAAGTTGAAGGGGGTAAGTTCGTTTATGGTAGAAGTGGGGGGGGGGGATAACAAAAAAAAACTGAAGTTTGTGAATAAGTTAATCTTTTAAGAATATGTGGTCGGCTAAGTTCGTCTGCGGGATATAGCTTGGCAATAGGCATTTGAATAAAAACAATCTGGTTGAGAGCGGCCATGTCCCACCAATTATGGTGGAAAATATGATTTTCATGATCCTGAGTCCAAAATTAGTTAGTAGACCGAAAATCAAGTTGATTTTAATTTATCACTAGATAGGTTAGTTATTCAAATGACTATGTCCCACAGACGAACTTAGCAGATCACATTCATATTCTTAAAAGGCACAAAAAGATTAACATGTACATAAAATTCTAGCTTGATGCGTTGGTCAGACACTTTTTTTTCACGCTATCTAATCGATAAGTATTAGTCCCGGAGATTTTATAGTTTAGCTAATAAAATACTAATCCAAATCAAAGTATTTACCTATCAACTGACAAACAAACATCAACTCAAGATCAAGAAAATCACATTTTCCACAATCACATGGCGGTACAAGGCCGTTTGTTATTTTTCAAATGCCTAATGTCGAGCAATGTCCACCTTTAGGTGTTAGTTTAGAGAATTATTCGTTTAAATGTAGGTCAGAGGTGAATAGACAAGAATATTTAAGCAAGAGAACAATGTGTAACTAGAATGGAACACTGTTAATCAAAATGTCGGGTTTATTTGAGTCAAAGATACCTTTTGACGCAGAGCGGAGACAGTTTTGATTAGGGAACAGGGTGGGGGAAGCAAATCCCCTCTCTGTTCTGTCCAAATGACAACATTAACCATTCGACAGTCGATGTCTCTTCCAATCAAACTTAGTAATTGGATTCTCAACATTACCCCTTCCTTGAAGGCCTTTCCTAGCATTTAGTCTTCCTCTCAGACCACATATTTCAACTTCTCCTTCCCATTCTGAACTTCAAACAATAACAACTTAAATTTCTTAATCGATATCATATTACATTATTATGCATTCATCGCATATATTCTAAATTTACCGTACTGAAGCAAAATCCGCTAGTTTTTAATAGTATGTTACGCGTCTAGTGCGGAAAGTAGCATTTTGCATGCAAGTGTGGAGTTTGCACCCGAGCAAAGAAAAATGCAGTTTTCGCACGAGTTGCGTACCGTACTTTATCTAAGATTGTTGGATTTTAATAATTAATACAGAAAAAAATATTTAATAAACTTCCTGTATGTAAGTTCGTATTTCTCTTTTGATAAAGATGACATTAATTCATTAGTTGTATTTTGAGCCGAATTAATTACTTCGGGAGGAGTATTATTCTCCTCATTTTCGTTATAATCACTTAAATCACTCATTTTTTTCACTAAAAACTCGATATAAACCGTTACTTTAAACAGCAAATTAGTTTTGTTAAATGTATACAAACTCGCTAATCGTGCGTTAAGGTGAAGAATTCTTCTTTTTTACCGCACTAGGGCGGAAAAAATAGAGGAATTATGAAACGCACATGCGCAATGAATACAAGTACGTAAAGAATCACTTTCTACGCATCTAAACAGAGTTACAATGTTTATATTTCGAATCAATCGTAGATAGAAATAATTTTATATCTACTCACGGCAGCAAAATTAAACATTATTTCACTGTTTTTAGGCTGGAAAGTACTATTTCGCTGATTTGTCATTAAAATATTAAAAACAGGCAGGAAAGTTGTTAAAACAGTCAGGAAAATACTTTTATCTGCGATTGATACGAAATATAAACATTGTATCTCTGTTTAGATGCGTAGAAAGTGATTCTTTGCGTACTTGTATTCATTGCGCATGCGCATCTCATAGTTCTGAAGAAAGAAAGAGGAATTCTTAAGCTTTACGCACGATTAGCGAGTTTGTTTACATTTAACAAAACTAATTTGCTGTTCTTTTATTAAAGTAACTGATTATATTGAGTTTTTAGTGAAAAACAATGAGTGAATCAAGTGACTTTGACGAAAATATGGAGAATAATACTCCTCCCGAAATAATTAATTCGGCAAAAAATACAACTCAAGAATTAATGCCATCTTTATCAAGAGAGAGATACGAACTTACATACAGCAACATTATTTTTTTCTGCATTTATTATTATAATCTAACAATCGTAGATAAAGTACGGTACGCAACTCGTACGAAAACGGCATTTTGCATTGCTCGTGTGGTTTTACTACCCTCACTTCGCTCGGGTGCAAATCCACACTCGCATGCAAAATGCTACTTTCCGCACTCGACGCGTAATGTACTATTTCTGCCTAGGCAGGGAAATATTTCAGTGTTTACCAATGCTTGTCATAACCTCTTATTTTGGCAAAAACAGTTTATACTATTATCTCTATCTTATAACATTATATAATATTATAGTTCAATAAGCAATATTTAATAAATAAACGTTTTAATAATAAAATAATTTGTTTATATTTGTTAATTCTGTTAAATAAGTTCAATGAATAGTAGATCTTTAATTAAAAATATAGCGGAGTCACTGGCCACACTGCAGCTTCATGTAAACATCCAACAATCATATTATTATTATTGATGTCATTCTAGATTAGACTAGCTATTTTTCATGATTTATCCTAGTTACTTTTTTATTGTAAGCCATAGAAGATATCTTTAATACTTTTATTAATTTTTTTTTGTAAAAATATAAATAAATATTTTAGAAGTTTTGTGTTATGAACGTGTGTTTTGGTATTGTATTTTGTTGGTATAGATTCAGTTTGCTATTCACTTATTGTTAATATTCCAAACCTTATTTGAGTTCTTTATGAAAATTAATTTTAGTTACACGTATGTTATTATCATATTAATGTAACATAGTAATTAACTATGTTATATTAATAAAGATGTTATGTTAGCAGTTTCATTTTTCTGCCGCCCGTAGATAAAATATTGTATGCAACAAGGCAGCAAAGGAAACATTTCTGCCTCGTTTCTTCATTGCCTTGTCAAATAGGTAAATTGCCTGCCTCGGCAGTTAATTATCATAGCCTGTCCTCGCCTTCGGCTCGGAGGCTAATTTAATCACTCCTCAGTAAAATTCCATTTTGCTGCCTAGTAACATAAATAACTATTTAATAATTTAATATTTTTATTACATTAAAAATAAGCTCTTAGAATACTTGTTCTAATAGTTTCTAAAATGTAGAAATGAGGACATATTTACTGACGTGATAAAGAGTAAATAGTTATAAATAAACAGGTCAAGTGTGTGCTAGTGAGCACACAGCGAGGGTCCGTAGACAACACAGAATTGTTTAAGTAGTACCCTATTGATGGTGTTTTTTAAAATGCTAAAAAGTTTACTTTGAACTATCCTATGGGTCTGATATTTTCAAAACACATAACAAACTTCTGATAACGTATTTTTTTGCCACTAAACCGGACTACAACCATATAAATACATCTAAAAGACCATAGTTATATAAAAAGTATTTTGTCAATAAAAAAAAAATATATATTTTTTTCGAAATTTCCAAAAAGTGGTATCTTTACTTTTGGTCGAAGAATGTTCAGGAATTTTTTCAGATTTTTTGCACTTCACATAAGCGAGATAGAAGGGGGGGGGGCACGTTTCACACCCACTTCAAACTTGCCTGCGCTCACCCTATCAAAGTTATAACCAAATAATTATATATTTTTGTAATCAGCTCGACGTACCCTTTCATATGATACCCCTCACGGTGTCGAAAAAAAAAAAATTAACCCTTAAGTTTTTTTACCCTAATTTTTTTGAAAAATATTTTTTTTAAGTCGCTTTATTTTTAAAATATGTGGGTAGGTACAAGACACATACATGCCAAATTTCAAAGTGATCGGACGAAAGGTGTAGCCGTGAGAGCAGGCGACAGGACGGACGGACAGACACACGCAGGAAAATATAAGGGTCCTTGGTTTTGGACCCTAAAAAGGTTTTGTTAATTACTAAACCACGTCTTCACACAAAAAAATTGTATTTGAAACGATTTTACCGATTTTGGCTGTTCTAATACAACCTTCTTCAGAGAATGAACAAACAAAGATAGCAAATTCTAACTTATACAATAAGGTAATATTAGATTGCAAAAACAAGAAAAAAAATTGAAAACAATAATTAAAAACTGAAAAAATCGGTCCGAGACAACTCGGCAGGGAATCGAACCTGGCCTCTCTCTATCCACGTTTAAAGCTATTTTCTCAGGAAATAGATTTTTCCCGGGAAAAAGGCATATATCGTTGGATATGTATGTGAATTGACTAAATTTAAAAAAAAAAAATTCAAAATCGTCGAAACCGTTTTCGAGAAATAATGTTTTCCACGTTTTTCTAGAGTTTTTGGGAGTTTTTAGTATCCCCAAATTTAGCTAAAATAATTTCTCGATTTCACCTCGTTGTATGATTTTTCTGAACATGTAAGCCAAATATCATCAAAATCAGCCCAGTAGTTTGGGCTCCAGGCGTCTTCACAGACAGACGATCGACAGACATTTTTTTAAAATCCACTTTTTTAAATCAAGGGACCTCAAAACGTGTAAATCCATTAAAATCTCAAAATGGAATTTTCGCGCCATCACAATACTTTAATTTTATATGAGTAAGTAAAATGGACATTTTAATACTATTCCCAAGAAAAATCTAGCACACTTTATATTGTTTAAACTCGTAATGCGTATATTATCTAGAACAATTTATTCTTAAATCTTACCCTTTAAGCTTAACTATGGTGAATTTAATAAAACAGGATGTATACAACATTATTTGTTATTTAATAAAGAATTGAATTGATTCAATCCCATTATAGTCTTATACGTAGAAAGGATCCGCTATCTTTTTAGTTTTATCGCTATCTGGCGAAGGGAAATGTTAGAATGTGCGAGTTGAGATTGTGGAATTCTACAGTAAATCGTCTCACATCCGTACCAGCACTAGGCGTAGGGTACTAATTCCACTAGCTGGATTTAGTTAGGCAACCCTTAGACCACATTACAGTGGCCTTTGGACCAGAGGAAGAGGCACTATTGTGGTGTGTGGTGTAGTTACCACTAGACCTCTTTCGAAAAGGCAACAAAAGGATTAAGTATTCTAGGGTAGTCGTCCAATAGTCGCCCCTCCGGTACAATGCAGAAACATTGTTCAACTGTCCCTTACAACCCCCCCCCTGCTCTTTCCTCCTGTAAAATCCCTTAAGTAGTCCATATCTACGCTACCAAGAAAACGAAAAAAAAAGCTTTTTTTCTTTCTTCCCAGCTTATCCCAGTATAAAATGTTTTACATTACATTTTACTATACACGTACTAATGCGTATAAAAAAGTATTAAAATTGTTTGTATAATATAACGTAATAAAAAAAAAACTCAATATTATGCTTAATAATAAAAAAAAAAAAAGTTTGTAAATTTCTTGTGAACATAGCTACTACAGAAAAAATGTTCATTATGATGTGAAGTATAATGAGATATTGTTATTAAGTTTAGTGTTATTATGTAGTATTTGTTATTGGAAAAATAGTGTTATGGAAATTTTACAATTTATGACAGGGAAATTCATTTAATATGAATATAAGCAATATGTAGGTACAGCATGATTTTATAATTCGAGATTTATGTAATGTTTATAGTTAAACAAAGTTTTACAATTGTGTTTCTAGCAAATTTTGGAAGACATTTAAGCTATTGCACAATGGCTTTAAATTTTTTGAAATGTTTCTCCATGAAATCCGTTTTAGACTATCTTAATCGATTCCTGAAATTTAATACTATTTTTATGTGTGTATGTATAAATGTGTATATGTATGTATATATTTATGTATATATTTATGTATATATGTATGTATATATGTATTCATATAATATGTATGTATATATGTATGTATATATGCATATATGTATGTATATATTATGTATGTATATAATATGTATGTATATATGTATATGTCACTCCAGACAATATCTCACCCCAGGATGCACTTAAATATAAAAAAAAAATTAAAATGACAATAATATCAAAAGAAAGGAAAAGTTCGTAGGCCAGAATTTCAATTTAGAACGTTTTTAAAACGTGTTTTTTCCCTTTTTATAGCCTCTTATATGAAAATATGACAAATGTGTACATAACAACAATTACTGTACTCTAAAAGAGCTTTCCAACGACATGCATCTTGAAGGGTAAATACTATTTTGACTTTTGTAGCCCGTACACCGGTGTACATCAAAATATGTTAACAAGCAGACATGAGATCAAATATTTTGCCAATTAGTGTGGCACATAGCTTCCTCGCTTTCTATTTGGTATACTTTAATGATTTTACACTATTAAAACCGATTACAGTCAAATTTATTTAATTTTTCCCTGTTTTTTAAAACTCCAACTGTTTTGATTTTTACACTAATTAAAGTATGAATTTAGCAACATTTAAAGAGCGCAGACGGTTGAAATTAATCTGGTGTTATCTGCAGTCTACTTTCGACAAACCATCCAAATTTCATAAAAATCATTGACTATTTTTGAAGATATATGAGTAAATAAATGTATGTTTGTGCACATGTTGAAGAGAAACAAATATGGGCGCAGAAGGTTGAAACTTATATGGGACCAACAATGAGCTAATTATGACCTACCATATAAACTTCATTAAAATCGGAAGAGTAATATTTAAGATAATGTTTGTTCGCAAAAATTGAGTGACAGACCGACAGACAGACACGGAACCAAAAATGTTCCCTGATGTCTGAAACGGATTTCTGTCTTTGAATTTTTGAAATCGGATACATAAAATATATTCGTTCTTCAGAACGATCAAATTGCTTCCGTTACCTTCGGTAAGCTCGGAAGCAAAACTATTTCGATAATAGAAATATCTTGAATGTTATCTAAGCAATTTAAGTCTTGCTAATATACCTCCTAATGCGTGTAATTAAACAACTTATCTTTATGGTAATTAAAAGTTGCTATTGGGGAATAGCAACATAATTTACCCCCTTCCCCCAGTGCCTGGGGAAGGGGGAGGATTATGAAAATAGTTGAGAATCCAGACTGCATAGTTTGTTGGATCATTTCAGCGTAACCAAGCATTTTGTTGGATAAATTGCTCGCAAAAGTAATTAGCAATTTGAATTTCACGAGTTTACCATCTAGCACATATATATAAATAATGTACAATGTTCAAATTTATAAACAAAGCTTAATTCATCCAGTACTTTATAGTAAATAATTGGTTGTTATGACTGAGAGTTTGTAGTGCCACTTCATAATTACTACTCTTGACTAGAGAGGCTAATATTAAAAGTAACAACAATTCTCACCTCAATTTGATATAATTAAACCAAGGATCTTATAAAATAGGGATGGAGCAATAAGCATACATCCTGGGTAAAAACGTGTCGCCAAGAACATGGAAAAATCTACATAAAATTACCACTGCACATGCTCAGAACTTTTTAGTGGGACGAATTTCTTCTCGACTGTTATCCATTGTTTATTTTGAATGAAAGGTTACAATCTAACAATTTTTTTAGTCAAGTTTTTAATTAAATATTTTATTGTTTTAAGGGTTTTATATTTTAATTTACAGTTTTATTTTAATATATTAATAAAATTTAATTAATTTAATCAAATTTAATAGAATAGTTTTTAATCATTAAATATTAATTCATATGGAAACGGGTTATTTCTAAAGCAGAATAAGATTTTATTCTACAAAATTGTCACAGTTTATCTTTTCAAAAAATGTATAATGAATATAAAAAAAAAATATATAATAGGTACACACAATTTTAAAAAGTTTAACGTAAATATTATACATATATATTAAATATGAAAAAAAAAAAAATGGAAGAAAATTAGTTTTAAAAATAACATAACCTGATCGAATTCTTCACATTCTTTTTTATCTTCTATATAACTTATAACCATAGGGGAAGATAATCTATCCCATTAGATTTTCCAAGTTCTTGGCGACACTTCTTTCGTTTAGTGCTACATCCCTATTTTATAAGATCCTTGAATTAAACATACGCGTTTCAACATTTATCTTCAGTGTATGTGTTAGCCAAGCGAGTGAATGACTACTACTCTACATATTTATATTACAGGCTTTATGACTTCAAATAACCTTACAAAGTGGGGGTATTTATTTATTAACCTCTCTAGTCATAATTATATATATTTAGTACTATGTATAGTATTAGTAGATTCGACATATTAAATAACCGGTTAGAATGCCGCTTTCTCAATGTGTGTTAGTCTAAATATAAACCTAAACTTATTTCAATTTTGGTCGACAGCATTTTAATATCAAATGCCTCGTTTACATACAGCCACCACCACTGCTCTTCGTACAGCTGTATTTACTTCCCAAGATATTTCAGTAGCAGTGTAGCAAACAGTGAATGTTTACATTATCGCTTCACTTGCTTCCGTTTCTACCTCGGACAATGGAAGACTTCAAAGAATATGCATATGCAATGCATGCTGAATTTTGTCTCCTATGCTAAACAGTTTCTATCGATATTTTTAGGTTTTCCAAGTCATCCTAGAAACCCATTATGCTTTTGGTAGTTCGTCCGTCGCATCTTGGTGTGTATATCTCTCGACCTACTGTAGGGATTTGAAATTTAGTGAACAAGTTAAACTTTTTTCCCCGTAAGCAGAGAAATTATAGCGACTATCAACACTCTACATTTCTTCGACCAGCGAGCAATCGCGAACTGATAGCAACATTTTTTATTTTTCGTAATTTTTGAGTGGGGAGTCATTTTAAAATTATTGAAATGTAGATCACAAATATATATTAAGTATATTCGAAATGGCGGCTTTTACACCCAAAATTACCAGAACAAACCCCAAAAGAAATGTTGCCCTACCCTATAAGGTCAGATACTAAAAATAAGGAAAAAATACATCTTCTTGGGCCATTATTATAAAAGTTATTATAAAAAAAAGTTAAATTTTATAAATTTCTAGGTGGCCGTAACTATGGTGACCCAATTTTTTTATATATATATTTTTTGAGTGGGGTCATCATTTTAAAGGTATTGCAATTTAGATGACAAATATATATCGAGTTTATACAGTGCAGATATGATTTGGTAAGGCTTTAATTTTGTTGATATTTTACTCAATATATTCCCTGCTTAAGAATGACCCAAGAGAGGTCAAAATATCGCAAAAATGTGTATTTCTAATTCCTTAATAAACCAGAACTAACTACTCATGAATTTAAAATAAGGAAAACTTAAAAATAAATCTTTTCCATACTCTACAGGCTAAGCATTCAAGAGAGTTTAAGTCTTAAGACTTAATTTGCAACATCTAAATTTTATTTATTAATTTAGTACATAGATAACCAATTATAATAATAATAATAATAATTAAATAAAACAAATTAAACCTAAAATTAGTCTTTATTTTCTTTAAAAAATTCAATTCAATAACGACACCACCCTTGAATAAAATGACATTATAATTGTTTTAAATGTAATAATTACTATAACAAATGAAATTTAACAATTGTAAAAATGAAAAGAATAAATATATTATATTTTTTTAATTAGTAGAAATTCAGTCAAAAGAAAAGAAAAAAAAATGAACAACTTACAAGAATAGAAAAAGTATAATAATAAAATTCTATAGAATTTTTATAATTCTTTTAAATATATAAAGCAGAAACTAAGTATGGAAAAGCAGAACTTTGTCCAAAGAAAGAGTAGAATTAAAGATTTTTTTTTCTTTATAGAGGCAATTAAAGAGGTTGTGATATTATTATTGAAGGCACTCAGGAGAACAATAAAGCATTATTTTGAACTTAGTGGGAAACTGAAAAGAAATAACTTTTGAATAGGAATAACGAGTTATAAGAATCATATTTCATTTTATTATTATTTATTTCATTTTATTTTATTGTTGTTCAGTTTTCTCTTCTTTCTTTAAAGAGGATAAAAATCTCGTAGAAATAAGTCAGAGATGGAAGTAATTATTATAATAAGGGAATCAGAGAAAATCGTATGAAGATTTATTTCTTTTTGGAAATACCGTCCCGTCCAATAATGATTCTTCATGACTTGATTCCCAGCGAAGTAACACACGTCCCACTCAAATGTCTTTTTACTGCGTTTTTATTAGCTTGCTTGTTTGTTTGTTTGTTTGTTTGTCCGGTACAAATCTTGCAATCGATTTTTAACTAACTTCCCGAATAGCTAGACATTTGAAACTTTTAAAACGTTGTACAAAGATTTGTCCTTTTATAGGTTTAAGATCAGCTCTGATCTCAAACCTATAAAACTGACTGTCATTTATGTCAAGTATATAAATTCGGAACTATTTTTTTTCACTAACATTATATATAACAATGACAATTATATTATCAACAATACATATGATTCAACAGAAAATTTAAAAACGTAGTATGTAAAAAGTTCTTTTTTTTCTTGTAATTATTAATTAATAACTCAGTAAATTCAATTAATACTAAGGCTTGGGCTTGTCAAAGTTATTTGCAGCTGTAGCAAAGCCTAGTCCAGACTGCTGAACCGAAGAGAGGAAACGAGCTAAGCATTTTTCTCTGCGCATGCCCAGTCTGAGATGCGAGATACTTTAAACTGAGCATGCGTAGGCGTACTTTAGACTGGGCATGCGCAGAGACTAATGCTTGGCTCGTTTCCTTTATTTGGTTTGGCAGTCTGGAAACGGCTTAAATAGGTGATTCATTGGACGTAAATGTCCTTAAAAACAGTTAAACAAAGTAAGTGTATGTTTCAGATTGATAAATATGTCTAGCTGTGTCAAGTTAGAAACATACATCTTTATTCATAATTCGTAGTGCAACTTCCAACGACTATTACACCTAAACAGCCATTTTTAGTCGTAAAGGACCAAATACCATGCACATATATAAATAAATATAAAATGTAGCACTATACATCCTCTATATATATTCTGCATTAATAATATGAAAATATAGTGTGCTAATTAGTGTGAGATATAGCTTCCTTGTATCCTATCACCTATGTTACTTTTGGTTTGCTTAATCGATTTATGATTTTCTTATTTATTTGCTTGCTTCCTTATATTTTTAATCTGTCAAAACTGTTCTGATTTAGCTTCCGAGCTTACTGAAGGTAACGGAAGCTATGTGATCGTCCTGAAAAACGAAAAAATGTTAAGTCTCTGATTTCAAAAATTCAAAGACAGAAATCCGTTTCAGACATCAGGGAACATTTTTGGTTCCGTGTCTGTCTGCCTCTCAGTCTATCTGTCACTTAATTTTTCTGAACTAACATATCTTAAAAATTACTTATCTGATTTTATTGAAATTTGGATGGTAGGTTAAAATTATCCTATTGTTGGTCCGGTATAAGTTTCAACCTTCTGCGCCTATTTGCTTCTCTTCCACATGCGCACACTTTTTTTACACACCTATATCTTCAAAAGAACTCATCTGATTTTTATGAAATTTTGATGGTTTGTCAATAGAAGCTTGCAGATAACCCCAGATTAATTTCAAAGTCTTTGCTCTTTCAATTTTGCTAAATTTATACTTTAATTCATGTAAAAAATTAAAACAATTTTGACATATTTCAAAACGAAAGAGGGTGGAGGAATGAAATAAATTTGACAATAATAGTTGTAAATGCATAAAATAATTATATACCATCAAAGTATAAGAAATAGGAAGTGAAAAAGCTACGTGCCACACTAATTGCTAGACTATTTCTATTAATTTATTTATTTTATAAAAACTTACAATTTATAAATAAATATTATTACTTGATAAAAGAAAAATTTATACTTCAATTTAATTATACTGAAGACTTATATTTGAAACTTTCTAAGAAAAAACAAAGATTTAGAATATTAAAACTTGTTTTAAATTTTACTGTTGTTTTAAGATAAAAAAAAAGTTATATACAAATCAATAAGAAACTTTTCAGTTTTTCATACAGCTTATAGACTTTTTAAATGCTAAATACTTTATATTGCGGTTTCAAACTGTAATAAAGTTGGTCGTTAATATCAAATCATAAACTCATATTTTCCTTTCAATAAATATTCCTCTCCATTAATATGACCTGATAAACAAATTTTAAACCATAAACATTTTTATCATCAGTTTTTCTGAATAAGTTTTATTAGAGTTGTAGTGAAGATCCTTTTAGGGTAATAATAAAAAACGTCGATTATCTACGGCAACGTTTCGGCAATCCTGCCATTCTCAAGCCTGAAATATAGTTTATTTGCTGTAAAAAGTCGTTCCATCACCAACAATACATTAAGAACTAACTTACAAGTGTAAACTCATACCTAAAAATCGGTGTTGTGAGGATCGTTAAGGTGGTAATACAAAAAATTTTATTGTACAATAATATGTTCCGTCGTCAACATTCTATCATCTCCTCCACAACATCCTGTCTAAATTGACTTAACATCACTACGTCCGTAACGGGACAGACAAGAGATTCAACATAAAAAATAATAATAACATAAAAAGAGACTAGTAACACACGTATTTTAAAAAACTAACATCTATATAAATTAACAATCAATGGTAACTAGAAGAAGCCAACAACTCTTATCACTGATTACATATCACAGATTATGAGATCTCTTTCTAACTAAGAGATAACATCACTTGTTGTGATGTTAGTTCTTGATGTATTGTTAGTTCTTGATGTATTGTTGGTAATGAAGCGACTTTTTACAGCAAATAAACTATATTTCAGGCTTGAGAATGGCAGGATTGCCGAAACGTTGCCGTAGATAATCGACGTTTTTTATTATTACCCTAAAAGGATCTTCACTACAACTCATATTAATAAAGGGTACCACTTTAGACTAAATTGTAAGTTTTATTAGTGTTTTTGGATTGTTATGTTATTAATATAGTACAGGGTGACCCGCGATAAAATTACATATTGAAACTGGTTGATTATAAGGGTCAAACGCAGCAAAAAATCACGAGTAAGCATACGCCCATTTCACAATAGTTCTTCCACAACCTATCATTACCATTTATTCCCGGAAATTCTCCTCGACGTCTAAAGAGGCAGTGGTCACTGGTCAAGTTATTTAGTGACCAATGCTTAACTTCTAAATATTAGTAATAATTCAAGCTAGTATCTGTGAGTACTGTTATTGGACAGTTGCTCACTTCAAGTCAATCATGTCATTGTAAAAACATACATCATTATTGCTTACAACATGAAATCATGTAGTTGCAATCTTCTAATAAAAATTTAAAAAAATAAAACTATACGAAACAAGTGCAGATTTAAAAAAAAAAAAAAAAAAAAAAAAAAAAATAATAATATCTGGAGGTTGTAAGTATGAAGACGCAAATGAAGCAGTTCTGCAATATGGGAAAATGGTATGGGGATAAAAAACTTCCTCTTTCAGGAACACAACTTTGTTATCTTAAAAAAAAGAATTCTATATAGCGATTTTTTTCTGCAACTATCAATTTTGATGTATGGAGACTGGATATACACAAATATATATTATATAAGCCATTGAGCCTGTGGTAACCGACTTAATTTTATATTTAGAAAAAAAAAATTAAATTAAGTAAATTAATTAAGTAATTAATTAATTAACTAGATTTCTATTAAGATAAGTTATTATATCTATTTGAAAACCAACAAATCAAAACAAACATTTATTTTTATTGGAATAAATGTGGTTGCCTTAGCTTAGTTACAAACAAATGCTACGTTCACACATCGTTTTGAAAGCGTTTCGGATCCAATTAGTTTTCAAAACGATTCCCGTTCACACAACAAAAAATACAGGTGATCAACGGTGACGTCACGAGTAAAACCTTCTTTCTAGTTACCTAATATGTCCGCGAATTTTTACATTTTATTTACAAGTTATTAAAAGTTTTTACAGGTTCATTATAGTATTAACTTTTGTTTAAAAACGTTTTTGCAGTTTAAAAAAAAGAAAATGAAGTTCACGAAAATCAAGAATTTAAAAAGTAAAAAAAGAGTAAATAACCTGATATCTTGATCCCCTCCACGACCTGTTCATACGAGAGTTTTGAATTCGATCCCCCGTTCCGATCACGTATTTTTGGTGGAGCGGATTTAACCTTATTCGATCCGTCGTTCTCCGTTCGTACAGCGTTTTGAACTAGCGGATCGTTTTCAAACCCGTTTTCAAAACGATGTGTGAACGTAGTAAAAAAATTGCGAAATGCGTCTTTGTCGGGACACTACTCGATTATATATATGGTGATTGTTTACCTCATAGACAGCACCGAGAGGCATGACGAGGCAGGCAACCATGAGGTCAGCTACAGCCAGCGATACGATCAGGTAGTTGGCAACATTCTGAAGATTTCTCTCTAGTAATATGGCAGCTATCACGAACACATTGCCTGAAACAACACCAATCAAACAATTAAGTCATTGATAAGAGATCTTCATAAAAATAAAAATTAAGTACAGGGGAAGGGAGGGGAGGGGGGGACGCATGAGGTCAATGAAAGCCGTATTCAGTTTTTTTTCATCATTGTGAGCCCCACTATAATTACATAGTATTAAATGTATAAATTAAAATTTAATTTAACTAGGCTTCGCGTGGCTCTATCATTAAAGCGAGCGATAACATATAATAATTTATAAGGTTTCAAATCGACTTATTTCAGTTTAGAGAATTGTGCTAAGAGCAGAAGGTATCAGAGTCAGATGAGGATGAAATGGCGGTAGGGTTTCAGTTCTTGACAGCCTCGAAAATTTCCTTCTGCTTTAACCCCTCTGAAAATTCTCTAGCTTATTGAAATACCACCAGGGATATTTTGTTTGGAACCAACTCCAACCACCTTTCTTTTTTAACCCCCCCCCCCCTAACTCTCCCCCCCCCCCCCCCCCGGTACCTTTACTTCAAGACCCTTAATCTATTTTCCAAAGGGTTCGCTCACCCTTTTCCTCAGCAGACTCTCCTCAAGGCAACCGCTATCATTATTTTCGCCCCAACATATTGTAGAGCTCATAAATTTCACTCCTTTTTTTCAACCTCTCGTTCACTTTCTCTTATCTTCCGTCTCTTTTTTTTGTTTCCCCAACCTCTTCTATGATTGATTTATCCTCTTTCTACTCTTCATTCCGAAAAAATAAATATATATCACGAGTTATTTACCCCTATTGAATTTCCATCCTTTAAAAAGAAAGAACCTTTCCTCAATTAAGTTTAAGTAAAAAATAAGGGATAATTGATCAGGATGTAATTAAAACATTTCGTCCTTTTTAACAGGATAATTACCTTTAAAAATAATAAAATATCAATAAATTTGTTTAGCAATATTGCAAACACTCGTAAAAAGTTAATTATGGGCATTGTTACGTTACCTAATTACAATTACTGTCATCCATCTTGTTATTGTTCTATATTTAACCTAATTAGAATTAGAGGTGTTGAATCGTCTGAAGATGTAAGCTTCATATTTATATCTAACTAGCTGGATACCAGTGCTTCGCTACGGAGTGTAATTTTAATTTGATTTGAAGTTTATAAACTACCATCAAGATCAAGAAAAATTTTAATTATTTTATCTACGATTGATACGAAATATAAACATTACATCTCTGTTTAGATGCGTAGTAAGTGATAATTTACGTACTTGTATTCATTGCGCATGCGCGTCTCATAGTTCTGAAGAAGTCCTCTTCTTTAGCACGCTAGCGCGGTAAAGAAGAGGAATTCTTCAGCTTTACGCACGATTAGCGAGTTTGTTTACATTTAACAAAACTAATTTGCTGTTCTTTTATTAAAGTAACTGTTTATATCGAGTTTTTTTTGTGAAAATATTGAGTGAATCAAGTGACTTTGACGAAAATGTGGAGAATAATACTCCTTCAGAAATAATTAATTCGGCAAAAAATACAACTCAAGAATTAATGCCATCTTTATCAAGAGAGAGATACGAACTTACATACAGCAAGTTTATTTTTTTCTGTATTTATTATTTAAATCTAACAATCGTAGATAAAGTACGGTACGCAACTCGTGCGAAAACTGCATTTTGCATTGCTCGTGTGGTTTTACTACCCTCGCTGACGCTCGGGTGCAAACTCCACACTAGTATGCAAAATGCTACTTTCCGCACTCGACGCGTAATGTACTATTACTATGCGAGAATATCTAGATTCTATCCTTCCCACTTATTTCTATACCCATTCCTCTTTGATAAGATAATTTAATATCCCAAATTTATCCCCCTCCTAAATGAAAATAGGACAAAACTGCACATAACAACAATTACTGCACTTTTAAAAAGCTTTTCAACGATATGCATCATGAAGAGTATTCATTACTGTGTATTCATTACATGTACCCCGGACCCCTGTACACCAAAATTTAAATTTCAAAAATTCATGTCGACAGAGATTTTCCCCTTGCTTTGAAGGTCAAGTGTGCAAATGTTCATCGAGATTGGACTAAAACTGTAGATTTGCATAGAGAATATACACAGACATACGTTGACTTTTATATATATAGATTATTGGTCGTATAGTTAGTTGTACAATATTGTGTTTAAGCTTATCTTTCCACTTATTTATGTCAGTATTGGTTTATTTGATGAGCATTTATCCAGGAATTTGTCTTATTTTTTCAGTTATTTATGCTAATATTGATTTGGTTTCTTATGTGCCATGATGCGTTCGAATTCACTAACCAGGTCTTCCGAATCAGCGTCTTCGAGAAGACCAACTTAAACAACGGTCGAATGTTTATTCTTCCTGTGATTAATATTATAATTTTACTTCCGAGCTTACTGAAGGTGACGGCGGCTATATGCGGTCGTTCTAAAATACCAAATTTCTTTATATCTCCGTTTCAGACATCAGGGCCAAATTTTGGTGTCTGTTTGTCTGTCTGCCGCTTAATTTTTGCGAACCAACATATCTTTTCCAACTGATCGTCCAATTTGATTAAAATTTGGATGTAGGTCATAATTAGCCCATTGTAGGTCCCATATATGTTTCAACCTTCTGTGCTTAAAAAGAAAGGGTAGTTTCTCTTGTCTCCCCAAAATATTGAGACTCCTTCGCTATTTAAAAAATATCTTATACATAAAACTATAAAAATGAGTTTTACAGTTGTCTTAGAATATATTTAATATTCCTGTCTTAAAAGTTATTTAGACTAAGGATCACATTTATACACACAAGTGTGATATTCCTTTGTCCCAAGGTAAATTGGAATAAATATCCCTTTGTCTTAATAGTAATTTAGCTTAAGTGATAATATACTTCTCTGTATTATGTTCCTAACTAAATAACTTAAGACAAAGGATTATAGGGGGGGGGGGGGGGGGGGGGGGGGTATTGCTTAAGTAAAAAAGTACTCTATTTGTATTATCAAACTTTAATACATGATGGTTGTTCGACATTCAACATCCTTAATTCCATATACACACATTAAAATATAATATTATTTTAAAAAATATATAATATTAAAATATACTAGTATTATACATTTACAAAATAAACATAACAGAAATGATATTACTTCTAGTCTGAAATAAATAAATATACCTATACTTTCTTTCTAACAGTAAAAAAAAAACGGGCGTAGAATCAGGGGGGGGGGGGGATAAAAAGAGTATACTGGGGAAGGGGAAATGGGATTTCCAAATTTAATTTCGGATTTTCGTAGAAATCTGAATGCATTTAGCTTAATGGAAAGACGGCTTTCTGATTCCTCAAAAGATATAACCTGGAAAAGAAGGAGAATAAAAAATAAATGGAGATTCGCTAAAAGGAAACAAGGGGGAGGGGGGGGGGGGATATGAACCAGATGCTAGCATAGGCAAATTGAATTGCTCATATATAATAGAGAGTTGCCATTATCTCTATGTCTCTAAGGAAACAAATATGTACCAAATATCACGGAAATACTGCTGTAAGAGTGTACACAAACTATAAGTTAATAAATAATAGTTTTAAGTTTTATCATAAGCTTTTCTTCATAAGCTAGCTCTACAGATACGAGTGCATGATAAAAGTAATAGACCTATTAGTATATTTTCATTTAAGTCATCAGGGGTTATTAATATGAACACTTTTAGCGAATTTTTGAAAATTTTCTCAATAGAAATCCGTTTTAGACCATTCTGAATCGATTCCTAAAATTTAACACTTTTTTATTTATGTATGTATGTATGTTCAGAATTGGTGTATAAGTGCTGCGATCTAGCGGCTGTTTCTTAATTACTCGTCCTGCACTCTAGCGGGAGCCCTTCAAACTAAAAACCATGCGACGGTGAGTGTCCGTTATAACTTTGAACCTCGTATCTCGTTCCGTCTCCAACGTCCGCTCGACCTGGTCGTGTGCCGGTTCCCGGTTCCGTATTATAATACATATGTTCTCTCCGAGCTCGGTTCGGTTCGGCATGCAGTAGAAGAACCAGAGAAGAAGGATCGCCATCGAGAGTGGGCCCACTCATCGAAAACGTCGCATCAAGTCGAGATACAGATACATCAGGTCTCAGGTCAGTCCACAGCTTTTCTTCAAATTCTATAGGTCCTTTGGTATATCTAACATTTCTCAATTACAACTTATGTACTAGGTCGGTCGGATTTGGTACATATGAATTTGGTCAATTTGGGCCGGATTTCGTAATTCTACAGTTATCGAGTTCGTACAGTTGTCGTGTTCGGCGTAGTGATCTGATTGGACATTCAACCCTCGATGTTTCTAAGTTCGTTTCTCAAATTCGGAGTCAGTTCGAGTTGTCGGTGTTTTTTATTTAAATTTATTAAATCTTTGTGTTCATTTTTGCGAAGTTTCTGGGTCCCTAATAAACTTGGCGATTTTTAATTTAATAAAATCTGTGTTGTGTCGATTGGTCGATCTCGTTCGGAGGTCATTCTATAGTTCTTTCTGGTTCTGAACTATTTCTGAGTTCTCTTAAGATTGAGAGCCTGTGAATAGGTTACTTAGTCTCATATTCTTCATTTTCATATTATTTTATTAATTCTAAATTTTCGTTTTTCGGTGCTTCGAATGAAATTAGATATTCTTGGTCGATGTTCATCGTGGTCGATACTCGTTGTATGTAATCGAAGTGAGTTTTTCGTTAAAGATTTTATTTAAGTATTTTACTTTTATGGATTTTCGTAATGGTGCTCATGATGTCTCGTTCATAAAGTGTCGCATTTCTTCGGTTTTGGTTGAATTAAGTTTTTTGGGCTGTTAAAAGTTCAGTTTATAAGAGAAAACGATATATCGATATATCATTGTAACGTCGTCGTATATTCTTATATTTGATATCGATCTCGAATTCAAGACATATCGATAGGTAGTTCTGCCGTCTGTCTTTATACTGTGTCCCAAGATAATTAAATTACGCTTGATTCTTCGAACCTTTGTACCCTGGCCTATCAAGGTGTCTATCTTTATCTTAATTAATTCTTATAATCTCTTCGTTATTATTCTTTTCGGATTTATTAAAAATAAACATTCTCTCTTTTAAATTCATTCTAAATACGAATTTTCTCATTCAAATTGTGCTTCACCACGAAGTCATAGAAAATTAATTTTTGGATATTTGGGTTCGTCTCGTTCTACTCTTTTATTCGAGTACCCACATTGGATATTTTTCTTTAGATTTTTATTTTTTATTTTTTTTCTCATTTTATTATAATGGCTAGTAAAGAGGAAAAGAAGCTTGAACTTTTACAAGCCAAGCAAAAGGCTTTATTCGTACGTGCTCAACAAGCCTTTGATTTAGTTTCAAAACTTAACGATGCCAAGGTCTGTAGTCAGTTTAAAGTCAGAGCCGCAGCTCTTGTTCCTACCCGAACTGAATATCTTCAATTAATAGATGAGATTAATTTCTTAAAACTTGAGATTAATAATCCTGCTGATCCAGTCGAATATCAATCTTTAAACTCATTTGACGAATTATATTTCACTGTCGCTGATTATCTAAGCCGGATAAGAGGCGAGCCTTCATCCTCGTCAGCCAAGGTTGAGACCTCTGGTAATCATTTAGGTAATATGGGTCCTAATCTTCCCAAAATTTCTCTGAAAGGGTTTAAAGGGTCATTAACTGAGTGGATGCCTTTCTTTAATTTATTTACAAGTTTAATTCATGAAAATAAAAACTTATCTCCTGTTCAGAAACTGTTTTACCTAGAAGGGTGCTTAGAAGGCGAACCTCTAGCCTTAATTAAACATCTTCCTAAGACAGATTCCAACTATCAAGTAGCTCTTAATATACTTAAAGATAGATATCAATCTACTCGACATCTCGCTGCTGTTTATGTGGATCAACTTATTAATATTCAGCCTATAAAAACAGATTCGTATAAACCTCTTCGTTCTTTTTATGAAACCCTTTCTGAAAATTATTCTGCACTAAAAGCCTTAAATGTATCCAACCTTTCTGACTTTCTTCTTTTTCATATGGCCTTTCGCAATCTCCATATTAATACTCGTAAGCTCTTCGAGTCAGAGCGTCGAAATATAATTAAATCGTCAGAAAATCAGGATATTTCTCAATCTCTTCCTAAATTTGAAGACCTGTTAGAGTTTCTTTCGTCTTATTGTAAAGTGTTGGAAACATCAAATATGACATCATCAAGTCATGACTCGTCAGAAAAGTCTAACAACTCTCTTTCAAAATCACAACCAGATTTTCGTCGTGAAAAAAATGCTTATGTCACCACACCTCAGTCTAAGAAAAGTAGTTTCCCTTTTGATCGTAAGCAAAGCTCTAATAATAACAATACTTCTTTTAAACCTGTTAACAGATCTTGGTCTCCCCCTACATGTCCTTTATGTAAATCAAGTCATTCGATATACAAATGCCCTCAGATGTTCAATAGTTCTCCTGCAGATCGAAAGCAGCTTGTTACCTCAGCAAAATGGTGCATTCAATGTTTGGGCCATAGTTCTTCAGATCAGTGTATTTCAAAATCAAAGTGTTTTCGCTGTCAAAGCCCTTCACATCATACACTTTTACATGACTGTTATGATAAACCAGAAGGTTCTAATCAAAATCAGGGTCACTCGTCATCTACTGATGTAAACATTCAAGTTCATTCTGTAAGTTCGGAAAAGCCTCTGTCTATGGTCGTTCTCGGGACAGCAGTGGTCCATATAAAGGATAGTAGTGGCTCGTTTGTAGAAGCTCGTGTGTTACTCGATTCGGGGGCGCAAGCTTGTTTTCTTACCCGCTCATTCTTCTCTAAACTCGGACTTACCCTTGAAAAATCTAATATTACTGTCAAGGGACTTGGTCAAATTTTAGTTACGCATGCTCGTGGTCATTCGATGGTTTCGATAAAACCTCGTTTATCAAGTGAACCAATCCTATCTACTGAAGTTATTGTCATGGATAAACTTACAGGTAGATTACCTTCTCATCATCTACCAGCCTCAGTTCGAAATCATGCTCGTGGGTTAGTATTAGCTGATCCAAATTTCGATGTTCCTTCAGGTGTGGATGGAATTATCGGTGCGGAGCTGATACCATATATTTACCATGGTTCCTCTCATTCATTTGGACCAGGCCAACCCAGTGCGATGAGTAGTATATTCGGTTAGGTTATCATAGGAGCTGTAAGTAACTCGTCACAGCTTTCAGCTTTCGTTTCTGAAATATCTTTAGACCAGTCCTTAAGGAGGTTTTGGGAGTTAGAACAATCTCCTGAAAGGGAATCTTGTGATCCCGAGGATTTAATTTGTGAAGAACTTTTCACCTCTAAATGTCGACGTGATGAAGGAAGATATGTGGTTCCTCTTATGTTAAAACCTAATTGTTCTATGTTAGGCGATTCCTACAATTACTCTAAAAGATGCCTTTTAAATCTCGAAAAAAGGTTGAATCGTGACTCAGTCCTCAAAAATGCATATCATTCTTTCATGAAGGAGTATGAGGATTTGGGACATATGCGCAAGCTGAACGACCCAAATGTCACTTCTTCTTTTGTAATCCCTCATCACCCTGTTTTAAATCTTTCAAGTTCTACTACAAAGCTTCGTGTAGTGTTCAACGGTTCAGCAAAATCTACTTCTGGTCTATCTCTTAATTGCTGTCTTTATACCGGTGAAAAACTTCAAAAAAATATCGATGATGTTATCTTCAAGTTCCGTCTTCATTCGGTGGTGTTTACTGCAGACATAGTCAAAATGTTCCGACAGTTCAAGATACTTTCTGAGGATACCGCTTTTCAACACATTCTGTGGCGCTATTCTGAAGATCAACCTGTGTCTACTTATGTTTTACTTACAGTTACATATGGACTTCGTTCTGCTCCATATCTTGCTTGTAGAACTCTCAAACAACTTGCTATTGACTATGCTGAATCTTATCCTCGAGCTAGTCGGATTTTGAGGGAGGATATTTACGTTGACGATGTCATCAGTGGAACAGACACAGTGGAAGAAGCTGTTGAACTCCAGCAAGAAATCATCTCATTGTTAGCTCAAGCTGGCCTTAGATTGAGGAAATGGAGTAGTAACCATCCTACTTTACTTTCTAGCCTTCCTCCTGAGGATTGTGAATCACCTCTCTCTTTTGATTCAGAATCTGTTTCTATTAAGGTTCTAGGTCTTCAATGGCTTCCAAAGGAGGACATGTTCTCTTATAAAATAAATTCATTAACTCCTTGCTTCACTAAAAGAGGAATATTATCCGACATTTCCCGGTTATTCGATCCTATGGGATGGCTCTCTCCTGTTGTATTCTTTGCAAAACATTTCATTCAACGGCTTTGGTTATCTGGTTTATCCTGGGATGAAGAGATTCCTATGGACCTTCGTGATGACTGGAGAAGATTTATCACGGAATTACCTTGTATTTCTGAAATTAAAATTCCACGTCTTGTGAAACCTTTATTATTTACTTCTTTTATTCTTGTAGGATTCTCGGATGCAAGTGAGATTGGGTTCGGTGCTGTTATTTATTTAGTAGGCCTTTCTAAGGACACTAACTCTTCTTTTCTACTACTCGCGAAGTCACGAGTAGCTCCTTTAAAATCTCTATCGATTCCTCGCCTTGAACTTTGCGGAGCTCTTCTCTTATCTCGACTGTTTAAAACCTGTCTCTCAGCTTTATCATCAGTTAGCATTCAAGAAGTTCTTGCCTTTTCTGATTCAATGACAGTGTTGGCTTGGCTTAGAACTCCACCTCATAAGTTAAAGTCATTCGTTGCTAATAGGGTGGTAGAAATCGGAGAAGCCCTTAATCCTTCTCAATGGCATTATGTGAGCTCTAGTCAAAATCCTGCTGACTGTGTTAGTAGAGGTCTGTTTCCTTCTGCAATCGTAAATCATAACCTCTGGTTTTATGGACCCTCATGGCTGTCTACAGATCGGGTGGAGTGGCCACTTAATCATGAATTTACTCCTCCAAAGGCAGTACCTGAGATGCGACCATCTACTTCAAATTTCACCGCTAATATTATAAAATCGAAAAGTCCAGACTTTATCAGTAAATTTTCTCAGTATACTCGTTTAGTCCGACTCACAGCCTGGTGGTTAAGTTACGTCTCTAACTTACGTTCCCCTCACGATCGTCTCTGTGGTCCTTTGTCAGCCAAAGAACTTGTTGAAAGTAGTCATCGTCTAATTTACCTCGACCAACGTGTATTTTTCAAAGAAGATATTTCACTACTGGAAAAGGGGAAAGAGTGTTCCAACCAGCTTCGTAAACTCCGTCCCTTCCTCGATTCAAAAGGTTTGGTTAGGGTGGGGGGCAGGATCAGACATGCTGACCTGCCAGCAGAAGCACGTCATCCTTTGCTTCTGTCTAAAGATAGTTGTCTCGCAAAACTATTAATTAATTATTATCATATTCTCTACTTACATGTAGGACCTCGAACTCTCCATTCATTACTTCAACGGGAGTACTGGATTCTCTCAGCTCGCCAACTCATTCGGACCCAACTCTGTAAATGTTTACCGTGCTTCAAGATGCGTTCATCTCACTTACAACCCCTTATGTCAGATTTGCCTCCAGCTCGCGTTCGGCAAGCTCGAGTCTTCCAAACGGTTGGAACTGATTTTGGTGGTCCTTTTCTAGTCAAGGAGAGTAACCTTAAGAAAGCTCGAGTCTCTAAGGCGTATCTCTGTTTATTTATTTGTTTTGCCACAAAGGCAGTCCATCTTGAGGTGGTGTCGGACCTTTCCACGGATGCCTTTATTGCGGCACTGGAACGGTTCTTTAGTCGTCGAGGTCTTAGTTCAGGCATTCATTCGGACTGCGGTAGTAATTACGTCGGAGCCAAAAGATATCTTACTGATGTTCATGAAATGCTCAGTATTCGTCCCAATAGAGAGAAAATCCATAACTGGCTGAGCCAGAAGAAGATTACCTGGAAGTTCAATATTCCGACGGCCTGTCACTGGGGAGGAATTTGGGAAGCAGGTATCAAATCTGCAAAACATCTAATAAAGCGTGCTGTCTCAGATCGTGTCTTGACGTTTGAAGGTCTCACTACTGTATTCGCCAGAGCGGAAGCAGTGCTCAATTCAAGGCCTCTGTGCCCACTCTCCACTGATCCTGAGGAGCTGGACACCCTCACACCTGCTCACTTTATCATAGGTGGACCCATAGTGGCTCTTCCAGAACCTCCATTAAATGACATTCCACTTAATCGTCTCTCAAAATGGGAAATCGTTCGTCAGATATCACAGCACTTTTGGGACCGTTGGAGGAGTGAATATCTCAACACTTTAACTCAACGTCACAAGTGGAACAAATCCGAGCCAAATCTCGCAGTTGGTGATTTGGTATTGCTGAATGAGGGTCGTAGTCCCCCTCTGTGCTGGCGCTTGGCACGAGTTATAGCCCTTTTTCCAGGTCCTGATCAGGTTGTTCGGCCTGTTAGATTGCGAACAGCCCAAGGAGATTTTAATCGTCCAGTGGTCAAACTAGCCCCTCTTCCAGGGCCATAGACTTTTTCTTTTTCTTTAATCCTAAAGGTACATTATTTTTTTCTTTTTTTTGTTATTGAAGGTATTCTTATTTTCTTATCAAGTGAGATAATCACTCAAGTTTCTTTTCTGCTTTCTCTTTCCTTCTCTCGTTAGGCAGATAGGTTCGGCCCTTATTTTTTTTCAGTCAACATTTTCTTTTTCTTTACACTAAGTAAAGCTTTTTCTTTGAAATCCCCTTGGTTTCGGTGAGGGGTATGTTCAGAATTGGTGTATAAGTGCTGCGATCTAGCGGCTGTTTCTTAATTACTCGTCCTGCACTCTAGCGGGAGCCCTTCAAACTAAAAACCATGCGACGGTGAGTGTCCGTTATAACTTTGAACCTCGTATCTCGTTCCGTCTCCAACGTCCGCTCGACCTGGTCGTGTGCCGGTTCCCGGTTCCGTATTATAATACATATGTTCTCTCCGAGCTCGGTTCGGTTCGGCATGCAGTAGAAGAACCAGAGAAGAAGGATCGCCATCGAGAGTGGGCCCACCCATCGAAAACGTCGCATCAAGTCGAGATACAGATACATCAGGTCTCAGGTCAGTCCACAGCTTTTCTTCAAATTCTATAGGTCCTTTGGTATATCTAACATTTCTCAATTACAACTTATGTACTAGGTCGGTCGGATTTGGTAAAATGTATACATATATATGTATGTATATATGATATATGTGTCACTCCAGACGATATCTCCCCTTAGGATGCACTTAAAAATTTCAAACAAATTTTAAAATGTCAATAATGTCACAAGAATGGATGAGTTCGTTGGCCAGCATTTTTGGAGTCCATTTAGGGGGTCAAATTTTGACCATTTAGGGTCAAAAATAGCATAAAAACATGTTTTTTCCATTTTACCCCTCTCTTAAATGAAAATATGACAAAAGTGTACATAACAACAATTACTGTACTCTTAAAGAGCTTTTTAACGAAATGCATCTTTAAGGGTTCAAACTACTTTGACTTTTGTACCCCGTACCCTTTTGTTACCCTTGTTACCCTTTCGTGTACCAAAATATTTTCACCCATCCAAATTCTAAACAAGAATTTTCCTATATTATCATAAGCCAATAATACGCAGATTTTTTTTGAAAATTCGCTCATTAAGTCATGGTGCATGATTGGACTTTTTAAAAAAAAGGTGATATTTCATCCCTTAATTGGGATATCTTCAAACCTCGTTATTGAAGTTATGATGTTTCTTTTTAGAAATCTTCTTTACCGATTAGTTGGTAAATTGTCTAATTTTAATAAAGGCAAAATGCCTTAGAGTCAGTTGATTAAGCTCTATTGACTCATATCAGCCATTAAGTCTTGATTAAAATTAGACAACGAGAGCCAGCGTGGCCGTGTGGGTTAAACCACGTCTGCTCGGCCATCACTGAATCATGAGTGGAACGAGACGGGGTTCGATTCCTCGCCGTGACGTTCTGATTTATATGGCTCACTATTGATCACATCATACTCGCTTCGGCGGTACTATGTACAGAGGTATGATGTGTGAAGTGGCTGGAACTCTCCACCGCGGGGCGTAAAAAGGGCCTAAGTGATGGCCTAATTGCAAGGTTCGAACAAGTGGTTCGTCCTACCCGTTGTAGTAGAAAGTACTAGACTACTACTACTAAAATTAGACCATTTACCAACTAATCGGTAAAGAAGATTTCTAAAAAGAAAGATCATGACTTCATAACGAGGTTTGAAGATATCCCAATTAAAGGATGAAATATCCCAATTGAGGGATGAAATGTCACCTTTTTTAGTTCTTCTACCTTAAATTTCGGCCCCTGGACTTCTGAAAAATTTATTATAAGTTATTAAGTTTAGTTAGATAGAACTGGAAACACAGAGGCGTTACCTCATTACTACGTTTTTATTAACTTGTTTTCTTGTTTGTTTGTTTGTCCGGTAAAAATCTGGCAATCAATTTCTAACTAACTTCCCGAATAGCTAGACATTTGAAACTTTTAGCATAGCTCAGAACATGATGACAATGCATTATTTGAATACTTATAGCCATCTTTCAGCAGAATTTAATTGGTTTTCAGCAAATTTTGCTCTATGGAAAGTTAGTTCGGAAAAAATCCGCCAGTAATTTTATTTGTTTTGCCATGTCCCATATTTACAATCTTCATTTTGACGGGTTTCAAATTTGTGATTTTTATAAATAAGAAATAAGCTTAGAATAATACAATATATAGAAGGAGGATGCACTGATAACATTGACGCCAACTTTGGTTCTGTCCCTTAATCCGCGTTCTAAAAATTCATTTTTGTAATTTGTGACGTCATAACTCTAAAATTATTAGCCTTCGGTTATTTAATTTAATTTTTAGTAAATTCAAATTATTGATAGTTAGTTTCGTTTATTGTAATATTTTTATTGTGTTTTATCTTATTTTTAGCTTGAAATATGCTGAAAATATTTTTTATTATATCATGCCGTATGCGAGGTGAAAAAAATGACGTCAGAGTGAAACGTAAACCAATAGCAGAGTTTGTCTTCTTGATTGTTTGTGAGCGGGCTTTGAATAGTTACAAAAGTATGTCCAACCTTCTCCAGTATAATGAAAAAAATGAGTGTTGTTATGTTGGCAGCCTGGTTTTAAGGACACAACCTCTCGGCAAAAGTTGGCTCCAGTCTCTTATCAGTAATTGCATAGGATTCCGATTCTATGCTCCTTCTATATATAGTTTTATTCTAAGGAAATAAGCATTGAATGACAGCAAAACAGGAAATATATCGATTATATTATTTATCAATTATATTATTTCAAGTATATCGATGGCACGGTTTCGATTTAGTGTTGGGGAGATCCGTTGTACAAAGATTTGTCCTTTTATAGGTTTAGGATCAGCTCTCTAGATGGTTGTCATTCATGTGAAGTAAATAAATTCGGTACTATTTTTTTTTTTTTTCATTAACATTATATATTATATAACAATAACAATTATATTATCAAAATTACATACGATTCAACAGAAAATTTAAAAACATAGTACATAAAAAGTTCTTTTTATCTTGAAATTATTTATACGTGTAGTCGCACATCGCGTGGAGGTACATATACACATCATAGTCATTTTTAGTCATGATATTAGTCACGAAAGCTCCAAGGGTCTGGACTCCAATAGACGAATAGACTAGTACATATGAATTAATAGTAAAAAACAAGCTTTTATCCAATATTATGGGCGTGCTCAAGAAATAACTAGTCCGCCATCTTGTGCTATCCACCATATTGGATTTAGAATGACTTCACTTAGCTTACCAAGCATTGTCAACAAAACTAAACGTGTATGCAAAATTTCAATTCAATCGGTTGAGGATAACTGCTTTAAAATTCAGTTCCAAGATTTGACCCGAACATACATACATACATACATTCATACATACAAACATTGCAAGTTAAATAAAAGCTTGTAATAATTTCAAGATAAAAATAACTTTTTATATACTACGTTTTTAAATTTTCTGTTGAATCATATGTAATGTTGATAATATAATTATCATTGTTAGTTATAGTTATATATAATGTTAGTGAAAAAAATACATAGTTCCGAATTTATTTACTTCACATAATAATGACAACCATCTAAAGAGCTTATGTTAAACCTATAAAAGGATAAATCTTTGTACAACGGATCTCACAAACACCGAATCTGAACCGTGCCATTGATATGCCCCTATGTAGGGACAGTAAGAGAAGAAAAATGTGTACAAGTAAAGAAGTACAGATGCAAGAAAAATCAAACCTATACCTAGGATACAAGTGTAAACTAACCTGGGTGTCACAAGTCAATTAATTTATTTCTCTGTTTACTTTTCGCTGTCATTCAATGTTTGCCTCTTAATAAAAAAAATCACAAATTTGAAACCGGTCAAAAAAAGATTGTAAATACTATGGGATATGTCAAAACAAATAAAATAACTTGCGGATTTTTTCCGAACTAACTTTCCATACAGCAAAATTTGCTGAAAACTAATTAAATTCTGCTGAAAGATGGCTAAAAGTATTAAAATAATGCATTGTCATCGTGTTCTCAGCTATTCTAAAAGTTTCAAATGTTTAGCTACTCGGAAAGTTAGTTAAAAATCGATTGCAAGATTTGTACCGGACAAACAAACAAACAAACAAGAGAGCAAGCTAATAAAAACGTAGTAAAAATCAATGTAATTAGATTTATTTTTGCTATAAAAAAGTTTTTTAAATCTTAAAAAGCCATTAAAACGGATAAATTGTTATAATTATACTGATTGCTTACTTACTAAAGTCGACTTCTTGATAACACTTGAACTGGAGAATATTAAAATGTTTTTTACTCTGTTGTGGATATTTTAAGCACTGCATTATAATATACTTGAATAAGGCTTTGTTCTTAACACTTCTTTTGACAGACCCAAGTGCCGTTCTTCAAAGAAAGGTTCTTAACCACCCACATAAAGTACTCTGAAATAAATATAAGCGTGGGTAGATAAGAATATATAAACAGAATAAGAGCAAATAAGGAAGAACAATTCCTCTGCTAATTCTATTTGTTAATAAGACAGCTGATAAAAATAGACTGTCAAGTGGTGTGGCACATAGCTTCCTCACATCCTGTATTGATTTTATGCTTTTACAAACCATTATTGTATAATTTGTTTAATTATTTCCCCCGTTTTTTTTTTTAATCTGACAAAATTGTTTTTATTTTTTACATGAATTAAAAATCGGTCCGAGACAACGCAGACAAACTTTCTCATATACGAGTTCATAATTACTTAGCCCAGTGTTTTCCATTTATTTGTTTTTGTATTTACATTTATTATTACTGAATATTTCATCAAAATATACCATAAAAATAACTTCTCCTTGGCGGGGAATCGAACCCGGGCTCTCCTTGTCCGCGTTTTAAGCTATTTTCTCAGGAACTAGATTTTTCCCGGGAAAACGGGTTATATCGTAACATTCGTATTTAAATGGACTATATTTTAGATGTTTTTAATTAAAATCGTCGGAACCGTTTTCGAGAAATAATTTTTTTTCACGTTTTTTCAGAGTTTTTGGGGGATAGGGCCCCCAAATTTGGAGCTAAAATTCATTTCTCGATTTCGCCTCGGGTTATGTTTTTTCTGAACATGTATGCCAAATTTGGTCAAAATCGGCCCAGTAGTTTAGGCTCCAGGCGTCTGCACAGACGACAGACGACAGACGACAGACAGACATTTTTTAAAAACCACTTTTTTGGACTCAGGGGACCACAAAACGTGTAAATCCATCAAAATCTCAAAATCGAATTTTCGCGCCATCACAGTACTTTCTCTTTACATGAGAAAGTAAAAAATATCAACTAAACAAAAGTTAAAATGTGCAGACGGTTCAAATTAATCTGGGGCTATCTGCGAGGTTACTTTCGATAAACTATAAAAGTTTCAAAAAATAAAATAAATAAATCAGATAAGTAATTTTAAAGCTATAGTTTTAAATGAATAGGTGTTTGTGCGCATGTGGAAGAGAAACAAATGAGCGCAGAAGGTTGAAACTTATATGGGGACATTAATGAGCTAATTATAACCTACCATGCAAGTTTCATTAAAATCAAACGTGTTGTTTTAAGATATGTTGGTTCGCAAAAATTGAGCGACAGACCCGCAAACAGACACAGAACCAAAAAAATGTTCCCTGATGTCTGAAACGGATTTCTGTCTTGGAATTTTTGAAATTGGATACATAAAATATTTTCGTTCTTCAGAACAATCACATAGCTTCCAATACCTTCGGTACCTTTATTTATTATTACAAAATTCATCATAAAGATAACTTCTCCTCGGTGGGGAATCAAACCCGGCCTCTCTTCGTACGGGTTTGAAGCACCGCGTCCGATTTGTTTGTTATAATTTGTTATAATGTTACATTCAGATTAAATCTGTTTATTATTTTATTTCTTTTACTTCCCGATTAATAGAACATTTCCTTAATAAGAGCATTAGCGTGAAACGTGACTCACTTCTCTGGGATTCGAACTCATCACCCGTGAGCTAATTGACATTATTCATATTCGTCCAATAATTCTTTTAAACTTTTATTTCAATTTTCAAATACAAAATGCGTAGAGTGTTAATCTTTTATTTGATATTCTTTTTTTAAATCCTTTATATTAACTTCACTTTTGTGCCTGGGGGAGTGCCTGGGGGAGTGCCTGGGTGCCTGGCGTCAACATTTTTGGAAGGCTAGTTAACCCTATTCTACTTATCCGATCGAGCTGAAACTTGGCACATAGACTCTCTACCAATACAACAACATTTTAACAAATTAATTAATTAATTAAATTTAATTAATTATTAAATTTAATTAATTAATTAATTAATTTTTCAATTTAATTAATTTTTTTTTAAAAATGAATGGATTAAATAAATTTTAAAAAATTAAGTATTAAAAGTAAAATAAAAAATTAATTAATTAATCAATTGGTTGGTATATAAAATCTTTGGAAGGCTAGTTAACCCTCTTCTACTTATCCGATCGAGCTGCAACTTGGCACATAGACTCTCTACCAATACAAAAACATTTTAACAAATTAATTAATTAATTAAATTTAATTAATTAATTAATCAATTAATTAAATTTAATTAATTAATTAATTAATTAATTAAATTTAATTAATTAATTAATTAATTAATTTTTCAATTTAATTAATTTTTTTTTAAAAATGAATGGATTAAATAAATTTTAAAAAATTAAGTATTAAAAGTAAAATAAAAAATTAATTAATTAATTAATTGGTTGGTATATAAAATCTTTGGAAGGCTAGTTAACCCTCTCCTACTTATCCGATCGAGCTGAAACTTGGCACATAGACTCTCTACCAATACAAAAACATTTTAAAAAATTAATTAATTAATTAAATTTAATTAATTAATTAATAAATTAATTTCTCAATTTAATTAATTATCTTTTTAAAAATGAATGGATTAATTAATATTTAAAAATTAAGTAATATACATTTATTTAATTAATTAATTAATTGGTAGGTATATATAAAATCTTTATAGGGCTAGTTAACCCTCTTCCAGTCGTCCAATCGAGCTAAAACTTGGCACATAGACTCTCTACCAACACTTCCCCCTCACAACCAAAATGCAAAAATATAAAGGATTTATAATAAAAACTTGGTTTTTATGGGCTGGTATTATTTATATTTTATATTATTAAAGTAGGAGAACTAATATTTAATTTTGGTAAAATAAACATATTAAACGGGCAATTGATATTGAAGAAACTAGCGTAAAATTGAACAAATAGTTTATTTTTAAAAAAAGTAATAACTGTAAAAATCCTCCTTTCAATAGTTATTTATGTCACTAGGCAGCAAAATGGAATTTTGCTGACAAGTTTTTTAAGTTTTAGTTCCGAGCCAAAGACGAGGATAGGCTAAACAAATTTACTGCAGAGGCGAAGCCGAGGCAGGAAATTTACTATTTTACTGACGAGGCGAAGCCGAGTCAGGAAAATTATATTTTGACTGACGAGGCGAAGCTGAGGCAGGAAAACGTTAATTACCTGCTGAGGTGTAACCGAAGCAAGTAATCTTTAAACGAGTCAGGAAAGTTTCCTTTGCTGCATAGTTACATACAATATTTTATATACTAACGGCAGAAAAATTACACTAAAGATTTTAGTACCTGATTTAGAGGGCAATAAACTTTCCTTGTATGATGTTGCAATATTTGCAATTTCGGGTGGTGTGTTATCAAACAAGTCTTCAACGTTTTGCACAACATTATCATCCATATTTTTATTTAAACTTCAAAACCCTAATTAACAAATGTATCAAAATAATAACAAAAAACTATTAAATTATCTTCTTTTGATAGATAAAAGATTTAAAGCAATGAAAATTGTAAAAATCGAATGGATGACTCGAAAGTTTAAGTAAGTGTAATGACTCGAAAGTTAAAACAAAACAAAGACAAAACAATCAGTGTTGCCACTTTTTTTATAACAGCTGTTTTTTATCTCAATTTTTAGCGATTTTTTAAAAATAATCACTGTAAAATAATAATATTAGTTTTATTATTATAATTTTTAAAGTTATTTTCAAAAAACATATAAATATTTAGCAGAATATTACGCTTAAATATACAAAAATGAACAATGTGGGAGAGTTCATAACCTGAGATGTAGTAACTTTTTCTTAAAATTTGGTAGCCTGTTTGTTATTTTGCTGACACTTTGATATTTTGCTGCGTGTTTTTTTGACTTGTTACAAAAGAATCAAGAAAAATAACATTTTGCAGATTGAAAACAGTACAACAATGCCTAATTTTGCTCCCGTGAGTAGATAAAATTTATTATTTAATATATTCAGAACCTTAAAGAGTTAAAAACAAAAGAGTTAGAGATCAAAAGAACTTAATAATAAATATTCAGATTTACAATAATTATTCTAATAAAACAAAATCGGTCCGAGACAACTCAGACAAACTTTCTCATATACGAGTTCGTGTTTTCCATGTAAATTTAATTATTATTGAACAATTCATCAAGATTTATCATAAAAATAACTTCTCCAGGGCTGGGAATCGAATCTGGGCTCTCTTCGTCCGCGTTTAAGCTATTTTCTCCGGAACTAGATTTTTCCCGAGAAAACGGCTTATATTGCTAGATTCGTATTTAAATGGATTACATTTTAGAATTTTTAAAATCAAAATCGTCAGAACCGTTTTCGAGAAAACATTTTTTTCACTTTACACATTTTGGAGGGGAGCACCCCCGAATTTGGAGCTAAAAGTCATTTCTCGATTTCGCCTCGGGTCTTGATTCTTCTGAACATGTATGCCAAATTTCGTGAAAATCGGCCCTGTAGATTAGGCTCCAGGCATCTGCACAGACGACAGATAGACGTTTTTTAAAAGCCACATTTTTGGACTCAAGGAACCTCAAAACGAGTAAATCCATCAAAATCGAATGTTCGTGCCATCACAATACTTTCTCTTTATATGAGAAAGTAAAAACAAAAAGAAAACAGAAATCTTTTAAATTAAAAAAATACTTTTAAAATTAATTTTTCTTAAGTAATATATAATTGTCATTTTAAAAGGGAGCAGAAAAATATTATTTCAATTTTGTATAATTACTAACTAAAAGCATTTTATAATCGTGAATAAACTTCGCCACTTTAAAACAAAATTATAGTTTAAGAGTCAACAAAAATCTTTATTACTTCTAAATTAGGTATAAAACGTAGAAGTAGGAATTAAAGTGTTATTTTAGGGTCTAGATAAGGATCGTCTACACACTCATAGCTGAAATCTTTCCTTGGTCGAAGTTAAAACACTTTTTTTAAATAATGGCTTTTTTCGTTCCCCCCCTCTTCTCATTTTTTTCTCTTTCCTTCCCCCTTCCATTTTTACTTTTCCTTACCTTAAAGGAATAGTATTGTTTTCACCCCAAAGAAATTTGAAACCGAAATTTCAACGAAAATGATCCATTTTGGGTGTTTTTAAGAAGATTTGAATGCTTTTTAGCTGGATGTCTGACTGTCTGTCTGACTGTCACACATTACTCCCACCGTTTTTAAGCTAGGGAGATGAAACTTACATAGCTACTTACATATAGCTGCCCAGAAAATTATAAAATTTAAGATGTCACTAACCCATTTTGCTAATTCAAAAGACATCAAATCAAAATCGAAAAATTTTCCGATTGCACTGAAATTTGCACAGCAATTTTACCGCTTTATAAGTGAAACATTTCCACTGAATTTCGTTGATATCTGCCACTATTATGAAAATATCGACTTTTGATTATTATATAGCAAAGTATTTGTTTACATTTTTAAATACCTTATAATATCTCATTAATCCGGACTTAACTTTTAACGGATAAATAAAAATTATAATTCACATAATAAGAAAATCTGAGGACATTAATAGGTTTTATGTTAGGTAAGGAAATGTTCCGAGACGCCTTGCTTCCTATTCTACCTTTTCTTCTTTGTCATTTGAGCGCCCCTCTATAAGCAGCGCCCTTTTAGGCTCACTGTTTGCACCTGCCACGAGCCACCTCTGGAAGGTTCAACTGAAGTGGCGGCTATTTGGTTGTAGAACGCCAATTATACGTTTATAATTGGCGATAGAGTGACACTCCAGGCTTGCGTCTAGTTCATATATAGTTATTTATTGTTTTATGAGGGTGTCAGACAACTAAGGATATAGTAGGATATAGTAGTAGGATATAGTAGTTAGAGTAGGTATATTTATTTATGTATGTTAGGCATGCATGTGTATTTGTGTATGTATGTATATGTATCTACATAAATGTGCGTATATAATTCAAGCAAATACAAAATATTAAAATAAAATATTTGGTAATGGTAGTAATTAGAAAATAAATTATATATTTTTATTTTAATCAGTACGATGTAAAATAGGTTGTTTTTTAGGGTCCGTAGGCAAAACCAAGGACCCTTATATTTTCCTGCGTGTGTCTGTCCGTCCGTCCTCTCGCCTGCTCTCAAGGCTACACCTTTCGTCCGATCACTTTGAAATTTGGCATGTATGTGTCTTGTACCTGCCCACATATTTTAAAAATATAGCGACTTAAAAAAAATATTTTTCAAAAAAAATTAGGGTAAAAAAACTTAAGGGTTAATTTTTTTTTTTTTTCGACACCGTGAGGGGTATCATAATATGATATTATATTATGAAAGGGTACGTCGAGCTGATTACAAAAATATATAATTCTTTGGTTATAACTTTGATAGGGCGAGCGTAGGCGAGTATGAAACGTGTCCCCCCCCCTCTATCTCACTTATGTGAAGAGCAAAAAGATGTTGGAACAGTTCCTATGTGCCATTCTTTGCGTGGCACATCCCTTGGTGTCTCTTACTCACACAAATTGTGTAAACATTATATTATTTAAAAAAATCTTGTTTTCAAATTGTTTAAAAAAGATTTTAAGATCGAGGATGACCCTAATGAACAGTAAATAAAATAAAATTAGCAAAAAATAAAAATAATAAAACTTTTAAATTAAATTTTATAATTTAAATAAATAAACTGTCGTCATTTGAAAATTACATTTTGAAATGTTAAGAGTAAAAATATGTAACAAAATAATTGGCAAGATACACGTTTTGATTTTTAAAATATTCATAATTTCAACTGACATAAACCAAACATCATTTGGAAGGCTGATCAATAATGGCAGAACTCGTTTCATTTAGAGATACTTAACAGTCATAATGGCAGAACTCGTTTCATTTAGAGATACTTAACAGTCATAATGGCAGAACTCGTTTCATTTAGAGATACTTAACAGTCATAATGGCAGAACTCGTTTCATTTAGAGATACTTATGGTTCGAGGACGGAGCAGGGCGAGGGACACCCTTCATGGGGACTCTTCCCCCACGCTTTGACGCACGCTTATATAGCTTACTAATGACCACACCATACTCGCTTCGGCGGTACAATGTACAAATGTATGATGTGTGAAGTAACTGGAACTCTCCACCACGGGGCGTAAAAAGGGCCTAAGTGATGGCCTAATTGCAAGGTTCGAACAAGTGGTTCGTCCTACCCGTTCTAGTAGGAAGTACTAGACTACTACTACTACTACTACTAGAGATACTTAACAGTCATAATGGCAGAACTCGTTTCATTTAGAGATACTTAACAGTCATAATGGCAGAACTCGTTTCATTTAGAGATACTTAACAGTCATAATGGCAGAACTCGTTTCATTTAGAGATACTTAACAGTCATAATGGCAGAACTCGTTTCATTTAGAGATACTTAACAGTCATAATGGCAGAACTCGTTTCATTTAGAGATACTTAACAGTCATAATGGCAGAACTCGTTTCATTTAGAGATACTTAACAGTCATAATGACAGAACTCGTTTCATTTAGAGATACTTAACAGTCATAATGGCAGAACTCGTTTCATTTAGAGATACTTAACAGTCATAATGGGTTTTTCAGAATTCGAAGTGAAAGTTTAAATCCTGTGAGATGCGGTCGTTTAAGGAAAATCCTTATTCTTATTATTACTGACTTTAAATTTTACACTCAGACTTTGGCTTTGCAAACCAATTAAGCGTTTTAAAGACAGCCAATACCGTAAGCTCAAGTTTCAGATTTTAATGGTTTAAATATAATTACTCAGACAAATAACGCTTTTATCTCTAATATTTAAGTAGAAGTGACGTTGTATAGTTTTAAAACAAATTAGAAATAAAGTGGAGTTTGAAAACAAGTGAGATTAGAGCAATTCCTGCTTCCTATTTAGTATTCTGAAAGCAACTTCATTGATAATAGCTAAGTGTCTTTTACCTATTTGAATTGACAGTTATAGAATTACTATTAAATTAAGTTTATAAGTTACCTGCACAATTGGTTACACTTAAATAATTTTACAAGGAAAGAATTAAGTACTTTTAAGTTTTAAATGTTGCTAACTATTTACTTTTAATAACTTGTAATAAATCAATACAATAATCTAGTCATTTTAGATTTTCTGTTCCAAAAAAAAAATCGGAGCTTCAATTTTTTTTCAGCTTCAATTTCTTTAAATTCGGATATGTACTTTTAAAGATATACTTGTTTGTGCTCGTGCGGAAGAGAAGGCAATGACAAAAGATTATAATATGGGACCAACACTGGGCTTATTATGACCTACCATCTAAATTTCAATGACATCGGACAAATAGTTTTTAAGAATGGTAATTCGTAAAATAGCAACGGACAGACTGACAGACAGACACAAGACTAAAAATGTTCCCTGATATCTCAAACAGATTTCTGTCGGGACTTCTTAATTCACCTTAATGCTTCAGTTCCCTTCGGTAATCTCGGATGAAGCAAATTTCAACTTTATCATTGTGTAATTCAACATATTTATGTATACTCTTTATTCAAAAATTATTATCGAGTAGTCTGTATAAAATTTCAAATAATTAATTACTGTACCTATTATTTATTTATTTAATTAATTTTTTAAGTGAAACTTCTTTAGGTAGGCGTAGTAAATTGCATGTAACGAAGTTTGTGATTCGAGACTCGTGAAGATTTGAGAGAAGTGAAAGATTTTTTTGTAGATACATCAACTGCCGGCTTTAGTTGGCAGTTGATTTACCTGTAAAATATCTTTGACTTGGACGAGTCTCGAACCACCGACCTCTTATTAAACAGGCATAAGTGCCAAGCATTACACCACGGAGGTAGATGATTATTTATTTATATATTTATTATTATTTATTTATTTTTATTGGTATGTAAGCGTAATATTATATTATACATTATTATAATATAAATTATTGTTGTTTTCAAGTTATTTCTTCATTATTCGCTGAAATGATATGATTTTTTTTTTTCCCAACTAAATTCCACATAACCATTTCTTAATTCTGAAATAATAAAATGGCCAACAAATGCAAAGAGTGCAATGCATAAAATCAACTGTTTCTAGAACTTAAAGGCGGAAACACACTACCATCACGTCACGTGACATCACTTCACGTGATGTTTTGTATGTACTGAAAGCTACACTGATATAACGTCACGTGACATCACGTGACGTTATATCAGTGTAGCTGCAATGTATAGAAACCTTTCTAAATTAGCAGCGCACACTTTTTTCACGTGATGTCACGAGACGTGATGGTAGTGTGTTTCCGCCTTAAGTTTCCTTTCTGCTGCGTGAGAGTCTCTCACATATTTTTTTTGTTGGGCGTCACTTCTAAGCCATGATTATGCTCAAGCAAAGGTTTTGTAAATTTTTATTTCTGATTGGTACATGGATATGAGAGAGCCGGTGTGCCCGTGTGGATTATATTACTTGCCACGTCTATTTAGCCACCAATGAATCAAGGGTGGTACGAAGTCGTAAGTTCGATCCCTCGTCGTGACGCTCTGATTTATATGGCTCACTATTAATCACATCATACTCGCTTCGGCAGTACTATGTACAGAGGTATGATGTGTGAAGTGGCTGCAACTCTACCACGGGGGTAGTAAAATGTTAGAAGATGGCCTAAATGCTAGGTTCCAACAAGTGGTTCGTCCTACTCTTCTAGTACTACTACTACCACTAAATGGATATGAAGAGTAACATTTTCCAAATTATTGATAACTAAATTCTTTTATAAAAATAAATATGGTAAAAGTGAGAGAGAGAAACTATGAATATTTCCTGCGTAATCTTTAAATTTTATAAAAATAAAATTGCTTGCATACGAGTCTGCAAGACAGTGAGATAGTTTCATGTAACGCTTTTTGGTGTCGTTTTCTGGTAACGCTTTTTAAGTTTATGTGCCAAAGTAAAGACATGACAATGTCAAGAAATTCGAGCGTGCAGATTCTTGCGTTTGTAAATTAGGAATTAAATCGAACATATTATGTAGTGCACGAAGATAGAAAGTCCTTTTCTTATTTTTCAGTTTATTATGAAGTAATCATTTAGATTCTTCACCCATTTTTTATAATAAATGCAAAAAATTATAGTATAACAAAAATAAAAAATAATAGTGTAAAGAATAAATTTTATGTATGTAAGTTTATTAGGAATACAATTCTAAGTGTTATGGCGTTTGTCCGATGCAAATCGGAGCAGTAGAACAGAAGTTGTAGTTTGGGGGGGGGGGGGGGTGCCACTGGGGCTCGCGAGCGACTACTGGAGTGGTAGCTGTTGTGATTTAAATAATTTTGATTGATGGATGTCAATTGATAAATTGACAAGTTTGTTTTATATCAAAAATATATCACTCTGCATTAAACCTCAGAAGAGTTTATTCTGTATTATCACAGGGGTTATGGGCTGTTAAAAAAAAGTGATTAGAATAAATAAAATAGAAGGTAAATAATTTAAATAACTTACAACTTAAACTAAAAATGACTGAATTAATTCAACATGCGGAAAAACTAAATGGGATAAATTATATCAATTGGAAGTATAGATTAGAAGCATTATTAGAAGCAAAGGGACTATGGGATCATTTACAAAGACCCATACCAGAAGATCCTGCAGCTTTATTATTATGGAAAAGGACTGATGCACAAATAAGAGGAATGATAACTATTTCAATGGAAAATAGCCAAGTTTCAATGATACTAACATGCAGAACAGCGAAAGAAATTTTGGACTCTTTGGATAGAAGATGCGCCGGAGACATAGAAAAGATGAAATTTGATGCCAAAAATAATGTGGCTAGATTAACCATGAAAGAAAGCGAGACTTGGGAGGAATATCTACTAAGATCTGAGAAGTTATTAGAATGGGCAAGAACACTGGGTGCTGTAATAGATGACAGAGAATTTATAACAGGATTTATCAGAGGATTACCAGCAAAGTACAATAATTTAGTTATGCAATTTGATACCATTGAAGATTTAACTGTGATCAAATTAAGAAGATTTTTTCAGAAATTTCAGGAAAGACAAGACTTAGAGAAAGAAAATACAAACAATGCATTTAATGCATCGACATCAAGAGAGAACAATAATAAATTTAAAAATAACAAACATTTTGAATTTAAAAATAAGCTATCATGTTACATATGTGGAAAAAATCATTTTGCAAGAGACTGTTGGTATAATACACAAAATAAAAATTATTCAGACAAGAAGAAAAATTATCAAAAGAAGAAAACAACCACTAATGTTCGCTATGTAAGAGACAATTCTGACGATGAAAAGAAATCAGAAAGAAATCAAGAAGAAACTAATGAGAAGTATGATTATGCATTTACAGCCAATATAAAAGATACAAAAGAAACAGAATGGGTTCTTGACAGAATGGGTTCTTGACCAGTCATATGACGTCAAATAAAAATATATTAGAATCAGAAAAACCTGAAGAAAGAAAAATTAAACTAGCAAATAAACACGTCATATATTCAGAATCAAGTGGAACATGTAAGATAAATACAATTAATAATTTTTGTTATAAACTAAGAGATGTGCTTTATGTTCCAGAATTAGACACCAATTTAATGTCTATTAATAAATTAACAGAAACTGGATTAGAAGTTAAATTTAATAAATGTGGAGCTATTATATATGACAAGCATGGAAACAAATTATTAACCGCAAAACTTAGAAAGAACATTTATATTTTGAATCAACTAAATCATCAAGAACAAAGCCTGAAGATCGAACTTAAAAATGACGATGAAAATTTGAAAACCTGGCATCAACGTTTAGGACATTTAAACTTTAACTACATGAAAATATTAAAAGACAAAAATATGGTACGAAATTTTGACTACACTAATAATAAAACCGATTTTATTTGCACTAATTGCATTGAATCAAAATATTCTAGAAAACCATTTCGTAGAATTGAAAATGAGCAATCAAAAAGCATTTTAGATTTATTACATGTGGATTTGGTAGGACCTATACAAAAATGTTCAATAGGAGGATCAAAATATATATTAACTATAGTTGATGATTATTCGGGAAAAATATTTACTAAATTTTTAAAAACAAAATCAGAAACATCAGAAAAATTGCCACAGTTTATAAAACAAATTGAAAACAGTAAAGGAAAAACAGTTAAATGCATTCGTTCAGATAACGGAGGAGAATTTCTCAACAATGAAATGACTAAATTTTTTAACAATAAGGGAATTAAACATCAACTTACTACAAGTTTTTCACCTCAAAGTAATGGAAAAGCAGAAAGAGCCAATCGCACAATCGTAGAAAGTGCTACTGCTATGTTGCTAAAAGCGAAATTACCAATAGAATTCTGGGCGGAGGCAGTAGGAACGGCAGCTTACATTAAGAATAAAACACCATACAAATTACATGGGACGAAAACACCTGATGAACTATTCTCTGGATATAAACCATCAGTGAGTCATTTAAAAATTTTTGGTTGCAAAGCATATTATTGGATACCCAAAAACAAACATAAAAAATTTGAATCGAAAATGAGAGAAGGAATATTTGTCGGCTACTCACCAAATCGAAGAGCTTATAGAATATACGATCCTAAGATAAAAAATGTAACTGAATCAAGGGATGTAAAATTTTTGGAACAAGAAGATGGAAGTATACTCTTAGGAAAAATTGAAGAGGAAGTAACTTATCAAAATTTATTTACTAAATTATATTTACATCCAAATAGTCATGCTAATGAAAATATAAATGAACAACCAGAAGTAAGACATGAACATCCTGAAGAAATCCGAGGTGAACAAAATAACGATGTAAGAAACAATCAAAACAATCCTCATCGAGTAAGGTACAATCCTCGTCCAGCAAGAGCTTCAAGAAAAAATATTAATTATTGTGAATTGTCTTCAGAAGATGAAGAAGAAGATGCTAACATTGCTAAAGAAGATGACATACCTAATACATTTGATGAAGCCATGGCATCAAAAGAAAAGGACGAATGGTTAGCAGCAATGAAGCTAGAACTGAAGTCACTTCATGAACATGAAGTATGGGAATTAGTTGATGCTCCACCAGCAGCAAAATCAATAAAATGTAGATGGGTTTATGCAAAGAAAAGATTAAGTGAAGGAAAAATCAAATTTAAAGCGAGATTAGTAGCAGTTGGATGTTCTCAAAAGTATGGAATTGATTACTTTGAAACATATTCCCCAGTTATTAAGCCATGTAGTTTGCGAAGTATTATAGCATATGGAGGAGAAAACGGATGGGATATACATCATTTTGACGAACAGACAGCTTACCTATACGGTAAACTAAAGGAAGAGGTATATATGAAACAACCACCTGGTTTTATTGACAAGAATCAGCCTAAGAAAATTTGTAAATTGAAACAAGCTCTGTATGGTTTGAGGCAAAGTGGAAGAGTCTGGTATGAGACATTAACAAGTCATCTCGTACAAAACGGATTTAATAGATATAAGTCTGATCCATGGGTTTTCTCATACACGAAAAATAAATCTCGACTCATACTAGGAATTTACGTCGATGATTTCTTTATAATAAATTCGGACGAAGAAATTTTAGAGGAATCGGTTGGAATTATACAAGAAAAATTTATTTTGAAAAAATCAACAAAAACAGACAATTTGTTAGGACTAGAAATCAACAAGGATGACAATGAAATTCAAATTAATCAAAGTGCATACGTTGACAGAATACTTAACAAATTCAGAATGAGTGATTGTAATGCTGTATCAACTCCATTGATTGTCAGCCAAGATTTGGACAAGTATGAAGATTCACCCGAAGTAGACGTCACTCTATATCAAGAAATGTTAGGGACAATATCATATTTGGCTACAAGAACTAGACCAGATTTAGCATATCCTGCGAGTGAACTTGCAAAATATAGTAAAGCACCAAGGGTAGTGCACATGGCTGCGCTACGAAGACTTTTCAGGTACATTAAAGGAACTAAGCATTTTGGTTTACACTATTCTCGAAAAGGGACAAACAAAGAATTGAGATGTTTTGCAGACGCAAGTTGGAGAGATGGTAAAGGTAATCAGCGATCAACGACCGGCTATTTATACCTATTAGGGAAAAACATCTTAACCTGGGCATCGAAGGTACAAAAAAACAGTGTCACTTTCAACCTGCGATGCAGAGTTAAACGCAATGGTCGAAGCAGTCAAGGATGGCATATTTCTACAAGCGTTTCTACAAGAGTTATACGATGACGGTTCTGTATTCACCAAAATCAACTTATACTGTGACAACAAGGCAGCTGTTACACTGGCCCAAAAAGGGGCAACTACGGGTAGATCGAACCACCTTGTCAGATACGTGGCGTTCTTAAATGAATATCATACTAACAATAAATTTGGAATATCACATGTTAGTGGGAACGACCAAATAGCTGATTTTTTAACAAAGCAGCTATCTAGTCCAAAATTAAAAACATGTCTTGCACAGACAAACATATTTTAACATACATATTTAATTATCTAAGTCTATGTAAACAAATATTTGCTTATTTTGAAACACTACACTATTTACAAAATTTAATATTTATTTAAACAACAAACATATTATTTATTTATAATATAACTTATATATACTTAAATTATAAAACATGTTACAAAATAAGATGATAGATATCCGATATCAAAATTAGGGGGGAATTTGTTGTGATTTAAATAATTTTGATTGATGGATGTCAATTGATAAATTGACAAGTTTGTTTTATATCAAAAATATATCACTCTGCATTAAACCTCAGAAGAGTTTATTCTGTATTATCACAGTAGGGAGAAGCGAAGAGAGTGAGACGTGGTAGGTAGCCCATCGGGAGGGCAGGGGTGGGTTGGCCCTACCGAGCACGGCAATGGGAGGCACTATACCTGAGAGCGGGCAGACTCGATTGAACACCTCGTATATCTTCCTAACTCCCTATTCCTATATCTTCCCTACTCGTGTAACAGTAGTTTTTGGTAACGCCTTTCGAGGTTATGTGCCATAGCACATAACCTAACTTTTCCAGCTTCTGCAGGAAAATTTTCCCAAGGAAATTTGAATCAGCTATGACAAGATTTAGTAGTAAGCTTTTCAAGGTAAGATTGAACTAGATTTTGTAAAGTACGGCACAAGTAACTTATCTTGGATTTAAACTTTCAAAGAAATCTCACCGTCAATCCACATAAAAAAATATTAACGTTATATATTCTATGAAATGTATACATAATATAATTTTCTTCACTATAAAGGTTTTTTTTATCCACTAAATCTTCGAAACCCTTATAGGAAGGAAGAAAATATATTTATTTTTAATTTACTTTTCTATTAGGTTTGAATGGAGAATGGACTTTTGAAGGAGAAAATCTTTTATCAGATGTTTATAATATATTATATACATCACGCACTATATGTGCTATACGTTTCATAAAATTTAAAATTAAATTATAGCAAAGCAAAGGTTAATACAGGTGTGAATATTTTTAAATTTAAATAAAATGTTTATCAACTATACATTATAATAATAATAAAGCCTCTTTATTGCCTTTTTTTACTAGATTGAATGTTTTAAATAAATTCAATTTAATTCTTAGAATCGGCATCAGCTATTTGCTGAGGCACAATTTGAGGTTGTTTTGAGGTTATTTAATATTAAGAAATTCAAAACTTACATATGAAATAAACAGGTCAAGTGTGTGCTAGTCAGCACACAGCGTGGGTCCGTAGGCCACACTATATAGTGTTTAACTGTAAAGTGTATAAACATTGTTTTTTTAAAATGCTAAAAAGCTTACTTTGACCCATTCTAAGGGTCTAATATTCTCAAAACACACTCTGATAAAGTATTTTTTTACCACTGAACCGGACTACAATAACCAAAGGATTATATATTTTTTTAATCAGCTCGACGTACCCTTTCATATGATATCGCTCACGGTGTCGAAAAAAAATTTAACCCTTAAGTTTTTTACCCTAATATTTTTGAAAAATATTTTTTGTTAAGTCGCTATATTTTTAAAATATGTGGGTAGGTACAAGACACATACATGCCAAATTTCAAAGTGATCGGACGAAAGGTGTAGCCGTGAGAGCAGGCGACCGGACGGACAGACACACGCAGGAAAATTTAAGGGTCCTTGGTTTTGCTTACGGACCCTAAAAACAACTGTTCCGATTTCAATTAAATTTGGACGGTATGTCAAAGTCAGCCCACGGGCTGTCCTACATCAATTTCACACGTATACATTGCTCCCTTCTTATTCCGCCAATTTCAACTCTTCACCCCCCCCCTCTTTTCACTAGCCAGATGGATTACAATAGATATCCATTTTTAAACATGGGCCTCAGTCCTTTGAATTTAGAGAACCCCTGGTTAAAATTGAGCACATTTGTCTCAATTTCTTTTTCGAAAACCCTTCTACTAAGTTTGTTAAATAAGTAAGACTGTTTGGGGAGTACTTAGGGCATTAATAGCCTAAGATCCTTTTCGAATTAATGGTGTGAGATTAATATGCAATAAAAAGAATGAAACCCTAAACGAAACAAATAAATAACAAGTCTAAATAACAAGTTAGTAATGCTGAATTTTATACTCCAAAGAATTTCTCGTTCGAATTCACAATTAAAAGTTTTCAATTATTTTGCAAATTCCACCTTTCGCAAGAATTCTTGTGCCTCCTAGCAGGGATCCGAAACTTTAAGGATGATAACAACCTTCCTGAAAACATCAAATTTTCCCTGAAGGGTTTTTGGAGTTGTTATTAAAGGAACGTTTCAGACAAATGAACTTATTCATGACTGTATCTCTTATCTTAACTTCTACCTTAGGAGGTTCTTTTAAGCGAGTTTCCAGAAATTCTAAACGATATAATAAGTTATCCATTAAAAACAAATTGCCTTTGACAAAGATATATTTCTGGGCTGGTGGACAGAAGAAATTTCCTTCGTGCAACAAACGACATGAAAAATGTGATGCTCAACACTCTTAAATATAGTACTAGTAAATTAGGATATAACAGGAGGTTGCTCTGTTTTCACTTTATTTTCACTTTTTAGCCAATTTTCGGAGAAAATTAAGCTGTTGCAATGGCTTCAAATTTTTGAAAACTTTCTCCATGGCAATCCGTTTTAGATCATTCTTAATCGATTCCTGAAATGTAACATATATATATATATATATATATATATATATATATATATATATATATATATATATATATATATATATATATATGTATGTATGTGTCACTCCAGACGATATCTCACCCTAGGATGCACTTCAAAAATCCAATCAACAGTTAAAATGTCAATAATATCAAAAATAAAAAGAAAGGATGAGTTCGTTGGTCAGAATTTTTGGAGTTCATTTAGAATGGTCAAATTTTGACAATTTAGGATCCAAAATAGGATAAAAACGTATTTTTTCCATTTTACCCTTCTCGTATATGAAAAAAAAAAAAAAAAAAAAAAAAAAAGACAAAAGTGTACATAATAATAATTACTGTACTCTTAAAGAGTTTTCCAACGACATGCATCTTGAAGGGTATATACTACTTTGACTTTTGTACCCCGTACCCCTGGTTACTAAATCTTTTTTTCATTTCCTCAAAAGTAGTATTTTAAACATATTAACATGTAGTATATTCGGAATGAGCACAAAATGTCCTATAAGGCCACCTAGGGTCAGTAATTGTTGCGCATGCGCAAATATAAAATTTGTTGTAACAGCCATAATTCCGGAATTAATAGACAAATATCGGTGAAATTTTCAAGGATTGATTATGTACTATGATGGGGGAAAATGATAGAGAATATTATGATTCATTGTCAACAAGTATTCCAGTTATTACAAATAATTAGATACAAATTTCGTTAAAATTTATCACTTTTTACTCCAGTTATCGTTAGACAATAAACTTTTCTCTAAAATGAAGAACTTATTTACGCTCATTCAAAAACTCCCTTTTTATAAATAGAGTCAGAATAAGGTTATTGTTATACATTTTAAATGTAGTGTCGAAATTGTGTCAACTAAATTGTACAGTGTTACAAGTACTCAAGTGTTATGTTAAGTGGACAGAGAAAGAGTTTCCCCGGGATGCCATAAGTGAGTTAAGTGGTGGCTAACTCAGTCAGTTAGGCACCACTCTAATACCTTTTACCTCTACAACAACACTTACAAGTCACAACAGTAAACATACTAATACAAACAATGCAGTTACAAACTCTATATCATGAAACCTGCACACAGCAACTCAACAATGCATGATAATTCCCATGTTTAGCCTCATATTCCCAGTAAATATGGAGGTGAAGTAATGTAATTAAAAGTTGTCCCAAAAAAACAGACTGCCAATTGGTGTGGCACATAGCTTCCTCGCATCCTATAACATACTTTATTGACTTTATGCTATTACAAAATATTATTGTCTATTTTTTACTACGTTTTTATAAGATTGCTTTCTTGTTTGTTTGTTTGTTTGTTTGTCCGGTACAAATCTGGCAATCGATTTATAACTAACTTTCCGAATAGCCAGAAATTTGAAACTTTTAGCATAGCTCAGAACACGATGACAATGCATTATTATAATACTTTTAGCCATCTTTCAGCAGAATATATTTGGTTTTCAAATTTATGATTTTCATAAATAAGAGATATACATTGAATGACCGCAAAACAAAAAATATATCGATTATGTGTAGTATAGTTGGATCCACTTAAGGGTTAAGGCAAAAAAATTCAAGAATTCATGCTTATGGCGACGTTTCGACCTATCCGGTCATTATCGAGCCTGAAAATGATTTGTTTATTTAGCATATACTTAAAAAGAAAACATTGCACTAAAACATATATCACACTTACATAGAAAAATAAACCCGTTAAGGGGTCTGAATAATTTGTATAAAATCAAAACAAAAGTACCTTTAAAAAACATGGAGCTGAGTACTCATAGAGTTCAGTCAAAAAGTTAAAAAAAATATATATATGGAAACTGATTGTTTCCTAGTCTAATGAACATATAATCCGTGGAATACATCTCTCAAATAGATCATTTTTTAAAAATAAAAAACAATATAAATAAAAAATATAATATATCGATTATATTATTTATATTATTTCAAATATATCGATGGTACGGTTTAGATTTGGTGTTGGGGAGATCCGTTGTACAAAGATTTGTCCTTTTATAGGTTTAAGACAACCTCTCTAGATGGTTGTCATTTATGTGAAGTAAATAAATTCGGAACTATTTTTTTTTTTACTAACATTTTATATTATATAACAATAATAATTATATTATCAACATTACATACGATTCAACAGAAAATTCAAAAACGTAGTATTTAAAAAGTTCTTTTTATCTTGAAATTATTATAGTAGTTTTCCCTTTTTTTTAATCTGTGAAAATAGCTTTAATTTTTACATGAATTAAAGTATCAATTTAGCAAAATCTCAAGAGTGTAGTGTAAATTAAAATTAATGTAGCAAAAGTTAAAGAGAGTGCAGACATTTTAAATTAATCTGGGGCTATCTGAGGGTTACTTTCGATAACGTATAAAAGTTTTATACAAATCAGATAATAGCCCAGTACAAATAGACATAAAAAGGGCCTAAAGGGGGAAAAAATTAAATACTAAACTTTCTTTACGCCATCGTTTAGAAGGTGTTTAGAGAAGCATTTTCCATATTATCATATCGAGTGCCACCGCTTGCTTCCCCCACCACCCCCTATTGAAGACCCAAATTTGGCCTATTCACTGTAACGCCAATATCTCCGGAACAAAGAGTGATAAAGATGTTCAGTGTTTTTTAAAGTCTTCTATACACTGTCCTCTTTAATTTGATATCCATATCAATACGCTTTTTGCAGTCAAAGTGTACCAAAAGTTATAAAATATGGTAAAAAATCGACATTTCTTTTTTCAACTCTGAACAATTTTGATATTAACTTTTTTCCACGGGGTCGGCACTAAAAATGTGGTGAAATAAAACGTGTAGCTTATTCCATTACCTTTAATTTGATGTATAATATGTCATAGCAACTCTAATTCAGGAGGGGTAAAAATGCGTAAATAGCGGATGCGAGTAGCAAGTAAAGCTGCTAATAGAGTCAACTGTGAACTCTATTTAGTCCAGGAAAATAAGGAATAATAGGGAAAATAATTTATGAAGTATTGAAAATATCTGAAAACACTCTTAAGGGTGTAGTAGTAAGAAACAGTAAAGTTCCCCCCTCTTGGGGGGGGGGTGTCCCCCCTTCCTCCTCCTTAAAGTCTATTTTTTTTTTTTAACTTTTCTCGCAAAACAGTTAATTTTTTTAAGAGAAATGTTTATCAGAAATATTTTTTCCATAATTCTGCACAAATAAGGTCCATGCATGCTTAAAGTGGGACAAACCGTTTTCTAGATATTGCAGTTGGAAAAAGATAAGAATTTCAAAACCGCATTTTTGCGAATCATCATATCTTAAAAACTACTCTTCCGATTTTAATGAAATTTAAATGGTAGGTCACATGAGACAATTTTTGGTCCCAAATAAGTTTCAACCTTCAGCGCCGATTTTTTTTTTTTTTTATCCTCCACATGCACACATACATTTATTTACACCTATATGTTCAAAAGTTCACAATTGATTATTATGAAATTTGGATGGTTTGTCGAAAGTAGCCCGCAGATAGCCCCAAATTAATTTCAACTGTCTTCGCTCGTTAAATTTTACTAAATTGGATACTTTAAATAATAGACTTATGCTTTTACATATTGTCAAATTTGTTTGATTGTTTCCCGTTTTTTAATTTGACAAAATTGATTTGATTTTTGCTTCAATTAAAGTATCAATTAAGAAAAAGTTAAAGAGCGCAGACGGTTCAAATTAATCTGGGCTATCTGCAGGCTACGTTTGATAAACTATAAAAGTTTCATAAAAATCAGGTAAGTACTTTTAAAGCTATAGGTAAAATTAATGAATGTTTGTGCGCATGTGGAAGATTAACAAATGAACGCAGATGGTTGAAACTTATATGGGACCAACAATGGGCTACTCATGACCTATCACCCAAATTAGACGTATAGTTTAAGATTATGTTGGTTCGAAAACATTGAACGACAGACTGACCGACAGACAGACACGGAACAAAAAATGGTCCCTGATGTCTGAAACGAATTTCTGTCTTGGAATTTTAGGAATCGGAGACCTAAAAATGTTTCGTCTTCAGAACGATCACATAGCTTCCGTTACCATCGGTAAGCTCGAAAGCAAAATACGTGGCGCAACCCACTTTTCTACAAACAGGCTCTTGTTCTTCAGATTTACCCATATTGCTTCTACTGGTTCCTATCCTTAGTCCAACTAACAGCTGCATTTTTATTGCACGGGAACCCCAGGCGACCAGTGCAAACCTTTTACAAGTGTGGAATGTGGAATCAGAAGAGACATGTTCTGTAGGGGGGAAGTGGCTTGCTCATTCTAGAAAACACAGTAGAAGCTGTGCTACTTATTCTTTTTGTTTACATAAGCCAGAAATCTTGTAAAATCGTTTATAAACAGAATCTTAATGCTTTTCAAGCTAAAATATCTTGAAATCGTTTCGACGTGGAAGAAGGAGGCCCTCCAAAAAGGGGAGAACTTTACAATTTCCTACTACATACTACACCCCCAAAGAGTGTTTTTACAAAGTTCCTAAACTTATAAATTATACCCCCCCCCCTTCATCATTTGCTTTTTTTTACTAATTTGACTGGACTATTTGGAGTTTCAACACTTTAGAGTTATAACTGGATTTCGGTTTTAGTCGTAAGGTTATATTTTCATGTGATTTTAATTTTTTAAGTAATAGAAAAACAACTTTCTATTCTGCTTACCCTTTATTTTTAGGTACTATTTTTATTCAGTTACGTAAATAAGGTGCAGCAAGGTGAAGTGCAGCAAGCAAACATTTTTCAAAATATTCCAAGACACATCAGGAACAGTTTTTGTTCCCTGTCAGTCTGTCGATCAATTGTTTTGTCTGCCAATCATGATTTAAAGTATCAGTATGAATGAAGGTAAATTTAAGTATCCAATTTAGTAAAATTTAACGAGCGAAGACAGTTGAAATTAATTTGGGCTATCTGCGGGCTACTTTCGACAAACCATCCAAATTTCATAATAATCAATTGTGAACTTTTGAACATATAGGTGTAAATAAATGTATGTGTGCATGTGGAGGATAAAAAAAAAAAAAATCGGCGCTGAAGGTTGAAACTTATTTGGGACCAAAAATTGTCTCATGTGACCTACCATTTAAATTTCATTAAAATCGGAAGAGTAGTTTTTAAGATATGATGATTCGCAAAAATGCGGTTTTGAAATTCTTATCTTTTTCCAACTGCAATATCTAGAAAACGGTTTGTCCCACTTTAAGCATGCATAGGACCTTATTTGTGCAGAATTATGGAAAAAATATTTCTGATAAACATTTCTCTTAAAAAAATTAACTGTTTTGCGAGAAAAGTTAAAAAAAAAAAATAGACTTTAAGGAGGAGGAAGGGGGGACACCCCCCCCCCCCAAGAGGGGGGAACTTTACTGTTTCTTACTACTACACCCTTAAGAGTGTTTTCAGATATTTTCAATACTTCATAAATTATTTTCCCTATTATTCCTTATTTTCCTGGACTAAATAGAGTTCACAGTTGACTCTATTAGCAGCTTTACTTGCTACTCGCATCCGCTATTTACGCATTTTTACCCCTCCTGAATTAGAGTTGCTATGACATATTATACATCAAATTAAAGGTAATGGAATAAGCTACACGTTTTATTTCACCACATTTTTAGTGCCGACCCCGTGGAAAAAAGTTAATATCAAAATTGTTCAGAGTTGAAAAAAGAAATGTCGATTTTTTACCATATTTTATAACTTTTGGTACACTTTGACTGCAAAAAGCGTATTGATATGGATATCAAATTAAAGAGGACAGTGTATAGAAGACTTTAAAAAACACTGAACATCTTTATCACTCTTTGTTCCGGAGATATTGGCGTTACAGTGAATAGGCCAAATTTGGGTCTTCAATAGGGGGTGGTGGGGGAAGCAAGCGGTGGCACTCGATATGATAATATGGAAAATGCTTCTCTAAACACCTTCTAAACGATGGCGTAAAGAAAGTTTAGTATTTAATTTTTCCCCCCTTTTTTGCTTATTGTTACTGGCCTATAAGTAGTGAAGATGTAGATAGGTGTAAATAAATGTATGTTTGTGCGCATGTGGAAAAGAAACAAATAGGCGCAAAAGGTTAAAACTTTTATGGGACCAACAATGGGCTAATTATAACACCATACAAATTTCATTAAAATCGAACTTGTAGTTTTTAAGATATGTTGATTCGAAAAGATAAAGCGGCAGAGTGACAGGCCGACAGACACTGAACCAAAAATGTTCTCTGATATCCGAAACCGATATCTGTCTTAGAATTTTTTGAAATTGGAGACATAAAATATTTTTGTTTTTCAGAACGATCACCTAGCTTGAGTTACCTTCAGTAAGCTCGGAAGCAAAACATTTTTAAAAATGTATTTCTGTCGTCTGTTGTCTGTATTTACAAACCAGTTGAATAGAGCCTGAACGTCTAAGCCGATTTCGCATACATATTAAGAAAAAACATTCTCTAAGGTGAAATTAAGAAATGGAATTTTGCTCTAAATTTTGAAATCGTTGTCCTAGGAAGGAAACAAACATTATATTTTAGCAATGAAAAGACTGTGTTTGCACACTGCAATTAGCTACACAATTTGTGTGAGTGAGAGACACCAAGGGATATGCCACACAAAGAATGGCACATAGGAACTGTTCCAACATCAGACGTCATTAAGATGTTGGCTCGGCATTACGCTATGTCCTGCATCGTTTCGTCGCGTCCAACTCATCAGGGGCCCGACGATGCTCTCACACCGCCATACGCTCGTGTCTGATAAGTCCTATATCTGATCTTCTTGGTCTGGTATAGGTCCAGAGTTGGGTGGGCATTTGGGCATCGTCGGGCCCCTGATAAGTCGGACGCGACGAAATGATGCAGGACATAGCGTAATGCCGAGCCAACATCTTGATGACGTAAGTCATCAAGATGTTGGTACAGTTCAATATTATTTTATTTTTTATTGACAAAAAACTTTTTTTTTTATAATTATGGTCTTTTCGATGTATTTTCGATGTAGTCCGGTTCAGTGACAAAAAAATACTTTATCGGAAGTTTTTTTTTATGTGTTTTGAGAATATCACCCATAGGATAGTTCAAAGTAAGCTTTTTAGCATTTTATAAAACACCATCAATAGGGTACTACTTAAACTATACAGGGTTGCCTACGGACCCTCGCTGTGTGCTGAATAGCACACACTTGACCTGTTTATTTTAAATACATCTGTAGGCTTTCCCATCAATAAGTTGAGCAGAATCGGACGTGGACAAAACTTGGATGGATGGCCACAGATCTGGGTTCAATTCCCAGATCGGGCACTCTCGGTGTTTACCAATCATTGTTATTTAAAAGAGGAGCTGTTACGTGAAGTGGCGACTAACTGGTAGTCAATGACAATTGTAAGATTTGTATATATGACGGAGTGACACGCTAACCCCGTGCAGGCAGGCCTAGGTCCTCTGGGTGGTTGCACCAGGGAGAGTAAGTGGAAAATCATACTAGATTCATAAATATTACAATGAAACTAAGCTGAATTAAAAATGTTCAGCTACATTTGAACACACTGAAATTTAAGAGCCGTTATAGCCAAAATTTATGACAAAAACCAAACAAAGACCGTTAGTTGCGTAATCATTTTTAATTTATTTCTCTTTTGAATCTTGTAATTTGAACAGTTTGATCATTTGACTTAATGATCTTTTGTGATAAATGTTAGTGATAACGTCGTAGCGTATTCTAGCTTCAGAAACACGACTTATTGCACTTCATAATCGGCAATAATAGAAAAACATTCTGCTTGTAAATTATATGCTGCCAGGTGATATTCCAGAAGTCATGTGTAATTTTGACGTGGCTAAAAAGCATAAGCTCACATAGTGAATTTGATATTTCTGTAGAGCGGAAAACCATCTCGAAATTCTCAAAACATGCATAACCATTGCATAAATAACACTCTGTCCGGCATGCGAGTGGGGAACCTTGTACAATGGACATGCTTCGGGCTTTTCCGAGAATCCGAGCGCTTTATTACGCCACTTGAAACTCGCAAATGTGGTGTCGTAGTGATAAACGGCGTTCAAACAGCGCTAGTTCAACAAGCGAAGCAAAACCACCTGCATATTATCAAGGTTAATTTAGTCGGCGACGTACCGCCCTCCTTGAAATTACTGTTGTTCTGTAATTAACTATCACGTTTGATTTTAATTAAAATGTTCTGTTTAAAGGCCCCCAGGAGAGTCTTCAAATGTTATTTTGATATTACACGACACTAGGGGATGATTATGAAACGCTTTGCTATGCAAATATGAATATCAATTTAGTTGTGTAATCTATACTAAGGTGATTCAAATACAACATAATATTAGTAAGTTTAGTTAGTGAGTATAAGTAAGTTAAATCATCCATCTATTGAAAGTACAACTTTAGAAGTTCAAGTACGAAGTCCACTACCAAGTACTAAACAATTATCGTATCTTTTAGATCAGCGATCGTTTAATAACTTTATAACAACAATTGTATTAGTATAAAATAAAAAGTTATAAATCAAATCATCGAAGTCCACATTTATATTATGGAGCCCCATTTGTTAATAAACTTTATTAGTATCTACGGCTTGCTTAAATAATGTATACACAATTTTGCATTCCAGCTTACCGAAGTTAACGGAAGCTAAGTGATCGTTATGAAAAACAAAAATATTTATATGTCTCCAATTTCAAAAATTCCAAGACAGAAATCCGTTTCAGACATCAGGGAACATTTTTGGTTCTGTATCTGTCTGTCGGACTGTCACTAAATTTTTGAAAACCAAAATCTACAGGTCCGATGTTAATGAAATTTTTATGGTAGGTCATAATTTGCTCATTTTTGGCCCCATATAGGGTATCAACCTTCTGCGCTAATATTTGATTCTCTTCCCAATGTGCACAAACATACATTTATTTACACCTTATCAGATTTGTATGAAACTTTCATAGTTTATCGAAAGTAATGCACAGATAGCCCCAGATTAATTTTAACCGTCTGCTCTCTTTAACTTTTGCTAAATTAATACTGTAATTTATGTAAAAAACCAAAACAATTTTGTCGATTAAAACCGGGGAAATAAAACAAATTAGACAAAAATGGATGAATAAAAGCATAAAATCAATAAAGTACGTGATAGGATGCGAGGAAGCTATCTGCCACACTAATTATGACTAGAGGTCAAATCAGAGGAAATTACATAGTACCAGCTCTCAGAACCTCTATGGCCCAAAGACACTGGACCTATTGCGCAATAATACTGTTCAGTCAACTACCTGATGAACTTAAAAACATAAAATCCTTGGTACTATTCAAAACTAAAATAAGAAAATATGTTGCCGACATACACTAGATTTATAAATATACTTTAGCTATTAAGATAAACTAAAATAGAAATAAAAAAAGTGTAAAAACTAAATGTATATAGTCATTATCATTACTATAAATAACTAAAACTATAAAAACTAAAATAATATATAATAAAATAAATATATAATTAAAACTAAAATAAATATATAATTATGTAAAATAACTAATTAATTCTTTTAAAATAATTATTGTTGTACAATGTAATATACATAACAAACTGTGTAAACTCTCTCTCCACAGCTCAGGACTCCATGTTCTCTAGTGGAGAGATAACCTAATGTAGTATTAAATTGTTAAATCAGCAAAAAAGATAACTCGATGTAATGGAATATTATTATGTATTAATATGTTGTATTTTTTTTATTCAATAAAGGTAAATTAAAATCCAAAAATCCAAATCCAAATTGGCAGTCTATTTTTAAAAGCTTTTACTTAACTTCAATAACTTTTGAGCTTCAAATTTTGAAATTAATTTTGAACCCACTTCCGACTACCAACCCCTCCTCAAGATTACCTTCAAAGATTACGTTTTTCCGAAATCAATGTGACTTAAATAAATAAGAACTTTTTTAAAATATTATTTTTACTTTACAAGATCTATTAAAATAAACAAATATCATAGCTTTATGTATTTATTATATTAGGTATTCCTTATAATTAATATTTAAAAAAATGATAAATTAGAGTGTAAACATAATCTAATTTCCAAAATTCCAGTCACAGTTTATAAATTATAAATAATCACATTATCGCGGAGACTCCCACTAATAAACTTAAGTCAAGAGTAGTTGCTAAATTATTAACTCAGTTGGCAAACTCAAGATAATCGTAAAATATTACCGTAAAATTGATCGCATTAAACTCAAAATCATAAAACTTACTTAAACTTTTATAATTATAATAAAATGAATGGCATGCAATAAACGGTATAATTTAGAAAGACATTATTGTTAAGTTTTAATGACCAATTTCAATGAAGTTTTTGTTATATTTTTGAATTATTTATTACTGCCCTTTCTCAGCTTCAATATATTTAATTGACACTGTAAAATTTAAGGAATTGTAAAATAAATATATTTTAAGAATTTTCTTTCGAATTAAGACAATGTTTAAAAACAAACATTATCATTAATTCGTTTTTTAAAGAAAATAAAAAGCTCTAACTCAGAGCTATTAAAGAAGGTGTAGACGTTGTTTAAATGAAAATGGTGGTCATATGGAAATAAATAATAGTGAATACATCGATTATAAGACGCACCTCGAATATAAGACGCTCCTCGATTTTCGCGTTGCAAAAACAGAAAAAAAGTGCGTCTTATATTCGAAGCAATACTATTTAAAATTAAATGAAATAATTTCAAGATAAAAAGAACTTTTTATATACTACGTTTTTAAATTTTCTGTTGAATCGTATGTAATGTTGATTATATAATTGTTATTGTTATATAATATAGAATTTTAGTGAAAAAAAATAGTTCCGAATTTATTTACTTCACATAAATGACAACCATCTAGAGAGCTGATCTTAAACCTATAAAAGAACAAATCTTTGTACAACGGATTTCCCCAACACCAAATTTAAACCGTGCCATCGATATATTTGAAATAATATCAATATAATCGATATATTTCCTGTTTTGCTGTCATTCAATGTTTATCTCTTATTTATAAAAATCATAAATTTGAAAGCCGTCCAAATGAAGATTGCGTAAATATGGGACATGACAAAACAAATAAAATAACTTGTAGATTTTTTCCGAACTAACTTTCCATACAGCAAAATTTGCCGAAAACCAATTAAATTCTGCTGAAAGATAGCTAAGAGTATTAAAATAATACATTGTCATCGTGTTCTGACCTGTGCTAAAAGTTTCAAATGTCTAGCTATTCGGGAAGTTAGTTAGAAATCGATTGCCAAATTTGTACCGAACAAACAAACAAACAAGAAAGCATGCTAATAAAAACGTAGTAAAATATTTGAATAGTTTTTAAAAAACCATGTTACCTCCAAATTTAGGTTTTTTTTTTCAAGATAATATTTCTTCTTCCTTCATTCTGAAATGTAACTTCGATTGATTGAAAATGTTCTCAAGGTTCTTATAAGTATTTTATATCAGATGCGAAATCACAGTCGATAGATGCAGATTTAAAAAATAAAACATTTTTGGATTCCTCATCAGACTCATTACTATATCTCAAGTAATCTTAAGAAACGTAGAGTCATTGCAGATGTGATTGGCGATTGTTCATATTCCAGTGAGATAAGACATGTTCCACCCTGATGATCATATCAAGTGGATTTGAGGAGTGGCCGATATTAATCTACCCCCCCCCCCCCTCTCCCTCGTATTTCATCTATACCACGTGGTCTATGACTTAAGATTTATAAATCGATCCTTCGGGCCCAATAAAGAAGGTAATCCTATCAAAATTCGAAACTCAAAAGTATGTAATGTATTAACAATGACTTTATTCAAATATAGCTACTTTGACTTATGAGCACAAATTACATAAAATACATAATACATAAGGCACTCAACATTCTGTAGATCTTTTGATGAAACAACGTCATAACTTCAACATAGAAGAAGCCGAATTAGCATCAAGTATACTAGTTTGAAAACTCTAAAACATATAAATAGTAATATTTTTTATTCAAAAAAGTGTTTAACAGCTAAAATGCAAAGAAGGAAGCCTTAAAAATAGTATTTGCCGATATAAAAGCGTTTGCACAGAAAATAACATAATATTTACAAGAATAATATAAATTATACATTTAAAGTGAATAAATAACATGAATAAAAATAAAGAAACGTTTATAGGCTATAATTGGTAGATGCATTATAGTTTAGAATAACATAATATTTACAAAAAATAACATAAATGATGAATAAGTAACATTACTAACAATGAAAAAACTTAAAGGCTATAATAAGTTTAATAGTTAGTATAATAAAAATTATACCCTACTAAAATTCATACTAAAATAAACTTTGGGTATATTAAAAAAAATATACCCAAAGACGCAGACCACTTAGGTGAACAAACCCGGGTTGTAAACCAAACTCTTCACTTATTGGTCATTGGTCGTTAACCATGTTTCACATCTGGATTTTATATTGAACTAAGAGTGTCGATCATGGTTTCCAGGCTGGAACCTGGTTGCGCCACCTCTTTCGATCACCTGCCTATTTATTTTAGCAATGCTGGGTGAAAATTGGTCGGGGAAACGTGTCAGGGAAGTGAACCCAGACCTGTGTGGTTAGTGGACACCCATTCAACTACCGAACACGCCCGATGCTGCTTAACCTGACTGATTGAGATCCAAAAAATTAGTATGTCTTCTATCAAATAGAAACATTATAGTCTGTTTATTAAAATAATACTAATAATACTAATATAAAATGATAGACAAACAAAAATCTGAGTACATACCTATAACGGTAATGAGTATCATGATGCCCAAGATGAGAGAAAGGGCGGCCACAAGTGCGGCGTCGTAGGAGTCCTCCAGAGGAAGGCTGCTGTTGGAGCCATTCCTCGAGTAGGAGTCATTGAATACCTCCTGATAATAGTAGACATAGTCTAGTAGGCTGCTACTGTTCTCTACTAGCCTAGCCGAGGCGTCCATACCAGCCCAGCAGACCAATCAAAAACCATCTCTCCAACACCTGCAACAACAAAAAGATAAGCTTATTTTAGCTAAAAAAAATTCTAAATTGTCATACATTTAATTACGAATTTAATCATATATAAATATAGTTTTCCTAGGAAAACGATATCACACTTATAACCAGCATCTTATCCTTTCCTTTAAGATTTCTCCCCTTCATTGAAAATCATTGAATCGTGTTTTTGTGTTCACTCCTGGTGGCAAAATATAGTACTAGGTGAAACCAAGCTACATCCTGTTCTATTTAAACTTTCTGATAATAATAATAATAATAATAATAATAATGTTTATTTAGATCAATCACATATTTAACAGAAATAATAATTACAAAACATTTTACAGCATTGACCATTGGTCGTTTGCCTGAGAAGCCAATGATGGTTGCTGTTTGTATACATTTTATGAACGACTTCTTGATATTATACTCAAGAATATCACATTTTTCATGTCGTTTTTTGCAGGACAGGAATTTCTTCTGTCTCACAATCCAAAAATATATCCTTAGTAATAATAAATAATAATATCATCAGAATTAAGCAGTGGAGTTATTATAGACAAAGATAAAGTATTAAACTATGCCTCTCCAAATTATCAAATTTTGAATCTGACTACTGGGACACTGCAATTTAATTTCACTCACTAATAACCTTAGACTTAGAATGGGAATTGATAAAAGAAACTCGTGCAGGTAATCAGCCAAATCAGTCGACTTTTCAATCAAATTATCCAAAACGTAACTGAGACAAAAACAAAGTCCACATAGAACCCTTTATCAACAAAGGACAACTCTCTCGACACGTGCAATGAGTTGCCTTTTCTAGTTATATATTCCCTCTGTCATTCTGTTCTTTCTCAGAGGTTTTCAGATGTGACAAAACATTCTATTGTAGCTTTATACCGTGAGTGAGGGTCAGGTAATTTGAAAGTGGACCTAGTTCCACTAACTATATCCTTACCAAATAATTAGTTGTTTTGACTGAGATTTTGTGGTACCACTTCATAATTATGACTAAAGAGGTTAGTATAATAAAATCTCTACTAACTACATAAATATTTAAAAATGGCTTAACTGACAGTACAAGGAGGGGTAGACTAGAGCAATGTTTTAATGAAAAATCTAACCTTAATAGCTCTGTTCTTGCAAAACAAAAAAAAAAAAATTGTTATACCTGACCCACACCTTAACTGAGTTCCATCTTGATCTTTACTTCATATCCCTTAAGCCCAGTTCAAACGATCCAAGAATACTTGGACCAAGTCAGCTTTGACTCTACTTGGATCGTGTAAACATGGTATCCAAGTCAACTTGGACATCCAAGTTGAGTTGGATGGGCTCCAACGTTTTTTAATCAAAGCAGACTTTGATGGAAACAAAAAATGGCGCCCACCTGACTAATTATGAGAATGAGCTGTCAAAAAATAACAAAGATGCGAGGTTGTGCTAGGTTTTGTTTACAACAGCCTCGTTTCCATTACTACAAATTTGTCCCGCAACATGTTGCTGGCACAAGTTCCAGAATTTTGATGAAATGGAAACAGTTTGCCACATGCAGTTGCGGAACTGTTTCCAAATACACTTGTCCCTGCAACTTATTATAATGGAAACGGGGCTTAAGAGGTACTATATAACCTCTGTTTTAAAACTTAATAAGTACAATTTAACTGGAAAGTTCTTAAGGGAAGAACATTTCACACAATCTAATTTAAACTTTAGTTTATAGTGGATCAAAGTTCCACAAACACTTGGACCAAGTGGATTTTATCAAAGTTATTTGGATCGTGAAAACCTGGCTTATCCTTGGTTCCTTCCGTAATCTTTCTATTCACACAGCCCTAGTCTACCCCACCTTGTACTGTAAGTTAAGTCACAAAGCTTGTAAAATATATAATAATATGTAGCTAGAAGAGATTTTACTCTTGCCATATTCTTATAGATTATATTATACGACAAACCGAGTTTGTGTATTTTAATATAAAATTGTGGTGACAATATTATTGGAACGAAGTTCCTTATGGCACGTTCTGGAGCCCGGGAGTTAATCCGAAAAAAACGACCAAAATCACCGTCACAAAATCACTGTCACGCAAAATCAGTCACGAAATCTACAGATGACGATAACTTGAGTAAAAGCTCACCACGTTAGATGAAATTTGGTACACACGTTCATTTTACCAATGCCCAGCTGAGTTGGTCGGATAACGTTATCCGCCCAAGCGTTCACGCGCAGTGCACGCGTAAACATAAGCTTTAAAAGACACACGCAGGGAAATATAAGGGTCCTTGGTTTTGCCTAAGGACCCTAAAAATGAGATTTTCTTGATCCTGAGTACAAAATTAGTTAGTAGACTATAGTAGAAGTTGGTGGTAGTTTGTTACTTGATAGGTCAGCTACAGGACCAACATTGGATTTCAACCGTTTGATTTGTTGTTTTAATTTGTGCAGTAAAATCCAAATTTAATTAAAATCGGACGAGTAGTTTTTAAGATATGGCGGTTCACAAAAATGCTGAACAACAGTCCAAAATATATTCGAGATAAAATCAGTCTCTTGAATTAGAAGGATGACAATGCACTTTGAATAATTTGGTTTATCGAGGTATATATTATCTTTGTTTCAACTGTCATTAGATATGAAACATATATTGTAATTATGATACATTCACAATATAATTGGATGATGAAGATACACAGGATCTAATGTGTATGATAATATGAATTAATTAAAGGGTTCTCAGAATGTTGAATATTGTCAGATGTGTATAGATTAGAATTATATTTAGAAAAGAGCTTTATCCGTCCTAAAACCTTCACCCACTGTTACCTTGACTACGTCATTATTTTCATCACATTTACAACTCTGATAAAATATCTTTTCCTACAGTTGACCGATAAAGTGGTTGTCATCGCACTCAAAATAGCAAAACAGCAAATTCCTGCACTTACTACTTACAGAAAGATTGCAACTTAATTATTTTATAAATAGTAGAAAATGAATGGCTAATGTAATGAAGTTGTTGAAATCAGGTTGACGACACTGCGCTTTTTTTACCTTGTTTATAACCTGCATCTAAATAACCTTCTATTTGAGTTTAATTCCAATTATTATTTGTTTTTAATATTGAATCTCTTATATCTGCTATTAACTCCGTTGTGTACTGAAATTTTCCTTCTGTTTAATAAACGCCTCATAATTATCTGAATCAATAATAATAGGTCAAACTTTCCAAGAATAAGAATATGAGTTTTATAAATAATGACAATGCGTTCCTTAAAGTAAATTCCGTTGGAAAACTTGGTCGGAGTCCTAGAGCAAAATAATATTTTTATATTTTTTCTTATCTATGAAAATATTCTAAAAGTTTCGATAAAATTTGAATATAGTTTCATACATTAAATTTTATATCTTATTTCCTAGGGATTCACAAAACTTCAAAAAGTTAAAAAAAAAGTTTGTATCGCCGCTTTAGAAATATATTATTGTAATGTTGGTAAGAGAGGAGTATTTGCAAGTCTATTTTTAGACATGAATATTTAGCCTTGATAGACAATATAGAGTAAAAATCAATGATTACATTCAATATTGAGATGTATTCTTTTCATTGATATGACCAGCAATATTATAAAATAAGATTCTCGACTGTGTTTTTCTCCGATGTGTGATAGCGACTCATCATGAAAGAGGATAGTTCAAAAACCAAACAACGTCTTCACACAAAAATTGTAATTAAAACAATTGACCGGTTTCGGCTGTCCTGGACTACAAAAGTTTAGTCCGCTGGATAGACTTCGAAAGTACAAGTCGAAGTACACTTTCAAAGTCACATACTTCATTGATTTTATGCTTTTACAAGACATTATTGTCAAATTTATTTAATTGTTTCCCCCTTTTTTTGAGTAGGTCAAAATTGTTTTGTTTTTTTTTTTACATAAAATAAGTCATCAATTTAGCAAGATTTAAAGAGTGCAGACGGACTTGGATTATCTGCGGGCTACTTTCGACAAACCATCCAAATTTTATAAAAATCAGATAAGTATATTTGAAGATATAGGTGTAAATAAAATTATGTTTGTGTGGGTGTGTAAGATAAAAAATGGGCACAAAAGGTTCAAAGTTATAAAAGACCAACAAAGGGCTGATTATGACCTAACATGCGAATTTCATTAAAATTGGACCAGTTGTTTTTAATATATGTTGGTTCGCAAAAATTGAGCGACAGACACGGGGCCAAACATGTTCCCTCATACCTGAAACGTATTTCTGTCTTAGAAATTTTGAAATGGGAGACAAACATTTTTCGTTCTTTAGAAAGATCACATAGCTTCCGTTTCCTTCGGTAAGCTAGGAAGCATAATATTCCACATGTTCAACTATTCTGATAGAGGCTAATATACACCCTCATTATCTTGACAGAGAAAGACACATGTACGAGGAGTGTTCAGAAAATAACGGGAATTTTTAAATTTCACTGGTTTGGAGAGTTCGATTGTCAATTTTTGGAACGAAGTCCCTTATTCTGGAGCCCGGAAATGAATTCCTAAAATACGACCAAAATCACCGACACAAAATAACCGTCACGCAAAATCCGTCACGAAATCTACAGATGACGATAACTTGAGTAAAAGATCACCGAGTTAGATGAAATTTGGTACACATGTTCATTTTACCAATGCCCAGGCTGAGTTCGTCGGAAAACGTTATCCGCACAAGCGTTCGCGCGCAACGCTCGCGTAAACGTAAGCTTCAAAAGACGGGAAAAAGTGTTATTAAGGAAGCCTGTTACTTGACTTATTTTGATTATTTTTGTTATAAGTGTCAAAAATGTCACTTTGTTTTGTAAATAAATAAAATATAATCATGTAAAATTTCACCCTGATTCAAGCAGAAGCTATAGAGTAGGGAAGAGATATATTTTATAATATTTTAAATTAATTGGCTGAGTAGGTAGAGAACAGTCCTATTTCAATCCAAACTCCTTTAACAAACATACTCTTTCACTATAAACTCATCATGATCAACTTTTTTCTTATATTCAATATATATTTATAGTAAGACGCTTGCTTTAGTTATATAAATAATGATTTTCTTTTAATTTTGCCTTAACTCTGCTAGGTACAAACAGTTCGTTACTTTTAATTTTGTCTCTTTTCTAACTCCGCCATGTATAAGTAGTTAGCAATGTATACGTACTTAGCAGTGTGATTTTATGATTTATATTTAATGAAAAATGTAAGGAACTTTGTTCCTACCGGGTGTCCCGCGACACCACACGTATTTTTTTTTAATATGTTGGTATACATTCCCCTGAAGTATGATAAACATTTTCAGCTGTATTCATTGTTTACTTTGTTTTTGGCAGCCGCTAAGGTTAGACGTGGTTCTATAATCTCGGCGATTTTCGTTTGTTAAAGAAATGGAGCAAAAAAAATTAAATGAAAAGTAAAAAAGTGTGTAAAATGTTAACGAAGGCCTATGGCGAGTCTGCTATGAGCAAGACAAGAGTTTACTAGTGGTATAAGCGTTTCCAATATGGCCGTGAAGACGTTGAAGATGACGAACGCCCCAGCACACCAACAACCGACAAAAACGTGGAAAAAGTGAAAGATATGGTTATGAACGATCGCTGAATCACAGTCAAAGAAGTTCTGATGATGTTGGCATACCAATTAGCTCATGCCATAAATGTTTTTCGAATGTTTTGGGTATGAAACGCGTGGCAGCAAAAGTTGTTCCGAAATTGTTAAATTTTCAACAAAAACAGCGGCGAATGGCATTTGCTCAGGTGTAACTAAATGAAGTCAACGACGATGCAGAATTACTGAAACATGTTATAACAGGTGACGAAATATGGGTTTACAAATAAGACGTCGAAACTAAGGCTCAATCAAAATTTGATTCAAATTCTTCGATCCATTTTTTAACAAAAGAAAATCGCTGAGACATAAAAACACGTCTAACCTTAGCGGCGGTCACTGACAAAGTAAACAATGAACACAGCTGAAAATTTTATCATACTTCAGGGACATGCATACCAACATATTGTAAGACGCTCATCAGCTTGGTTTTGGGAAGCATGGTAATTTCTCTTATTTTATTGACTCGTGCCTTGTGCATAGGTCATTTAACTTGTTTTTCCACTGTTTCAATAAACAGGATGTAGACTGTCTGAAGTGTGTTTGTTGTAGTGTGTCTCTTCTGTGTTCTCTTGGCATTGTGTTGGTTGCTAAGACCGTGGGATCAGCTAATCAGTACTTTGCTAACTTGAGAGTTTCAGCACAATTGTGCTGAACTTGTGCTTTGCAATCAGTTTCCAAGAGTGGGGACTCATTGTCAGAGGAGTGAGGGAGGGGCCTGCGGCCTGACGATCGGATCACTTTGGATCGAGTCTCAGAGGAGAACACAGGTTGATTTCTGGTAATTTCTTGCAGGGTTCTGTCTATCATTTCTGTCTTTTACTTCTGTCTATTATCTCTGTCTAGTATCGAGTCTCACTAAACTCTTTTGACGTCTCAACTTTGTTATATTTCTTAATATTGTGCTTCTCACAACAAGAGCTTTTGTAGTCATGTTTCAATTGTAGTCATTCTTCTTGAGTTTTGACCTTAGGTCCCTCAGACCTAGTCTTGGTATTTTGTCTTATTCATTGGCCCTGTTGCCAATTTATTATTCATATTTTATATTATACATATTTATTGAGAAGTCTAATTCTTGTGTTTTTTACTTCTTATTATCTCCCTGTTTCCCAGAGTTAGGGGTTGGGGATTTTTCAACCCTTTCAATATTAAAGAAAAAAAATTGACAATCGGACTCTCCAAACCCGCGAAATTTAAAAATTCTAAAAATTTCCGTCATATTCTGAACATACCTCATACTACGTTACATCAAATTTTATACCAACAGAATCCAAATTAAAAAATAAATTAACAGTTGAGTAGTAAGTCTACCACTATTAAACACAATAAATGTTTAATATAACGTTATAATTGTCGAATTAATTATACTAGAATTGGAATTAAGACGATAACAAATTGTTATTCTAAAGTCACTAAGTTATTAAGTTCAAAGGGGAACCTTTAAATAAAGGTGTAAAGTATCTCATCATAGATCAATAAGCATACTATGTAGAATTAAGAGAGGTAGCAGACTGGAATTTCACTTTGATCTCTATCGCTTCCTCAGAATTAGAGAGCTTCGTTTAGGCTCATACCAAGCCCCTGTGAAGAAATTAGACATTCTCCTGCCAAAATCAATATCTCCTAACATCATTCGACCCCTTTCAAACCTTAATTAAAGTAATTAAACCGAAAACATCTCAGTTTTAATTACTAAGGGAATAGCGAATCCAAAAACGGAATAGTGAGAGGGAAAACTATTCTACCCTTTGAAAGGAATAATACCAAATCAATATCTCTTCACGATGGTTCACATGTGGGGTGGAAACATCCGAAATTAATCTATTTTAAAGTGGACGTAAATTCGGCGAAGTTATTAATAAATAACCGGTTACTTTTATTTTTGGAACGAAGTTCCTTATGTGTGAATTCGAAAAAAACGACCGTCACAAAATCGACCGATGACGAAACTTGAGTAAATAATGACCGATTTAGTTGAAATTTAGTACACATGTTCATTTTACCAATACCCAGGACGAGTTTGTTGGACAGCGTCAGCAATTATTGACCGATTTTATATCTCATAATCACTAAGCTCAAATCTCACACTAATGCTCTTTAGTAGTAGTAGTAGTAGTCTAGTTCTTCAAACTAGAACGGGTAGGACGAACCACTTGTTCAAACCTTGTAATTAGGCCATCATTTAGCCCTTTTTACGCCCCGTGGTGGAGAGTTCCAGCTACTTCACACATCATACATTTGTACATTGTACGGCCGAAGCGAGTGTGATGTGGTCATTAGTAAGCTGTATAAGCGAGCGTCAAAGAGTGGGGGAAGAGTGCCCCATAAGGGGTGTCCCTCACCCTGCTCCATCCTCGAACCATAGATAAAAATCACATCATCATGACACGGATCGGACCCACATTAAAGAGTGTGGAAAGAGTGCCTCATAGGGGGTGTCCCTCGCCCTGCTCCGTCCTCGAACCATAGATACAAATCACATCATCATGACACGGATCGGACCCACATTAAAGAGTGGGGGAAGAGTGCCTCATAGGGGGTGACCCTCGCCCAGCTCCGTCCTCGAACCATAGATACAAATCACATCATTAAAGAGTGTCGAAAGAGTGCCTCATAGGGGGTGTCCCTCGCCCTGCTCCGTCCTCGAACCATAGATACAAATCACATCATCATGACACGGATCGGACCCACATTAAAGAGTGTGGAAAGAGTGCCTCATAGGGGGTGTCCCTCGCCCTGCTCCGTCCTCGAACGATAGATACAAATCACATCATCATGACACGGATCGGACCCACATTAAAGAGTGTGGAAAGAGTGCCTCATAGGGGGTGTCCCTCGCCCTGCTCCGTCCTCGAACCATAGATACAAATCACATCATCATGACACGGATCGGACCCACATTAAAGAGTGTGGAAAGAGTGCCCCATAGGGGGTGTCCCTCGCCCTGCTTTGTCCTCGAACCATAGATACAAATCACATCATCATGACACGGATCGGACCCACATTAAAGAGTGTGGAAAGAGTGCCCCATAGGGGGTGTCCCTCGCCCTGCTCTGTCCTCGAACCATAGATACAAATCACATCATCATGACACGGATTGGAACCACATTAAAGAGTGCCCCATAGGGGGAGTCCCTCGCCCTTCTCTGTCCTCGAACCATAGATACAAATCACATCATCATGATACGGATCGGACCCACATCAATCCTACATTAAAGAGTGGGGGAAGAATGCCCCATAGGGGGTGTCCTTCGCCCTGCACCGTCCGCGATTCATTGATGTAATTCAGAGTATCATGGCCGGGGATCGAACCCAGACCTCGAGTCGCCTCGACTTATTGATAGCTAAGCGAGCGCCTTAAGCCACTCGGCCACGCTGGCTCCCTCTCCCCTCTACTCTTTAATCGGTATTTGTTACTTCATAAATTCGTTAACATATTTCCGAGTGGCGTGACACGCGATTACTTTTTTTAGTTCATTATTTTGTTGCATATAATTTGAAAGGCTTTAAAATTTTCTTTAGGGCTATGTCATTTGTTAAATTTTTTTAAAGGTTAGATTTGTTTATTTTTTTTGATACATGTACTTTTGTACCGTTTTTTATCGACTTAAAGATCTCAATATAAACCTATAAAGGAATGACATCCTTTCGTTCTTTATAACATGTCGTAGAATCAACCTCGACCTTTAAGTGTGAATTTTATTTTATACTTTGTTTCTTTATCTGATAATGCTAATAAAATTAGCAGCATCTCGCTAACATACCCTCTCATTATACTCAAACTGAGACGAACCACCTCAATCAATTATTAATAGACAAAAAATGTTTTTTATGTAATCCATTATGTAACATAATTTAAAAAAAAAATCTCATCATAGATATCGTTATTTATTTGAACCTTTCTATTCTGTAATAGTAAGTTTTTGATTACTTTTGACATTATTTTTGAGGTGAGAACTAAGTGAGTACTTACAATATTGTTCAATCAGCATTAAATCATCGTCTAATGCTTTTTCAATCGCATAAAAGCTTTAAGAATCATTTTCCCCATTTTCTAAAACCATTTCTTATTATTGTTCCTTCCTCCCATTTTTTTCATCTGGCAAGAGTTGTTGAGGTTAATACTTAGATGATTTCATACCTTGACATCTCTTGTGCTTCTTTTCTAATAACTTCTTTCACGCAAGAGAAAGAACAAGGTCTTTTTAATTTAGATTTTGACATCACTACTCAAGTCTAGACTTTTATTATTTTCTTTTACTGTTTGTGAACCTATTGTTGTAAATTTTTTGGTTGATGAGTAAGAATTAAAGAGTAGAGTTTTGACTATTGTGTCTATAGCTTCAGTCCTAAAATTAAACAACCATATAATAAAGTGCGTAGGCTTCCATGGGGTGACATGTAATCAATAAATTTGTTTTCGGGTGAAATCCGCGTCACGAAGGGTTTGAAGTCTGACGTTTCGCTTCCATTACTGGAAGCATCTTCAGGGGAGTGGTGCATTATGATGTTGAATCGAAGCAAACACAAGATAAACTGAGTACTGGAGAGAATAACGGCGTGTTTATACTGGTTTTCTAGACCGTAGATTGTACCTGGATTTCCCGGGGGGTTCCTTTACTCTGGGTAATCCTTTGTCGGGATGATACAATAAGGTAGGTGCTGCCGTCGTCGCTGTTCTTTTGTCGAGCGGGTAATGTGTGGTGTGGGAAGTGACTGTAGTGAACTGTCCAGGGTACTTTAACCGAGAGGATGGTTTCACCCTTTCTCGAGTAGATGACCTTGATACATCTAGTCAGCACCTGCGCCAGGCCAGATCTCAAGCGGCTGGGTCATAGTTACTTTTCAACATCACACATCACCCGCCCGACACAGGAACACCGACGAAGGCAGCACCTGCCTGATCATCCCGACAAAGGATTAACCCGAGTAAAGGAACAGCCTGGAAATTCAGGTACAATCTACAGTCTAGAAAACCAGTATAAATATGTCGTTCTTCTTTCTTGTCGTCAGTATATCTTGTGTTTGCTTCGAGTTTACACCGCGATGCTCCACACCCCTGAAGATGCTTCCAGTAGTGGAAGCGTAACGTTGGACTTCAAACCTTTCGTGACGTGGATTTCACCAGAAAACCAAGTTACTGATAACCATAAAATTCTATTAAAAACGTATCATATTATGCTCCTGGGTGCCTGGTTAGCCCGTTGGGGAGAGCGATTGGCATTCAATCACTCAAGTTAAGCAGCGGCGGGCGTGGTCAGTTGTTAGATGGGTGCGCGCCTCGGTTGAGTTATTTCAACCGTCTGCGATCTCCAACTTTTGCTTAAATTCATGTAAAATATCAATACAAATTTGATATCAGATGCGTTACAGACAAGTGTTTGCCTACGGATCATAAAAAACTAGATCGGCTTAAAAAAAAATGCCCAAATATCACTCAACCCTCTTCATTGAGTCAACATACATTGAAATTTTATTTAGATGCTAAACTGAGGTAAAATTAGTTAAATAACGTCTCTCTGTAATAATGTTATTTATGGAAAACTGGCTTCGAAACCCAAGGGCAATTATGACAGCAGAGATTGTAGCAAATTTAAACTAGAAGATTCAGCGAACAATTACTTTAGTGTATAATAGCTTATAACAGGACTATCAAACTCTATTTCACCCACCCCTTTATTTATATTATTATTTAGCAGTCAGCATTATATCGCTTCACTGCTCAATTTAATACGTATTAATTATTCTTCAGGTGAAACTGAATTATCGAAGACAAGTATTTATAATCTCTGATTTAAATTTTGATATCAAGTTAGTATTAGAAGCATTCTAGAGAAAAGTTAACCACCCTAATACGATTAATAATTCTTATTCATTTTTAGTTTTATATAGTTTTCATAGTATCTTTAGCTTCTCCTTCATTTGCCTTGCTTTATATTTCCTTATAATGCAGTTGATAGGTTTGTTCCAACCACGCAGTATACCATCCGCGGAAGCGTGAAGAGCATGCGTAATGGATAAAAGCTGTTCCTACCCGACTTGTGACGGTGTTTGGAAGTTTGGTACCATCATCCAAACTGTTCCAACCCACTAAGGGCTCGTTTGCGAACCGTTTACTGTAGTGTACAAACTATCTTCTGACTATACCAAGTACTGATTTGTATGACATGCGCCGTTATGTCAATCGTCACCAATGTCAACAGGAAGGTTCCCTAACAGTTTGGTTTCCTTGAATGTCTTAATTGAGTACTTACAATATTAACTTGGTCCGTAGGCTTCCGCGGGTAGATTCGTTATAAACAGCTTGGGTTTCCGGTGAAATCCACGTCACGAAAGGGTTGAAATCCACGTCACGAAGGAGTTGAAATCCGACGTTTCGCTTCCACTACGGAAAGCATCTTCAGGGGTGTGATGCATCGTGATGTTGACTCGAAGCAAACACACATCATACATCCTGTGTTCAATCAGCATTATATCATCGTCTAATGCTTTTTCAATCGCATAAAAGCTTTAATAATCTACGGTGTGAATTATAGCCCTAAACCTGTTCCAACCTGACGATGATTTATTACATTACAATATTTGACATGTGTGTAAAACCTGTCCTAAACGATTCCCGAACGATCCGTGGAACAATACAAAGGAAGGTTCAAATAGGAAGGTTGCAACAAACTAACAGTATTCCTTAACTTGAAAACAAAGTTAAGTTCCTTCATTTTTCTAGATTATTTGTGTATTATATCACACATTATTAAAAGTTCAAAGTTATGTTAGGTTATTCCACAGTTTTGAGTCTTATCAGTTTAAAGTTAAAGCTTCTAACCACACCTCAGTCATACAAAGTAATTATTGTATTTTATCTACAGGTTTGCTGTAATAAATGTGTATTATTGAAGTGAGCGTAAGCCAACTTCTTACATTTAACAAACTGTGTATCCTGTCTATGTGTGGGTGGGAAACGTGTGACGATAACTTGAGTAAAAGTTACTCAAGTTTTAAGACAAACAACTGTTACAAATACATTTTCGGAACGAAATTCCTTACAGCATGTTACAGCGTCTGGTGCCCGGGAGTGAGCCCGAAAAAACCACCGTTACAAAACCAACCGTCATGAGATTTCGATTCAATTTCGAAGATACTTCTGCTCCTTTTTAAGTTTATTCCTTATATGCTATTTCTTAAACGTTATTACTTACAGAACATCTCTATTCACAATTTTTTTCGAAATACGAGGGTTGGTCAATAAGTAAGGTCTCCACATTTAAAAAAAAAAAAAAAAAAAAAAAAAAAAAAAAAAAAAAACCTGTATTAAAAATAGACTGCCAATTGGTGTTGCACATAGCTTCCTCGCATCCTATCCACGTATACTTTATTGATTTTATGCTTTTACAAGCCATTATTATTTAATTGGTTTAATTGTTTCCCCCGTTCTTTTTAATCTGTCAAAATTGTTTTGATTTATTACACGAATTAAAGTATCAATTTAGCAAAAGCTAAAGAGCGCAGATGTTCCAAATTAATCTGGGGCTATCTGCGCGTTACATTCGATAAACTATAAAAGTTTCATTCTAATCAGATAAGTACTTTTGAAGCTATAGGTGTAAATAAATGTATGTTTGTGCGCATGTGGATGAGAAACAAATAGGCGCAGAAGGTTGAAACTTATATGGGACCAACAATGAGCAAATTATGACTTATCACCTAAAATTCATTAAAATTGGACTTGTAGTTTTTAAGATATGTTGGTTCGCAAAAATTGAACGTCAGACCGACAGACAGACACGGAACCAAAAATGTTCCCTGATGTCTGAAACGGATTTCTGTCTTGGAATTATTGAAATCGGAGACCTACATAGTTTTCTTTCTTCAGAACGATCACATAGCTTCCGTTACCTTTGGTAAGCTCGGAAGCAATAGAAATCATTTTATTTTGTACGACAACTATCAACTATTTCTCAACATAATCGCTCTCCTGATCCAACTCCTTCTGGAGGCTTCCAGACAACCAGTGTCGAAGAAATCTCCCGCCAGCGACTAAGTCATCTTTGCACCTCTTCCTTGACTTCTTCAACATTATCAATGCGTTGGCCACCTAAATGTTCTTTAAGGTGGTGAAAAGATGGTAATAACTGGGTGCGGACTGTAATGTAGATTATATTCATGCCATAATACTATGTAAATCTGACAGCTCAGATAGGCCAACCTATGTGAAGGAAAAAATTAAACCACTAGGCGGTTGGTTATCTTAAGGTTATCCAGTGATATTTTTGTTTGCCTAGTTAGCCCGACATTACTACCCGCCAAAATCTGGAGCTCTCATTGGCTTCCCTCCCATTTATTTAGATTTTCCCACGCTGTCAAAATAACAAAGTATAATGGCATGAATATAGTTACTTTTATCACCTGTAACGATGAAATCCAAAAATTGTTCCCCTATAATGAGCAAGAAATTCACGAGTAGCCTTCGTACATATTTTCCTTCAAGACAATGATAGAAATATTTAGCTTTAATCGGTATAATTTATCAATGCCAATAGTTAATGAGTAGGCAGTAAAGCACAAAATTCCTTCTACTTTACTTCTTAATATACTTTGTTTATTTCCAGTAAGTTTCTTAATATTAAGTTATGATCGGCTACTCTATAGCAACACTATAAACAAATAATAAATGTCTAGGTTCACTTTAAGTTGAAGTTATTAACTTGGACGAAGCAAGTTATTAGATGCTTAAATATTATGAAGCATCAATTTAATGTTATTAGACTTAAAGGTTCTAAACTTAAATAAGGCAAGATATCAAGTTTACCCCCAACCCATTTTAAATTGTATTTTGTTTTAGACGTGGGTTTTTAGAAAGCACTAAAGCTTTACTAAGCTCTTGACTTTATATTAGAAAGTCTGTATGCTGCCTTTAAAACTAAAGGTGGAAGAGCGGCTTGAGCTGAGCATGATGAGCGAGTTCCACGAGACTCTTCTAGACTTTATTAATGACAATTTTAACACAAGCTCTTCTCTTAGCGAAATCGTTTTCTTAAAATATTAATTAAAGTATTAAAACCCTTTCGTATTTTTTAACTTTAATCATATTGATATATATTCAAGAAGTATTATGTCATTAAAATTTTAATTGCCTTCGAACATTTAACTGGATTCATTCTTAATATACATATTTCTTTACAGAGAAATTATCATAAAACCAACTTCCTTATTAAGAGCATTCTAGAAAGTTTTTGTACAATGAAATAATTTAAGGGAATATGGACAAAAGAGATTAGACATTTATAATTAATTTGATTTTATTTAAATTAGCTTTATATTTAACTTAAAATACTTCTACAATACTCATTGTCTAAGAGATGAAATTTGGATAGTTTGTGAAAAGAAGACCGCAGATAGCACTAGATTAATTTCAACCGTCTGCGCTCTTTAATTTCTAGTTATAGTCCAGGAGATAGCGTGCAAAAAAAGTGTGTGACCAACATTAAGCTAGAATCTTTTGGCGCCTTTTAACAATATGTGTTCGGCAAAGTTCGTCTGCGGGAAATATTATTTGAAAGGTATTTGAAAAAAAAAAATTGAGTACGGGTTACGACGGAACTTTTCCTCACTTCGGAGGACACACGGAGCATTGGTCAGTACTTGGATAGGTGGCCGTTTTGAACTAACTGATTTTTTTATATCATTTTTCAAAAACAAATACATTATTCTATTTCATTTATTTAATTATTTGAATATAGGAGGTATTTTGACCGATGTAAACAAACTTTGACATTTAACAAAAGTATCACACTGATTTATAATTATGTTGCTCTTAACTTGTTAACTAATTAATGGAATTTCATCGGGTTTTTAGGGTTTTGTAGATTCTTCTCAAAACCCTTATGCCGAGGGTGATGTGTCCGTCTGTCCGTCGCTCTTTGGTTCATAGGGCCCGAACCGTTTAAGCTAAAGAGCTGAAATTTGAAATACTGGTGTAACTTTTTGACCCAACCACAGGAAAAATATACAGAAGTTCAAAATTAAATATGCGCATGCGCAATTCGCAAAAATGTTGTAAACTCAAAAATTTATATTTTTTTTAATTTTCGAGTGGGGTATCAAATGAAAGCTGCTGAAGAGTAGGACGCAAATATATATAAGCTTTTGTATATTTTGCATTCCTTATTGGGTAAAAAAATCAAAATATACCCAAAAAAATTCCCCCCCCCCCCCAACCACTACACTTCGGCTGGTGCTAAAATTTCGAAATAATTCATGCTAATGCCTTATTGTGGAGCGATGAAAATTCCGGGAGTTCATCCCAAATTTTAAAAAATTGCCAATTTTGGGCGCGAAAATTTGAAGTGCGCCAAAATTTTTATTTTTTTAAAATTTTGAGTTGGGTATCAAATGAAAGCTGCTGAAGAGTAGGACGCAAAGATATATATACATTTTCAAATTTTGCATTCCTTATTGGGTAAAAAAATCAAAATATACCCAAAAAAAATTTCCCCCCCCCCAACCACTATACTTCGGCTGGTGCTAAAATTTCGAAATAATTCATGCTAATGCCTTATTGTGGGGCGATGAAAATTCCGGGAGTTCATCCCAAATTTTAAAAAATTGCCAATTTTGGGCGCGAAAATTTGAAGTGCGCCAAAAATTTAATTTTATTAAAATTTTGTGTTGGGTATCATATGAAAGCTGGTGAAGAGTAGGATTCAAATATATATTTGCTTTTTTAAATTTTTCATTCTTTATTAATTTTATAAGTCAAAATATACCCCCAAAAATTTCCCCCTCCCCAACCACTATATAACGGGTGGTCCTAAAATTTCGAAATAATTCATGGTTATACCTTATGGTGAAGCGATGGAAATGGTTTGAAAAAATGAATTTTTCTAGTCGTTATTACCGATGAAAAACATTGTGACCCCCCGGGGGATCGAACCCGGACCCTTGAGATCGAAGAATAAAATCATAATTACATAACGGGCATGCTTAATCTTCTACAAAACCCTAAAAAGTACTTGGACGCAAGTACTTCCCTGTGATTTTTTCATATTTATTCCTTATTTTTTTTTTTCCGGTTCAAGCGATATGCTATATGTCAAAAACGTATTTATACATTCGGTATTATTAACCGCCAAAGTTTTCAAAATTCAAAAATCGACAACTTGAAAATGGCCACCGATATCAAAATTAAATTTGGTGGATTTGTTTTTCATACAGAGAGGTACATTCGTGCCAAATTTCAACTCGATCGGAGGGCTTTTAGATTTTTTAAATTTTTGCGCAAACTGGGTTCAAGATTGCGGAAAATGTTGATTTTCCGGGCGGCACCACTACAGGTAAGGACTGATTTTCCTGTCAAGTTTCTACTCTCTAGGTTAAATACCTTGGGCGCTACGATGATAACACACATACATACATGCAGACGTCATGCTGAAAACCACTCAAGAGGTCTTAAAAACACACAAAACGGATAATTCAGTAGAAATCTCGAAAAAAATTATTTGGGTGAAAACAATACTTTTCCTATCATAGGTGAGGAAAAGAAAAAAAATACTGATGGAGAGCTGCCATGACCTGTCCATTTAGGTGGGCAATGTTCGGAAAACTCGGAACCAAAAACACAACTTTTATGTAAATGTACATCATTTAGAAGTTTGTGATTAAATATTAAATAAATAGTAACAAATTATTTATTAAAAAGTGCATAATTATTCATTATTTCAATGTAAACATTTTTTTAGAATATTAAAATTAATTAAAGTGCATTCACATTATTCAAATTATACAAAAATGGAGAAAAACAAGTTACATTTTTCACATTTAAATATAATTAAATTCCTGATAAGGAAATGAAAGTTATAAAATTTATTTTTTAAGAGCTGCTACATTTAATAAAGTTAATTAAAAAGTTTTCTTATTCAACTGAAGTAGGAAAAAAAAAGATTGGATTTATAATTTTTAATCACTTTGCTGTATTATGCTAATTACTACATGTTTTAATAAGTTTTTCTGATGATATCTGATTAAGTTAATTACATATTTGAGTTTATTCTATTTTAATTATGTGATAATGAAATTCAGGAAAATATAATATTATGCAGTACATAATAAAAATATATCTTCTAATGTATTTGAAGTTGAATACAGATATTTTAGAATTATTTTAATATCTAAAATTAATCATTATTAATATTTGAAAGGTTGATAGAAACTTTATTATCTCGAGGCAATGGCTTACCTGTTTTTAAATCAGCACATTCTAAAAAACAAAATCGAAATCATTTTTATTTGAAAATATATCCCTTATAGATTGAATTTAATATAATACTTTATTTTATTTAAGGCAAATCAGTTTATCATTCTTTAATTAATCTTGCTTTTAAAAATATCTTAATACCTGGTTTAGACGATCCAAGTATACCTGGTCCAAGTTACTTTGATCAAATCCACTTGGTTCAGAGTTTGTGGAACTTTGAATTAAGGTTTACACGATCTAAGTATACTTGGTCCAAGTACTGGAATATTGATACACTATTAAGTAGAGGTTAAGATAGATTGTGTGAAACATTTTTCCCTTTAGATCTTTCCAGTTAAATTGTACTTATTAAGTTTTAAAACAGTGGTGATATATAACCTTCTTGTAAACAAAACCTAGCACAACCTCACATTCTTGTTATTTTTTGACAGCTTATTCTCATAATTTGTCAGGTGGGCGCCATTTTTTTCTCTTCAAAGTCTACTTTGATCAAAAAAATTCGAAGGTCCGTCCAACTGAACTTGGATGCTTCAGAGGTGTGGTGCATCGGGATGTTGACTCGAAGCAAACACAGGATATACAGTTGAGTCAAAATCACGATGCCCTCATACCCCTGGAGATGCTTCCATTAGTGGAAGCGAAACGTCGGATTTCAACCCCTTCGTGACGCGGATTTCACCGGAAACCCAAGCTGTTTATAACGAATCTACCCGCGGAGCCTATACGTACCAAGTTAGTTTATAGTTGGTAACAATCTACAGTAAAACTAACACTAGCATATGATTGTTATAATCTTAGATAGTAACCAACGACAACGACAAGGTAGTTGACGGTAACCAAAGGGTAAACTTGACGTGTCATTTCGTTTACAAGACAAATATTGTTGCAGCCTTAGTAAATATTTAACTTCTTAATAAGGCGGAAAGGGAATGACAATTCCATTTTTTAATATTAAAAACACAAGATGATAAAATATTGAATATTTTTACACAAGGTAACGACAAGAATAGAAGATAAAGAAGAAACAAAGGACTGTCCCTATTTTAAATATTTGAAGAGGATGAAAAAGCATAAAACGATTTATCTCTCCGAACTCTTTAAACATTCGAAACATTCGAACATACTTACTTTTATTCACGGATGGTCGAGTATCTAACGCTCAAGTATTTGTTTTGTAGCTAAAAGACATTGTTATACCAGTAATAATGTAACTTAATGATAATAATAATGTAATCTAAAGTAATAATGTAATCTTAAGTAATAATGTAATCTTAAAGTATATATATATATATATATATATATATATATATACTACTACTACTACTACTACTACTACTACTTCATAATTATGACTAAAGAAGTTAAGAAAGTAACAACTACGTTGTCACCTAAATTTTATATTAATTATTAAAAAAATTCGTCATTTTATATAATCTTCAGTAACATAGTAAGAAAAAGAGAAATTATATAGTAGTATATATATATATATATATATATATATATATATATATATATATATATATATATATATATATATATCTATATATATATATATATATAATATATATATATATATAATATATATATATATATATATATATATATATATATATATATATATATATATATATATATATATATATATATATATATATATAAGACGTTTACAGTTTTATGTAAAAGAAGTAACAAAACAATATTGTCATCACAATTTTTCGTCATCAATGCGTTTCATCTTCCTTTTTGTATCATATTCAGTGTAAGTGTTGGTATAGTATGTGAGAGAGAGACTACTCTTATTTCTCATTATAAGTGAAAGACTACTCTTATTTCTTAATATTATTGAAATACTACTCTTATTTCTCATTATTAGTGAAAGACTACTCTTATTTCTCATTATTAGTGAAAGACTACTCTTATTTTTCATTATAAGTGAAAGACTACTCTTATTTCTCATTATTAGTGAAAGACTATCTGAAGGTAGTCTTTTTCTTACTATGTTAACACTTAACTCTGAAGATTATATAAAATGACGAATTTTTTTAATAATTAATATAACATTTTGGTGACAACATGGTTGTTACTTTCTTAACCTCTTCAATCATAATTATGAAATAGTACCGCAAAATCTTAGAGACCAATCATTTTTTACTTCCTCATATAAAGTCAAAGTATTGTGAAGCCGCGAAAAATCAATTTTGATGAATTTACACGTTTTGATTAAAAAGTGGTTTTTAAACAATTTCCGTCTGTCGTCTGTGCAGACGCGTGGAGCCTAAACTACAGAGCCGATATTGACGAAATTTGGCATAAATGGATATGAAAAATCATACCCCGAGGTGAAATCGATAAATGAATTTAAGCTCCAAATTTTGGGGAGCTACCACTCAAAAACTCTGATAAAACGTAAAAAAAATTATTTCTCAAAAACGGTTCTGATGATTTTGAGGTTTAGTTAGTCGCTTTAGTTGGTCAAAATCTGTGAACTGCAGATAATGGCTTTAAATCCGACGCTTTACTTTCACTAATGGAAACATCTTTATTAAAGGAAGCGTCCATATCATTAGGATTTAGGACATTCTTGTACTCGCATCTGTCAACAGGTGTCACGCAGCAGAGTGGTAAGGGAGGCCATCAAAATATAAAAACAACAAGAGAACCACAACAGTTCTTAACACAGGGTTTCACCCTTTCCTGGGCCTGGAAATCTCTGGTCAGGATTTTTACTAAGAAGAATGCAACAGGTGGCGCGACGATCACTTCCTGAACTCGGCCCGATTGCATCATCCGACCAAGGAGAAAACCGCCGGGAAATCCAGGCACAATCTATGTTCTAGAAAACCAGTTTATATACACAGTTCTTCTCACCAGTAGTCAGTAACGATCCACCACACTCCTGAAGAGGCTTCAAGCAATAGAAGCGAAACGTCTGAATTCAAACCCTTTTTGACGTGAATTTCAACGGAAAATCAAGTTATTTACCATGAGAAAAACCTGAGGAAGATTAGGCACAACAAGTATTACAGGGAAATAAGGAATAATAGGGGAAATAATAAAGTTAAAGTTTTGAAACTTTGTGAAAACACTCTTAAGGGGTGAGGTAGTAAGAAACAGTAAAGTTCCCCTTTCATGGGGGGGGGGGGGGGGCGCCCCCCTCCCTCTCCTTTTTTTTCCATTTTTACGCAAAGCGCTTTATTTCTTTAAGAGAAATGATATTAACAAATATATTTTTCACATAATTCTGCACAAAAAAGGTCCTATGCAAGTTAGAAGTGAGACAACCCGTTTTCGAGATATTGAACTTAGAAAAAAAATATAACAAATATTTTTGCGAACCAACATATCATAAAAAAAAAAATATGTGTGAGGCTCTCACGTATTAGAAGTGAAACTTAAGTTCTAGAATGCATTGCTCTCTTTCATTTTTATTTATTATTTCAGGATTTAAGAAATGGTTATGGGAAATGGGAAATTTAATTGAAAAAAAAATATTGCTACGCTAAGGCAACCACATTTATTCCAATAAAAATAAATTTGTTTTAATTTGCTGGTCTTTAAATAGATATAATACAATTAAACTGTAAAAATGTTACACTTGGACGAGTCTCGAATAACAAACTTCGTTACACGATGTCACTATATGAAAAAATTCACTCTACCGCCACCAAAGAAGTTTCACTTCAAAAACTTTTTCAATTTTAATTAAATTTAAATGGTAGGTCATAATTAGCCCATTGTTGATCCCATATAAGTTTCAACCTTCTGCGACCACTATTTTATCTTCCACATGCGCACAAACATACATTTATTTACACCTATATCTTCAAAATTACTCAACTGATTATTATAAAATTTGGATGGTTTGTCGAAAGTAGCCCGCAGATAGCCCCAAATTAATTTCAACCGTCTGCGCTCATTACCATTTTACTAAATTGATACTTTAATTTATAATTGACAGACAAAAAATTGACCGACAGACAGACAGGGAATTAATCTAGCGCATTTAAAGAGCACAGACGGTTGAAATTAATTTGGGGCAATTGCAGGCTACTTTCGACAAACTTTCTAAATGTCATAATTATCAGTTGAGTACTTTTGAAGATGTTTAGACACCAACTCATTTATTATATATCATTATTAATTACAGTTATTTATTATTATCATTTAACTTTATTGTAAACTAAATTCAGTTAAGGCCCCCCCCCCCCCCCTCTTCATTACATCGCATCGTAGAGCTGTCATCTGTCAGAGGCAGGGCCTGCAAGACTGAAAGCCAGAGTATACACATCTGGCTCCCTTTTACGAACTCGCCGAGGCTGCAACATAACCCGGCGAGAGTGTAACCTCCGGAGCAACCGGCAACCACGAATTTTATTAAATATATTAAATACATTTAGTTTTACATAGTTTGCTAAGTGTTACTATCATCATCTTCTGATTACATCAATAGTTTTGCATGCCAAATAGCCTGCCTGATTCACACACCACTTCACACTTCACCGTTCACACTTACATCACCACTCTACACTTCCTTTCATACACTCCTATTTTATTATTATGTAGTAATTATTTTATTTCACTTATTATTATGTTTAACATTCCCTTTGCACTTATTATTATGTAGTAATATTATCTTTGCACTTATTATATAGTAGTACTAACCCCATTTGCATGTTATTATTCACTTCCTTACATTACATAGTACACCCTTTATACTACTCACGTCTTTTGTATTTTATTATTCACTATTTACAGTCCAAAACCTATCCTTTACAAATTAAGCTAATAACTTCGCTTTTATTATTTAGGTTTCTCATATCAGAGTCCTACCGCTCCTATGAGTCCTTAACAGAAGATATAGGTGTAAATAAATGTAAGTTTGTGCGCATGTGGAGGATAAAATAATGGGCGCAGAAGGTTCAAACTTATATGGGATCAATAGTTGGCTAATTAAAAATTTAAAAATATATCTATCTAAAAAATACGGGGATAGATTTTTTATCTTTTTCCAACTACAATATCTCGGAAACGAAGGGGTTGAAGTTGAAACCCTTCGAGACGCGGATTTTACCGGAAATTCCAACTGTTTATTACATACACAAGTTATTTGAATTAAATGAATGGTAATACTCAATTTACTATTCAACAACTTCAAAATTTTTAGCCCTCAAAAAAGGCCAACAAAAACATAAGACATTTCATTATTTTTCCACAACAAGGCAATTTCATGAGTTACTTAAATTCTTCTGTGAGACTCCTTCTATAGAGTATATAGGGACTTTATTTTTTAAGTCCATAGTGCCAGTTTTTATTTAATTTAAGTGTTTTGTTTACTTTTATGGTGTTTTGGTATTTTAGGAACGTTATGTTGTAAGTAAAAAGGCAGTTATGTAACAGTTTTGGCTTTTGTCTGTATTTTTTTTCACTGTTTACGGCCTCTGAGTGAAACAGAGCAGTGTTTATAGTACACTACCATTACAAAAACTCTCTTATTTCGCTTCCTCAGTCATAAAAAGGGTTTTTAAAGCGTTTTCTTTATAGCTTTCGTCTATTGCTGTCGCTGTATTCCGTCTCATTTTGGTCGTTTCCTTATGGGCTTGATATTAGGGTAAAGTTAATGTTTCAATGATACTTTACTCGGAGCAATAGTTAGAATAGACTATGACCAACGCTCTAGTTTCCTTTGAGAGGAAACAACAAAATAAAAATACAGTGATAATAGAAATTAATAGTTAGTACATCTAGGCATGCGTGATATGTACTGACATGCTTCTAACACTACAACTTTTAACATAGAGGAAATTATTATTTTAGTTGATTTTTGGAACGAAGTTCCTTCTGTTCCTTACGTTCTGGAGCTCGGGAGTGAATCCGAAAAAAACTACCAAAATCACCGTCACGCAAAATCCGTCACGAAATCTACAGATGACGATAACTTGAGTAAAAGATCACCGAGTTAGATGAAATTTGGTACACATGTTCATTTTACCAATGCCCAGGCTGAGTTCGTCGGTAAACGTTATCCGCCCAAGCATAATCTTACCGAAACAACTACTTCTTAGATAGAATACATTATTGCTTAGTACAAGTGTTTTCTATTTATTAGGTGTTTAATTTTTCTTAATAATTGCATATTTCATCAACATTTACTATAAAAATAACTCCTACTCGGCGGGGAATCGAACCCGGCCTCTTTCCGTACGAGTTTACAGATATATTCTCAGGAACTAGATTTTTTCCGGGAAAACAAGTTATATGGTCAGTTTCGTATTTACCTAAATGCAGTTAGGATTTTTTTTAAATCATTGTCTATGGTTTTATTTAACCATACACATCCATACAAATTGAAAGAAGATTTTTTGGAAAGAAGTTCCTTATGGCACGTTCTGTTGCCCGGGAGTGAATCCGAAAAAAACTACCTAAATCACCGTCACGCAAAATCCGTCACGAAATCTACAGATGACGATAACTTGAGTAAAAGATCACCGAGTTAGTTGGCATTTGGTACACATGTTCATTTTACCAATGCCCAGGCTGAGTTCGTCGGTAAACGTTATCCGCCCAAGCGTTCATCCGCAACGCTCGTGTAAACGTAAGCATCAAAAGACGGGATAAAGTGTAATTAAGGAAGCTTGTTACTTGACTTGTTTTGATTATTTTTGTTAAAAATGTCACTTTGTTTTGTAAATAAATAAAATATAATCATATAAAATTTCACCCTGATACAAGCAGAAGCTGTAGAGTAGGGAAGATATATATTTTATAATATTATTCTATGCCTATTTGTTTCTCTTTTGCATGCGCACAAACATACCGCTAGTATACCTGCAAAACCTCGTAAGTCCGATTTTTGGGATTTTTTTTTTATTTCATATTTCGATAGATGTAGGTCGACTGCGTCTCCGTGTGAAATATTGTACGTTTTTGTCCACTACGACGCCGTGAAACAGCGATTGAAAAAGCTGGTAAGTCGAGAAGGTTACAAGGAAGGTAGTAAATCCTCGTATGTCTGAAGAAGAACCACGCCGCTCGCAGGTTTCAGCTCAGTTCTGGTTTCAAAATAAGTTAAATGACTTATATTGACAAATTTGTATTTAAATTGATTATATTATTAATTTTTTAAGTTAAACTTGCGTTTTTATTAATTATAACAACTATTTATCACGAGTTTTAATGAGGTTTTGCATTTCAGGAGACTTACATGGTTTTATACGATGCATTGTTCTAAGGAAATTCAACTTGCGTGGTTTTGTACCATATGGATATAAACTTACGAGGTTTTAAATTACCTTACGTGTTTTTATCCTGGACTTACATGGTTTTATTTACTAGACCGCACGTAGTAAAATAAACATACGAGGTTTTTGACAACTTACCATCTTACATAAATGTTTACTGTTTTGGTTTTTTTTTGCTTTTCTAAACCTTTACAAACTATTATTATTTACTTGACGCTGCCGATTAAAATATTTCTTAACTTTTTATCAAAGGATAATCGCCCCGAGGGGAAACACCTGTCATCATTGATTCCTTCTTGCAACTTCGATTGTATTATAATTTTTTTAAACCGTTAGAACTTTTTTTAATTTTACATAATCACCTAAAGTACAAAACACACATAAGGTTTATACTTTAAATTATAAATTTTCTATCGAACAATGATTATTTTGTGTTTTATAATTCTTTAATTATTAATTGAATATTCCTGGCATTTTTATCACATTCTCAGCATTTTTCTATTTCAATATAATTTTTTCGTACATTTAATGATTTTTATTATATCTTTAAAGAATGTAAAAGTTTTTATCTACGATTGACACGAAATATAAACATTATATCTTTGTTTAGATGCGTAGAAAGTGATTATTTACGTACTTGTATTCATTGCGCATGCGCGTCTCATAGTTCTGAATAATTCCTCTTCTTTACCGCACTAGTGCGGTAAAGAAGAGGAATTCTTCAGCTTTACGCACGATTAGTGAGTTTGTTTACATTTAACAAAACTAATTTGGTGTTCTTTTATTAAAGTAACTGTTTATATCGAGTTTTTAGTGAAAAACAATGAGTGAATCAAGTGACTTTGACGAAAATGTGGAGAATAATAATCCTCTAGAAATAATTAATTCGGCAAAAAATACAACTAATGAATTAATGCCATCTTTATCAAGAGAGAGATACGAACTTACATACAGCAGGTTTATTTGTTTCTGTATTTATTATTTAAATCTAACAATCGTAGATAAAGTACGGTACGCAACTCGTGCGAAAACGGCATTTTGCATTGCTCGTGTGTTTTTACTACCCTCGCTATCGCTCGGGTGCAAACTCCACACTCGCATGCAAAATGCTACTTTCCGCACTCGACGCGTAATGTACTATTATTAATTGCCTATGAAACATTAGGTAGATGTCTAATAAAATTATATTTTTGTTTTTTTTTTAACTTTCATAATAATATTCACTTGCTGTTGGTTCTAAAAATGGTATTGAATTAAACAATCAAACTACGAGTTCTTTTCCGTTGTTTCACTTTAAAATATGTTCATTATAAGTATTAAATTTTATTTATTTATATTTTTCCTACTTTTTATGTTGTTTTTTTATATTTCTATAAAGTAAATACACAAAATAGGTAATTAAAAATATATTTATTTTTCTTTGTAAAACCTTGTAACTCGACAAAAGTTCTTGTCTAAATCCTCGTAAGTACAAAATCAGTCCACAAAATCATAATTTAATTATAATTTTAATTATTAGTGTATATAATACCTCCAATGGTAGTAAAACATCATATATATGGGCAACGTGTCATAGAAGTAAAAGATTAAGCACTTATTCAGTTTTTTTGCTCCCCTGTAAAATTTTGGATTTGGTACATACGAGGTTTTGCAGGTATACTAGCGATACATTTATTTACATCTATATCTTCAAAAATACTCGTCTGATTTTTTATGAAATTTGGATGGTTTGGCGAAACTAGACCGCAGATAGCACCAGATTAATTTCAAACGTCTACGCTCATCATTTTGTGCTTAATTAATACTTTAATTCATGTAATAAATTAAAACAATTTTAACAGTTTAAAAAATCGGGGGGAAAATGCAGTAATTTGACAATAATTATATGTTGTAAAAATATATAATAATTAATCATACTAAATAGGGCGAGAGGAAGCTATGTGCCACACTAATTGGCAGACTAATTTAACATTCCTTTCCAGATATAAATAGTAAATTAAGATAAATAAAAGAATCAAATAAATAAACTTGAGTTAACGAGAGATTTTCAATTCCCAAACTAATAAATATAAAAGAGAGCACAAGCATAAAAACAAAAGCATAAAAAGAAAGTCTAAAACAAGGTTTATCAGAATCTTACAAAATAGTTTGCTTTATTTTATTCTCATTTCATTTGTTCTTATAAATAAATTTAAAGGAAACACTTTCAAAAGAATCGACAAACAAACATTCGTTTGATTTAAACGAATACAGTAAAGAAACTTCTTGGAATGGCATTCGTGAGTGGTTTTTATATTAACAAAACAATAAATAAATACAATAAACAGATATGTTTAGCATTTAATTTGAAATAATTTAATTTATTTTTCTTACAACCTTAAATCAAATACCTAATCTTTCACGTTCACACTTGGAGTTTTTGAAACGGTTTTGGAAACGATCCGCTACTTCAAAACGCTGGGTAAATGGAGAACAACGGATCGTATCTGTTCCACCAAAAATACCTGATCGTATTCATATCGCTCTTATGAACAGGTCGTAGAGGGGATCGAGGTATCAGGTTATTTTACTCTTTTCCACTTTTATAGTTATTTGTTTTCGTGCAAGCATCCTTCTTTTTAAAAAAATCGGTCCGAGAAAACTCAGACAAACTTTCTTATATACGAGTTCATAATTACTTAGCCCAGTGTTTTCCATTTATTATTTTTCGTATATACATTTAATTATTACTGAACACTTCATCAAAATTCACCATAAAAATAACATCTCCCGGGCGGGGAATCTATTTTCTCAGGAACTAGATTTTTCCGGGGAAAACGGCTTATATCGTTAGATTCATATTTAAATGGACTATATTTTAGAATTTTTTAATCAAAATCGTCAGAACGGTTTTCGAGAAATATTTTATTTTCACGTTTTTTTAGAGTTTTTGGGGGGTAGCGCACCCAAATTTGAAGCTAAAAATCATTTCTCAATTTCGCCACAGGGTATGATTTTTCTGAACATGTATGTCAAATTTCGTCAAAATCGGCCCAGTAGTTTAGGCTCCAGGCGTCTGCACAAACGACAGACGACAGACAGCTATACACTTTTTTGGACCTCAAAACGTGTAAATCCATCAAAATCTCAAAATTGAATTTTCGCGCAATCACAATGCTTTCTCTTTATATGAGAAAGTAAAAATATCAATCACCTGAATTTTTTGTTGTGTCATGTTCACATATCGTTATAAAAACGAATTTGATCCATAACGCTTTCATAACGATGTGTGAACGTAGTAATAGATAATCGATATAAATAATAGTTCATTACGTTACAATAATTGTTTTTAAATGCTTTTATCTCCAGTAGGGAAAAAAAGTTATGATTTTGAATTAGTTTAGTGGGACTAATACCGGTCTTTTCATCCCTAACTCAAAAAGTAGGGAGAATAATTAATATATATATACCATTTTTCAAAACTGGTCTTATTTTCAATTTTTTTTTTTTTTTTGTTTCTGTATTGTTCACCTTAGTTGTATCTATGTGCAAAATTTGGGGAAGATTGAATGAAGGTAAGTGGTTCAACATTGGGGTAATAGGTGTGCGATGAAACTTAAAAAGCAAGTAAATTTGACGATATTTTTCTTTTTTTTTATTTATGGGTTCTGCATTCTTTACCTTAGTTGTATCTATGTGCAAAATTTGAGGAAGATTGAATCACGGGAAGTGGTTCAAAATTGGGGAAACGGAAATGTGCGATGAAACTTACAAAGCAAAGTAATATAAGACCAGTAAAAAGTAAAAGTAGGGCGAAAAAGTAAAGTAGGGCAAAAAAGTAAAGATTGCAACTTAATTATTTTATAAATAGTAGAAAATGAATGGCAAATGTAATGAAGTTGTTGAAATCAGGTTGGCGGCACTGCGCTTTTTTGACCATGTTTATCATTGATTCATTGTTTATAACCTGCATCTAAATAACCTTCTATTTGAGTTTAATTCCAATTCTTATTTGATTTTAATATTGAATCTCTTATATCTGCTATTAAAAGTGCCAATAATTATTGTTATTTATTAAAATAATAAATAAAAACTGTGCAATGGACGAAAATGTGTATTTTCTTCCTACTGGAGATAAAATATTGTATGTATGTACCTCGTGAGTAAAGTGCCATTATTCCCCTCGCGAGTGCCATTATCTCCCTCGGCTGCGACTCGGGAATTAAAGAGTCTAATTTCCTCGGCTTCGCCTCGGGATTTAGGGACCATGGTTCCTTCGGCTTCGCCTCAAGAAGCAACTTTTTCGCTCAGGGAATAATGGCTTACTTTACTCCCTAGGTGTATAAATAACTATTTATGAACTTATACCGTTGCTTTAAATGCGTTCGTCAAAATCACTAGTTATTCTCAAATATACTAATTTGGAAGTTGAAAATTTATTTAAATTTAAACCAGTGAAAATAACAGCGGAGAATCGCTAATTCGAGTAAAACATACAATCTCCACGCAAAGTTATCTGAACTAGAGAGATGAGGTACATGACCACAGGGCCGTGGTCTATTTTCAGTAATTGCATTGTCTGAAGTGTTGTAGTGGACTGACTACTTTAAAATCAGTAATATAACCTTCACTGGCAAGTAGAAAGCTAATAATGTTTATATGTTAACATTATTTAAACTTCTATAAACAAATTTAAACAAGTTCATTTATTTTACTACGTTTTTAATAGCTTGCTTTCTTGTTTGTTTGTTTGTTTGTCGAGTACAAATCTTGCAATCGATTTTTAACTAACTTCCCGAGTTGCTAGACATTTGAAACTTTTAGAATAGCTCAGAAAACTATGATAATGCAATATTTTAATACTTTTAAGATGGCTTTCAGCAGAATTTAATTCATTTTCAGAAAATTTTGCTGTATGGAAAGTTAGTTAGGAAAAATCCGCAAGTTATTTTATTTGTTTTGATATGTCTCATATTTACAATGTTCATTTTGACGGGTTTCAAATTTGTGATTTTTATAAATAAGAGATAAACATTGAATGACAGCAAAACAGGAAATATATTGATTATATTATTTATCGATTATATTATTTCAAATATATCGATGGCACAGGTTAGATTTGGTGTTGGGGAGATCCGTTGTACAAAGATTTGTCCTTTTATAGGTTAAATATCAGCTCTCTAGATGGTTGTCATTTATGTGAAGTAACAAAATTTGGAACTATTTTTTTTTTCACTAATATTATATATTATATAACAATAACAATTATATTATCAACATTACATACGATTCAATAGAAAATTTAAAAACGTAGTATATAAAAAGTTCTTTTGAACTTGAAATTTTTAACTATATAGCCGGATACGCGCTTAGATCCGCTCCCTGTGAACCCAGCTTAAGTAGGTAGACATAATTAAAATATAAATGTGCCATATCCTGACAGATATCGCGACAGCTGAAGATCCTTCAAATCGTTTCTTCCATCGCAAAGACCCCTTATAAGTTACAGTTACAACAGATGCAGAATAAAAAGTAATATTAATATTCCCTCATTTTGTTCTTTTTTACCCTAAAAAAAAAGATTAAAAAATTGTTTAATAAAGGAAAATTCTAAAAGCTAACAAGGTACTAGGTTTTCTCTTTTTTGTCTTTCGGTCTCTGTTTGTCAAACAATTATCAATTATATTCTAATAGAAGCATTTGATTGTTGTTGATTTAGCGTTTTTTATTTAATAAAAACATTGTTTTTAAACTTGGACCTTTTTCCACTCTTGATTGTTTTTCAAAAGGTAAAAAAAATAACAATAATTAAATTTATTTATATCATTAAAATAAAAAAATCAATATTTTAGTCCTTTCGACAAATCATCGTAATTTTTGAAAGAATGTGACAAAAATGTAATTATTTTTGACAATTTTTTTTTATACTTAAAAACGAAATATAAAATAATAATATTAGCGGGGTTCTCAGCTTTTTGTTCTGTTCTCAAGGTTTTTTTTTTGTATTTATTTATTTAGGGGAGGAAAGAAGGTAGGCTTTCTTATTAGGTCTTACCTTATTTTTATAGCAATTTAAAAAAAAAGAAATATCTTTAATCTCAAAAAAAATAAGGTAATGGAAAAATGAAAAATCTGATAAAAGGAATGTAAGATTTTCATTGAATAAATAACTGTATAAAACGAAATTCAATAAAGAATATGTATAAAGACACGATATTGCAAGTTTATAAAAAAAAAAAAAAAAATCAAACTTATAAATTGTGAAATCTTTTATTAAAATCATTTCCGCACTTTATGCTTTGCTTGCCTGAGTTGAATGTGATGGCTAATAAGTGATACCTCTTATCTTCAAAATGCCAAGTTTACAGGAGGAACACAAAACTATTTAAAAAAATAAATTTACTTTAACTGACTACGTTTTTTACGTGTTTTATAAACTTGAATATCATGTAACCCTTCTGAAACATTGGTAACTGTCAAATTATAACAGTTGATAAAATAATGTAGTTACGAGTTCTCACTATGTCACTTCTTTAATAAAGTGAACACATACGAGGTCTCACTTACGAATTAGCAGCTCAGTTATGAGGTGTCACAGCTAACCTTCACCAAATCACATACACCAGAAACACATTCGAGGTGTCACTTCACCTGTCTATCGTAGTTACAAGCTATCACATAACAAATAGTTTGCGAATGTGATAAGAGATGTCACGACTGCCCATTTTCTATGTGAAGGAATTTTTTTTTTCACTTACGAGATCTCGCATGTACTTGCAGACAATCCTCCCAAGGCCAATATAATGAAAATCTCAAAATCATCATTTTGGTAGTCATGAGGTTTCACTTATTACCCATCGATATAATATATAATATGTACAATAAACCAAATATGACAACAAAACATAATATAATCATATGAAATAGCAAAAAACCAAAAGAATTAAATTTTAACAAGTAAATAATAATAATAAAAATAGACTGCCAATTAGTGTGGCACATAGCTTCCTCGCATCCTATCATGTACTTTATTGTTATATTAACATTAAAAATATTGTTATATTACTTTATAGTTATATTGTTTATTGTGCAAAAACTATTAATAGTTTTAGCGATCTTTAACGCTTCATAGCGGTGTCGATGTTGGTTCTACTAAAAAATTGTATTTGAAAAAAATGTTTTTCTCATTGAATAGACGAAGTTAGATTTTTTTCCGATCTAAAATTCCAATTTTATATTTGAAGTTCACGTTTACGCGAGCGTTGCTCGTGAACGCTTAGACGGATAATGTTTTCCAACGAACTAGTCCTGGGCATTGGTAAAATGAACATGTCATCAAAATCGGTCGACATATACTCAAGTTATCGTCACACGTTTCATAATTCGTAGACACAGACCAACAGATAGGCAGACAGACAGACAGACAGACAGGCACGAGACCAACAATGTTCCCTGATGTCTGAAACGGATTTCTGTCTTGGAATTTTTAAAATCGGAGACATAAAAGTTTTTCGTTCTCAAAAGTGAACACAATGCTTCCGTTACCTTCGGTAAGCTCGGAAGCAAAAATATATATAAATAAAGCAAGTTACTTTCTTTTGAAAGTAAACAAATCTGTGTTGTCTATTTTTGAATTAATTATTTTTCTTTCCTGGCTTTTATAATTAAAATGTATTTCATGACCTCTCTTTGTTCTTGCATCTAAGGGCTCATACTCTTTAAAAGGTAAATAATTTAACTATGCCTGGAGAAAAAAATCTTTTTATTTATTTTATATTTTTATAAAAAATCTTTGATGTTTACACGGTATGTTAAGTCATGGTATTTTCTTTAGTCTGCTCTTTATCGTTAAGAGTAAAGAGTCTAGTTTTGTCAGAATACGGTGTGCTATTTACTTCTTATATATATATAATTTTTTTTTTTAAAGTTTATTTTACTCTAATGTTTTCAAAAAAGCTTTCTCCACAGCAAAACATAAAATAATAGAAAAGTTTTGTTCCTTACAAAATGTATCCTGTAGAAGTAAATAGGGTAATGCCGACACAAAAGTTCTTATTGCCGACAAAATTTGACGTGTTTCAACTTTAAACGTAATTTTTCATTTACATATATATATATATAATAATAATAATCGTTTATTTTTTTAACCAATAAATTTGATACAACATAAACATTTGTAACAAAACGGTACAGCCTTGGTCAGTGGACCATCAGGCGAGATTACAGTATATTCTTTTTTTATTTTAATTTCAGAACGCTGCATATGAATACATACACATTTACACTTACATACATACATGCATGCCCATTTACACACATACATGTATATTTACAGGACATGATAATTAAACATATTTAAATTACTTCTTTATTTGAATGCTAACAAAAATAAAATAACTAGACAACAATAGTAAGATGTTAATAAAGACAATAACACTTACAAGCTAGTCTATAAAGCTAAATGATTTAACCTCTAAACGTACTTATAACTAAATGCAAAACTAATAATGATCCTCATAAACAAAACAGTAGTAAATAATATACACATAAAAATTACTTAATAAACTCTAAAATTTAATTTTTTTTTTTTTTTTTTTTTTAAACAATTAACATACTTTTTAACTCAAAAATAAATAACAAACATAGAATTGGTTACAGATAAGGTTGGTTAAGACTATGAAAAATAAATACACGAAATAATAATAACAGTAAAAATAATCAATACGTGTACATATTTATACACACACATACACATATCCAAAACAACCTAATATTTTATTATTATATTCCTTTATATTTTATAACATTGTTCATTATTAATATATACTTTTTATTATCTTAGATTATTTAAAGGTGAAGCTGCATACGGAAACAAATTGTTTTTTCTGTACAGGTAAGAATCTGTAAAGTAGTTACAGAGTGCTCTCCAGTCCCTCCCGTTCAGCAGGCTAAGGATTTCCACTGATGTTAACGTAGTTTTTCCCAAGTGTATCCGTCTAACTTGCGACAAAGCAGAGCATTCAGTGAGAAAATGATGAAGATTTTCTCTCGTTTGTGAGTGGTACAATGGACATTCCGGCAAATCTTGTTTTGACCAGGGGCTAGAGCTTAAACATACCATGTCCGCGCGAATTTTTATTATCTGTTTGCACTTTAGAAATGGTTGTGTCTCTAAGTAATGATTCCTCAGATCAAACATTAGATGCCCATATAAAGGGTGGTTTTCGCTGCCGCGTGCTTTCTCTAAGCACTGTTCAGTGTCCATAGCAGTTATAGCTTTTAACAATCGTGGGGAATACCGTGACCATTGATCTTCAATACTTAGACTAAGATCAGGTGCAATATCATGCTTATTCAATAGTTCCCACCACTCTTTGTACCATAAGATCTTATCATCTATTATAAGCTTAGCAATCAGCTGGGGCCACCTGTCGCAGCTCATTTCACACAGCACTTTCTTAATATAATTTACATGAAGTCTGTAAGTATAGACGTACATACTGTTAACTCCGCACTCTAACTGAAGGAAGTAGCTGGCTGTATTAAGAGGCAACCCAAAAACCCTTTTTAAGAAAAATCTTTGTAGTTTCTCGGATTCTTCAAATCGGTTCCATCCCCAAACCTGGGCACCATAGCACATAACCGATCTAGAAATTGAATGAAATAGATTCAATCTAGTTCTAAATGAAAAATCTCTGCTTGACCATAAAATATTACCTGTGTTGTTTAGTGCTAGTTTTCCAGCATGTAATTTATAATTTAGATGTTTTTTAATGTTGAGAGTGGGTGTTACAGTAATGCCCAAGTATTTGTATTCCGAAACAATTTCAATTTGCTCTCCTCTAAAGTACCATTTTTCTTTGTTTGACGTTCTTCCGCCTTTCGGCTTGAACACCATTATTTTCGACTTAGACAAATTAACTGTTAAGTTCCACTTTTGACAATAGTTCTCCAAGTTAGTTATCATTCTTTTAAGAGTTATAATGTTATCACTTAGGAGAACAATATCGTCGGCGTAAGCCAGCATTTTAATTTTCATACCACGTATGCTTAACCCCCCGTCAAGGTCATCGTATAGGTCATTTAGGAACAGGCTGAATAATAGTGGACTAATGAGACATCCTTGCTTAACTCCTGTCTGTATACTGAACTCTTCAGTCAATCCACCTTTAGTCCACACGGCAGCCGAGGTCTCCCTGAATAATTATTTTATGTTGTCAAGCATTCGCGTCGATACACCTAGTGCGGACAGCTTATAAAATAGTGCTCTTCTGTCGACACAGTCGAATGCCGCTTTGAAATCCACGAAAAATGCGTAGACTTTCTTATTACTTTGATTTATGTGCCATTTCAACTGGACTACATTGGTAAGGGTGAATAGGTGGTCAAGGGTGGAGTACCCACGGCGAAAGCCCGCTTGAGACTCGTGCAAAACATTGTTTTCTTCAACCCACTCGGTAAGACGATTATTAAGTATACCAACGAAAATTTTAGCGATTGTGTCAATAAATGAAAGTCCGCGGTAATTCTGTAGACATTCAGGGTTACCCTTTTTTAGTAAGGGGAAAATTATTGATTTAGTGAAACTTGCTGGCGTGTAACCATTGCGAAATATCCTATTGTAAAGCTCGAGTAGCTTGTAAGTAAAGATCTGTGGAGCGTTTTTAAAGAACTCGTAAGGTACACGGTCAAGTCCGGGGGCTTTGTTCGATTTGCACTTATAAATTACGTTGTTTAGTTCATCTATTGTAATAACACCATCAAGTTTAGGGTTTTCCACGTAGGGTTCTGCAAATAGAATGGGAACAAACTCTATAGCCGGGTTTAACAATATTCTAAAATATTCTCTTAGGTCATTCACTGAGCTGTTTGGACAAACTAGTGTTTTTCTTTTTCTAAAGGAATTTATAATAGCCCAGAATTTGGTCGTGTCTTTAGTATTTCTTAAATTAAGAATTAAGCCTTCGTAATATAATTTATATTTTTGCTTACATACATACTTGTAATGTTTATTGGCCTGAGTATATAGTCCTCTGATAAGATCTGACTTACTGTTTCTACAAATTTGTAAAAGTTTGAATGATTTCCGCCTCAACCTGTAACATTCAATATCAAACCACACTTCCTTGCTCGTGTTTTTTCTGTTGCGAGACCTTAAATTTCCATATTGAGAGCATTCCTTAATCATATTAATAATGAAATCAACTGCTTCTTGATTTCCTGCAGGTAAACGTGGCGTTGTTTGAATTTTATCTTCCAACCTTTTCTTATATTTTTTTGAATCTTCCGATGTGAACACTAATTTAGGCCTCAGAATATTTGTATTATTGTCATTAATGTTTCTATGTTGATCTAATTCAAGACATAGTTTTATGGGCATATGGTCGGAGTGTATATCTCCCAAAACCTCGAAGTCACTTACAAACGGGAGAACCTGGTAGGGGACACAACATAAGTCTATAACGGAACTACCCTTTGCACCAATGTAAGTCATCTCACCATTCTTATCACCACTTGTTCTTCCATTTAATATACAAAGGTCATTTTCTGTACAAAATTCAACGAACTTTTTTCCTTCTTTGTTAATCTTTTCATCTTTGGTTTTTCGAGTCTCCGATACGTTTTGGGCTATTATACTTTCTGGAAGGGGTTGAAGATTTCCAATTCTCGAGTTGCAGTCCCCTATTAGAATGCAGTTTTTAGATTTTTCCTCACAGTAAAAATCACAAACTCTCTGGAAATCTTGCGTCCAATTATTACAGTTTATATATACTGGTAATATGTATATCTTTTTTTTATTCCTACACGATACTCTAAGTGTAACATTTGCGCCTAGCTTTTCAAACTCGATCAGATCCGACAGTGCCGACTTATATCCAATAAGGCAACCCCCTTTTGCCCGGCCTGCCTTCTTACAATTATTTCCTGCAGCTATCCAGTGAAGTTTATAATTTAAAAAAATATTATCGTACCTAGATATATCTTCGACAGTCGCAAACGTCTCACTCAATTGAAATATATCGAATGTATTAACAAAGTCTATAAAATTGCTGTTATTAATTTTACCTCTTAATCCATGAATGTTATAGGCTAGGACGTTTAATGAAGATCTAGTAAAACTTAATCGAGCCTGCGGCAGTAAAGTGTTAACATTGTTTTCCTTGTTAGAATGATGGGTGAGGGTCCGAGTGTCATTGAGGGGACTCGGTCAGGATGGTTTAGTGCTAGTGTCTGTGGCCGGTGATGTGATGTTGGTGTATGTTGGAGTGTCCGGTACCATTAGCTGCTGTAAAGCCTCTTCACCATTTCTCCCTTCACTGATAAGACCTAGTTCTTCAGACCACTGAAATCTGATTCTATGTCCGCTTTTATCCGTTATGAACAGGGAATCCTTCTTCAGTGAGGTTTTTAAGGTAGGGGACTTTTTAGCCATCCCTTCTGATTTCCAGAAGCTTAGCTCGTTTGATTCTAGTGTCCGGAGCAAAGTCTTGGTGAATTATAATACCTGTATTTTTTGTTCTCCCAAGACATGACAAAACAGAACCTACATCGCCAAATGATCCGAATTCTACAAGTAGTGATTTTTTGTCACCGTTATATCTCCCTATCGGAAAAGCTTGGACTATAGACACCTGTTTGTTTATTCTCAGGACATTTTGACAAATGTCTATCACCGCCTGACAGTAGTCAGGACTTTCTGGCACACCTTTAAATATCAGATTATTCCGTCGCGATCTGTTATCCAGCTCAACGACTACTTTCTTTAATTGGACGTTTTCAGCTTTCAGGGTTTCTATTTCTTGCTTTAACAGTGAATTTTCGAGAAGCGATTTATCGATCTTATCATTTAATACATTTAAATCATCCTTAGTAGCTACCTGAGCCAATCTGTCATTTATCGAGGACATCATATTTTTAATTTCATTTACCCATGATGGATGATTACCGGATAGCTGGGACTCCATATCGCCACTTTCAACACGCAGTAATTTATTGTTAAGATTTTCAGGGGAGTTTTGACTTCGTCTTCTTTTTTGTTCTTTAATTTCTCTAGGACTAAAATATTTATTTATCTTATCCTGACTCATTTAAATAACACGCAATTTATTTATTTTTGTAAAGAAAAAATAAATAATATATAAAACGGATAAACTAATCAATATTCAACAAAGTTTAAGAAAATAAATAACAACCAATAACAACGCTACAAATTTAAACTAAGTAAATAAAACGGGAGTAATGAACTTATAGTAGATCTTTGACACCGCAAAGATAAACAATGACATGTGTTTAAAATAATGAAAGATAATAGTATATTTAGCAATGATACAACTAGGCAAAAGCTGCTATGTGATAAAAAAAAACTTAAAGTGCCGTTTCAATGACTCGAACCACTGACCTCTCTCATTGCGTAACAATCATACAGTATAGGGGACGGTGTTTTAACCGAACGTGCCACTCCTGTATAGATGATTTCCGCGGACTTCTCCCGTATCTTTATATTCGTAGCTATGGCCTTAGCATTGGATTGAAGAGGTTAACACTTTACTACTTTAATAGAACATTTTTTCTTACCCTAGATATTATTAAATAAAGTTGCAAATTTACTAAAATGTTCTTAAATAAAACTATGAGTATTATTATCATTCAAAAACAACACTTTAGTCCATCCAAGTATTCTGTTGATATTAAAAACAGTAGTAAGTCTTCCGAACGCAGTCTTTTTATTTTGTAAATTTAAATTTTATAATTTAAAAATTTCTTGTGAATATATATTATATATACATATATCAATTTAAAGTAGGCATAAACCAGGCCTAAGAAAAATTCAATGAAATAGATAGAAAATGTTAATATAATCAAAGTTCTCCATCCGGGAATCGAAACAGTGCCGACAATTAGATTCTAGTTTACGGCTTAGAGCAGATATCATTTAGCTATCCAATTGGTTAATGATAAGAGAGTTCAATCAGTATGTTAGCCTTTCTTCTTTTTTAATTTTTAGGTGTAAAGAACACAATTCAAAGCGGTTAGAATAACCTGACAGCTCTGAATATAAAATTTAAATTAAAAAGTCACTCGTTAATAAATGGTGTACTTACTCCTCCCCAGACTAGTTCGTTTCAATGCTTGTCACAGTCGGTTGTACAAAATCAAACCTCGGAAATGAAATAGAGATAAAAAATATTTGTCCACATGTGATGCACTAATTGTATATTTTTACTAGGATTCTCTTATTATTCCGCTGCGAAAACACTCACACCGATAATGTCAATGCTAAATTACAAGACAATAATAAATTTTCGTAATAAAAAGTTCAATAACTACAAAAAACAATTAAAAAACTACGGACCAGAACTTCACTGCACGGAAACTATGTAACCTCCCAAAGGTTACATACATATATATATATTATTACAGGTTAATACATATATATATATATTATTATATTAACATAAATTATTGTTATATTACTTTATTGTTATATTGATTATTTTGTAAAAACTGTTAATAGTTTAAGCGATCTTTAACACTTAAAACAGCGGTGTCGCTGTTGGTTTTACTAAAAAATTGTATGAAAAAAATGTTTGCCTCATTAAATAGATAAAGATTGATTTTTTCCCGACCTAAAATTCCAAATTTAAATTTGAAGTTCACGTTTACGCGAGCGTTGCGCGTGAACTCTTGAACGGATCACGCTGTCCAACGACCTTAGCCTGAGTATTGGTAAAATGAACATGTCTACCAAATTTCATCAAAATCGGTCAACATTTACTCAAGTTATCGTCACACGTTTCATAATTCGCGGACACACAGACAGACAGACACGAGACCAAAAATGTTCCCTGATTTCTGAAACGGATTTCTGTCTTGGAATTTTTAAAATCGGAGGCATAAAAGTTATTCATTCTCAAAAGTGAACACAATGCTTCCGTTACCTTCGGTAAGCTCGGAAGCAAAAACAATATTTTAGTTTACCGACGTTTCAAATAATGTATTTTCTTCTTCAAGTTCAGGTTGTGGATGATTTTATTTTTCAGGATAAGTATACAGATGGGAGGTATAGAGTGAGGGCAACAAGTCTCATACACCATGTTACTATGATATCGTAAAGATGTCAGGGCACATCATTATATATTGGTCTTAATATTAAATCTTGTACATCTGGTATTCCTTAAAAAAGAACCTTTTAGGAATGTAGGGTAAACATTATAATTTATCTATTGGACAAAAAGTAAGTGCAGGAAAAAACACGAAACCGTTATTACGAGTGGAAAACAATTATGTTTTTTTTTCGCGTTTACGTTGCCGAAGCAACAGTTTTTAGTTCATCCTGTTGTTGCATCAAGTAACACCACGATGCACACAAGGACTTCAAACAAGGGATGGGCGGAACGGAACGTAACTATAAAAATAACTAGTTCCAGTGTTGGAACGGTTCCAATCGTTCCAAGATTTCATGGAACTATGTTATTTTTGGAACGACTTTGAAGTTTTTATTTTATTTAATTTTACTGTCTAGTTTTATTTAGTTAATAATATTTTATTGTTTGAATTCGATACAAATTTGTTACCACCATTTAAAAAAAAAATCTTTTAAGGATTATCGAGCAAAATAATACGAAACGTAACTGATTAAAGAGGAAAAGAAAACGAGAAAACAGTAACGAAACTAAACAACTAACTTAAACGGAACGTTAAAAACAAAGTTTCTCTTGGAACGAAACTGATGATTTTCGATCCGTGCAAATACGTAACGTGTAACGTAATTGATTAAAGAGGAAACGGGAACGAAAAAACGTAACGAAACTGTAACTTGGAGGGAACGTAAAAGATTCGTTTCGCGAGGATCGAAAACTATAGTTTTCGTTCCAAGTTCCAGTTCCAGCCAAGCTGTTGGTTGTAATAAAATATTGGTTGTAATAATACTTGGTTGTAATTAAAATATCAATATAAAAAAATATAAGATAAAACGATAAATAAAGAGATCTTAATATTATTATAAATGTTTGTATTTAATTTCAAGTTTTCATCGTCAGCGTCAGTGAAGAGTGGAACTATTTAATAAAGAAACGGAACTTATTGTGGAACGAACCTGGACTAGACTCAGGAACACGTGAAGTATAAGAGAAACTGTCTTTGGAACATAAACTGATACGTTCCAAAAATAACTAGTTCCTGGAACTAGTTATTGGTTTGGAACGAAACCTTGTAACTCGTTCCACTCATGGAACCGTTCCTCCCATCCCTACTTCAAACCCTTTGCGACTCAGATTTTACAGATAAACTAGTACATTTAACAATTTTTGTCTTTTTTTAAAAAAATGAATCATGGAATCTTATAATTATATTGGTGAGCTTATTAAATATTAAACCTGCATTTTATTATTTTTTTATAAAGGCTATAGAAATGCATTCTCTCTTTTTATTTGTAGGTAGCTTTGATTAAAAACAATGTCATCCATATAATTCTATCATATTGTTTTACAACACAAAAAAGGAGGAGGGGGGAACTGAAGTGACAAGGGTAAAACGAAGGACAGGCATGGCCACACGTAAGAGCCTAGAAAAGTCCTTTTCCTTTGGTCCTTTTCCGCCTGTGGATACGTAAAGACAAAGTAAGTGGAATTCGTAATGTAAATATGGACAAAAGCAAGCTTTGAATTTTCTACATGCATAGTATATAAGGGTTTTATAGCATATAAATTCTCTATTGTTTCAGCAAGTTTTCCCCGGCTTTTAGAGTAATTAGTTTTATAATTAACTCTTCATTATATAAAGGCTACGAACAAAGAGTTACAACTAAAAGAGAATATGTGACTATAGTGAGCAAGTGTGGGAAGACAGATCAGTAGGTCCGAGAACCTTTTTTGTCGCACTAAAGCCCTAACACTTAATTGTTTCTTAACATAAAGTTTCTATACTACCTGCAATGGGATGTAGATGGATTTATGGCCAATTAGCAAAATTCTGATGATTTTGCCCAGTAATAGTATAATTAATTAATACAACCTATATCGTACGGAGAGACGGCTTCTGAGATCGTGTGAACGTCAAAGTTCTGAATACCAAGGATCATTACAAGCAGTCGCTCTTGACTTAAACCAACCGTTCACACTTTAGTGTTCGAACTCCACACATTTGAAAATTTGATCTCAAAGACATCGGGTACGATACGAGTGGTTAGCGGTGGGAGGTAGAGCGTCAGAGCGGTAGAGTGGCGAGCGACGCTGGCTATGATAAGAGCGAAAATAATAGGCTGAGCGGTATTTTCCATCAGTTCCTGGCCACGCTTACCTGACGAGAGTTTCTTATCAACTGATAAGACTCTGAGTGGTGAGCGGTAAGCCTTAACATTATTCGCTCAGATACTCGACCTTGTCGTAGCTGGCCGTTCTCTACTTTCATTGCACTAAATGTAAACGTAATCGCGAAAGAGTGTATCCAGTATCCATCCTCCCCCAGTTCCATCTTCCCGGACCTGGATACCTCTGGTTAGCACTTGTGCCAAGCAGAAAACAAGAAGCGGCGCCGCAGACACTTCCTGACTTCAATCGTCCACTAAGGAACACCGACAAAGGCAGTATCTGCCCGATCGTATCTTCCTGACAAAGGATTAACCGGACTCAAGGAACCTCCGGGGAATCCAGGTATAATCTACGTTCTAGAAATCAACTATAAATACACCAGCCTTCACTCCAGTTGTAAGTATGTCTTGTTGCGTTGGTTCAAGTAAACATCACGGTGCACCACACCCCTGAAGATGCTTCCAGTAGTGGAAGCGAAACTTCGGAATTCATCCCCTTCGTGACTCCGGATTTCACCGGAAAACCAAGCTGTTTATTACGAGTCTATCTACGGAAGCCAACGCGCCATATTAATAAATAGATTACGTTTGCTGATAAAGTTTGTTAGGCTATTGCTACTCAATTACGATATAACTGAACTTAAACTAACACTATTCATAAATATTTATTTTATGACACTTATTTATAAAAACTAATCAAATTTATATAGACTATTCTTGTATTATTTCCCTAAAATTTTCATATTTTTAATAAAAAAATAATACTGAAATGATATTTAATATAAGCTGGAAGTGCTTAGCTTAGTTTTTCCTCTTTATGTGAGACTATTTACATAGCTAGAAATATTTTTTTTTTTAAAAATAATGTCACCTCGTGCTATTTCAAAGAAAATCTCATGGAGACAATACCGACCTTATAAAATGGATATCACAAACTAAGTTTTTGAAAAGCAAATGGGTCATTTCCTTTTGTTCTCGAGTTACGTTGAATTGTGAAGTATTTTTTTTTAAAAGGACGCAAAGTTTTTTCCTCTTTGATTTGATGTTTAGCCTTATGCTAGAAAGTTGTAGAGAATGAGGCCACAACGCCAAGAGCAATTGAGGCTTACTTATACGATAACATCGTTCTGGCTGCAGTAACACTGGGTCGTAACAATCTGAAATATCGTAGAACTAAGTGTGTTGTACTGTACTTTGGCTCGGCTAACGACACAGAATAAGACCAGTTCACCCTATCTAATACTATAATCAACCTACTCTTAGCAGAAAGTTTTAAAAATAAAAACTTATTCCTGTGTCAGATCGTATACATCAGTTTTTTATATAGGTGAAAATGTGTTTTAGACACTAAGGCAATATTCAAAAACTTTAGTGCTGTAATTTCTATTCCATATTAAGTTCGAAAGACTACACTATACTCAAACTTAATGAATATCCTTCTAGTGTTATTCAGTCAAGCACTCAACAAAGTTATATATTAACTTGAATTATACAAAGTACAAATTGTTTCTAAAAGTTTAGAATTCTTCTATAATTGAGTAAGTTAAAAAAGGATTAGAAATGTTCATTTCTTCGACCTCTTGGTCTTTCTTTTAATAAATAAAGATTAAATCTAATCAGTAAGTTGTGCTGAGAAGCATCCTTTAAAGGCCCCTCCAGACTCTCGCGAAGTTGCCCGAAGTCGAGCGAGGAACGAGAATGTGGAGAGGTTGCTCGTGGTTGCTCGGGGGTCCTTTCCTCGCCTCGCCCAACTTCGCTTCAGAGGCGGTTTTTTGGCCCGAGTCAAAGAGGACGCGAGGAACATTGAGTCATGGCAATGATGTGCTCGCCACGAAGGGCGAGAGTGTGGATGCGACTACTTCGCCTCGGGTATCCTCGCCGAGTATAATCGGCGAGGATATGGAGGGGCGAGAGTGTGGAGGGGCCTTAAGGGTAAGAATAAAAAGATGACTAACACTGAAGCAGGGTTTCATAATGTGTGGCTTTTTTAACGTTTCGGCTTCTCGAGCCAACTTCGAGCCAAAAACAAATTATATATAGTAAGAAAATAACCTACAGCACTAACTTCAAAAATTGTAATACCTTACAGAATTTCTTGGGTAATTACCTCTATGTCACATTAAATGAGCTGAAGAGTTGTGTGTTAAAAAAGAAGTCGTAACTTAAGGAGAACTTGTAGTTCACCACGTCAATTTCCAATAAAACAAACGCATACTTCTCCTGAACGGCTGAACCGATCTGCACAAAATTTTGCACGATCATAGCGACTAACCACAGGAAAGTATGATCCTGAAATGGTCCAAATTGGTACACAGGGGTACTGGGTACAAAAGTTTCCTCCTGAACGGCTGAACCGATTCGCACAAAATTCGGCTCGGTCATAGTGACCAACCACAGGAAGGTATAAATCTAAAATGGTCCAAATTCATACACAGGGGTACGGGGTACGGGGTACAAAAGTTTCCTTCTGAACGGTTGAACCAATTCGCACGAAATTCGGAACGGTCATAGTGACCAACCACAGGAAGGTATATAAATCTAAAATGGTCCAAATTGGTACACAGGGGTACGGAGAACGGGGTACAAAAGTTTCCTACTGAACGGCTGAACCGATCCGCAAAAAATTCGGCACGGTCATAGTGACCAACCACAGGAAGGTATAAATCTGAATATGCCCTTCATGATGCTTGTCCGATGGTATGCCCTTCATGATGCTTGTCGTTGGAAAGCTCTTTACAAGTACAGTTTTTGTTGTTATGTTCACTTTTGTCATATTTTCATTTAAGAGAGGGCAAAATAAAAAAATGGAAAAATTGATTTTTAATTAAAAATAGAGATATTACTATTTTGATCCGATTTCAGCTGTTTATAAATACAAATGTTTATTGGTTAAGATTAAAATGCACGCGCAGCTCAATATTGCAAGCAGACAACTGCATTGCACAACTAATATAAAAAAACTACGTCCTGTTATCAATAGCATTGATAACAGACTCGGCTAAGTACAGATAAAGACTCGGCTAAGTATTCAATGTTATCCACCTAGATTTGAATAAATTTGATTCTAAGGTAACTTTGATTAACCTATTATATTTGACTAATTTGAATGTGAACTAGATGTTCAATGCTAATGATTAAAAGTAAAAGTAAAGTAAAGTATATATAATAAGAGTGCTTTATTAATACAAAGTGTACAATTAACAGATTTTTTGATAACCAACACCATTAATCCATGGCAATTCAGCCGTCAGGATTTATAAACATACAATTATTATAATATCGTTATGACACATACCTATATAAATAAATACATACATATACATAAATGGTTTATTATTATTAATTCATTTATAACTATTATTATTATTTTAGATAAAGAGATTTAAATAACAGGTTGATAACATAAGGTAACAGTACAATAAAAAAATTAAAACAATATATATATATACATAAACATAAATGGTTTAGTATTATTAAATTATCTGTTAGTATTAATATTATTTTTGATATAGATTTTAAATAACAGGTTAATAGCTAATAAAATAATGTAACAGTACAATATTATAACTAATAAAATACTTATAAAATAATGAAAAAAAAAAACGAATAAAATAATGAAACAGTACAATATTATGTGCTGTAATAATACAGTATGACTATACTAGCAATATGCATTTTCCTTGAGTGAAGAGAGAAGAAGAGAATTTACTAAGCCCTTACAGAGTTCAACTTACGACAATATTGCAAGCTTTGCCTGCTTGTGAGTGTATGCATCAGTTAAATAAGAAGTTAATGCAGTCCAATTAGCACCATTTAAATATTCAAGACCTTCTTGGGCTGTTAATATAGCTTTACCTAAATGAACTAGACGGACATCCCCTAGGATAGGGCATTCAGTTAAAAATGATATAAATCATCTTCTATAGTGATATTGCATTCAGAGCAATGGCGCTCCATGTCATCATCCTGATGCTTAAAGTAAAGTAAAGTATATCATCTGAAGCGGCGAATTTTGTGGCGGGAGTTTTGAATTGAGATGGTAAACTCCGCTGTAAAATTTATTTATAGATCTCGAATCGGTTTTGAGGTTGACCGTTGTCTCTGAATTAATGGCAATGTTTAGTGCTTCAAGAATTTTTCTCCTGTTGGTTTTGTTTTCTCTGCCTATTATTTTGGTTGTCTTCGAACTTGAAAGTATCATGTGTGGCTAGATTACATAATGACCCCACATTATGAAGCAATTTTTATATAATTTGTCCTTTGAGTTCTATTTATCCTTGTTCAAATTATTAGCAGAAGAAAAGCACTAAAAAAATGTAACTTACTTATTAAATATTACACACAATATGAACAAATATTATTTTTCTTTATTGAAAATAAAAGGAAGAAAAGCAAGGTATAAAATGGTTTTTATTACCAGTATAAACGTTAGGGTTTGGGTGGACTCGTGTAGAATATGTTTAATGCAATTTACGACATAATAGAATCTCATCTGCATTTGAAAACCCTGAGACTCGTATTAACATATTCATCTGGTGTCGTGTAAAGCTAACATGGCTTAGTTTACATAAAGAAAAAACAAACAACAAATATAAAACAACTCCGGCATTTTGAATTGGCTTTTACAACAATTATAGTTGTCACCTTTACAGCCATGGGTATTCTAAGTTGTCTTGGAAAAATATCCAAATAATAAACTACCGGTATAAAATATAAACTATACTGGTAAAAGCACCTGTAACATATTAATAGGAGGACCCGTGGTTCAAGTCCCGGTGCGGGGTCTATTTTTCTCTGTATGTCTCCCATAGTTATTAATAATTATAATTTGATTAAAGTAAAATTTAATCTCCCCGTAGTATGAATACTACCAAAAACTTAAAAATTTGAATTTCTAATAAACTACTGTCTTGCATCAAATATAAAGCTGCGTCCACACCCGACACGCATCGTGTTTGCAAACAGGGATGCGTGTCCAGTGTGGACGCCACCGCGCGGACGAACGAATGCTTGTTTGTGTCCAGGGTAGAGTCGGTACATCAAAGGATGTTTGCAGTTTGTGTGCGTTTAGTGTGGACGCTTTTTGAGCAAACTCCTTGAGCATTCGTAAACAGCCTGTGGTTTGACTTAGAAAGCAGAGAAAGCTATATTTTTTCATTCGTATTATTTATGGCTATAGCATCTAATAATACACGGTGGTCCAAAAGTCTCCCCCTCCCCTCTTAACTTTTGAATGGTTTGAGATAAATTAATGAAACTTGGGGTACTTCTACCATGCAAAGTAAAGTTTGTTTTCATTCAATAGCCCATTAGGGGCAACTACCCACTTTGCCCCCAGGCCACCCAACTTCAAAATTTCAAAATTGAAGTGTATATTTTTGATAGCATATTTAGTTTCCGCGGTGAAAAATAATAAACTTTTTCTTTCTATTCCCAATATTTTGCCTCCTATAGGGGAGCAAAGATTTCATAATAACCCTTCCTAAACTTAGGGGGGTCCGTACAATGAACAGGGAAGTTTGTTTTCATGCAATCGCGCAGTAGGGGCAACCACCCATTTTGCCCCCAGGTCACCTAACACCAAAATTTTAACCTGGAGTGTATATTTTTGATAGCAGATTTAGATTCTACGCCGAAAAATAAAAATATTTTACTTCAAACTTTTTTTCCATCTCCAATATTTTGCCCCTATGAATTCCAGCGCCTGAGAGCAAACTGGTGGTTGCCCCTAGTACACGAGTGGATGAATATACACTTCCCTTTACATGGTACAGATCCCCCAAGTTCCATCACTTCATTTCTAACCGTTTAGATTTTATAACGATCTATAATAACTATATTTTAACTATTTCAGAAGGGTTATTTTGCTATCTTTGCCCCCCAGTAGGGGGCAAAATATTGGAGATTGAAAAAATAGTTTCAAGTAAAAGTATATTATTTTTCACCATAGAATCCAAATATGCTATCAAAAATATACATTCCAATTTGAAATTTTGAAGTTGGGTGGCCTGGGGGCAAAGTGGGTGGTTGCCCCTAGTGGGCGATTGCATTAAAACAAACTTCCCTTTGCATGGTAGAGATCCCCCAAGTTTCATTAATTTATCTCAAACCGTTCAAAATTTAAAAAGGGGGGGGATACTTTTGGACCACCCTGTATAATAACAATAACTAATATACTAATTAATTAATAATAATTTAAACTAGAGATGAGTTGATCTAAATCCGAAATTAAAAATACCAGGTTAAATAGATAAAAATATAGATGACATAAAAGTTCGAAAATACGTCTAATTATATTTCTTACAAGCATATTACTTAAGGCACAGGCCTATGGGCCCGAACTTGCTATGGGCCCGCGTAAGACCATTGCAATGATGTTTATCTTTTTTCCACCAAAAAACCTTTTTTCCACAATAAAATTTCTATGTTTTGGCGTTTTATTTTTTTAGAAATAATAATCTATAATTTGGGATGATCGAGGAGATTATTGTTGTTCTTCATCATCTTTTACTATTGTCTTTTTTTAATAACTCGCAAATGATAATAAATAAGCCGGCGCCTATAGCGCGTTTTGATAGAACTTTTGATTGGCAAAGTTAAATGCAAATGCAACATAGTTTTAGTACCTACGTGATAATGTAGTGTATAAGAAAATAATGAAGAATAACTGAGAACAAGGACAAACGTTTGCAAACACCTGTTTGTCTAGAATCTGGTGTGGACGTCGTGTTTGCGGTTGTAAGCAATCGTTTGCAAACCAACATGTTTGTGAATGCACGTTTGGTGTGTACGATGATTAAGACGCATTTAAAAATAAGACGCATCCCGATTTTCGAACCCAAACATTAGTAAAACATTAATGCAGCGAATATAAGACACCCTGCTTCAAAGGGAAAATATTCCGTTCTCTTTATTACCAAACTTGTTCAGACGTCAAATTTTGACAGTCTAACATGGATGTTGTTTGAATATTGAATCTTCATTTAGATGCAACATGTATTTAAATCTTTATTTAGGTGTTACATGTGTTTGAATTTTTATTTAGATGTAAGACAGACACCATGCTACCAGAGAAATAGCAAGGTTAGATTTTGAAAATAAAATTTGAAAGCTAACAAGAAATAAATAGGTACAACGGAGACTCTTCCACCCAAAATCTCATCAGAAATTGAACACGTTTAAAATTCCTGAAAATTAATGGAAAAAGGAGGGACCGACATTAATATCTCGGAAAAATTCAGAGAATTAGAAGTAAAAAAAGATCTCAGTGGTACTTTTGAAAGAGAAGTTCGTATAAAAAATTGGTAAGGCGTGAATCTCACGTAAAAAGGGTTTCGTTGGTATTGTGAACACAAAATTAGTAAGGGGGGAGGGAAGATAAGTTTTGATTTTTTTGACAAAATGGCGCGCAAAATTAAATGTTAATATCAAGTTTTGTTTTTTTTAAATTAATATTTTAAAAATAGATAAATTTTAAATTTATTAGGACTCTTTTATCTAATACAATCTTCATTAAATATATGACTCATTTTCATTATTGTATAATACTTTGTATTAATGGCAAACATTTGTATGACTCCTCCTCTACGCTCGGGAAACCCTGTAGAGGAGAATAGCAGCAAACTTATTTCATATAAAATTATGTACTTATATGTATGTATAATATTGTAAATAATTGTTAAATAATAAAGAATGTTGTTTAAAAAAAAAAAAAAAAAAAAAAAAGTGTTATACACTTTTGAAATCTACTCTTCAATACCTTCATTTTTGACACAGGAACGAAACTATAAGGTTTTCTTTTTTTTTGGTTTTACCAACGAAACCCTAAAAAGGTTGTTACATATTATGTTGCACTTGAATTAATCGATTATAAGACGCATCTCGAATATAAAACTCTTCCCGATATTCGCTATGCTAAAACGGGAAAAGAAGTGCATCTTATATTCGAAGCGATCCAGTGAATTTATTCACAGAAGGCAGTCATATCATAACTATTTAGATAAATTACATTTACAAATTCTTAATCAAAGTCGAATGAATTGTTAGGAGATGGCTGTAATTCATTTGTTTTATTTTCGTTATTTATTTACGTTCTTATCAACAACAATATTAGGTATTTATTAGGCGATGGAATCAACCACTAGTCTTATATCAATGATATCGTGAGGGATAACCACTTTTTAGGGTTTCGTTGGTAAAACAAAAAAAAAAGAAACCCTTATAGTTTCGTTCCTGTGTCCGTCTGTCACTCTGTACGGTTCCAATAACTTTTGAACCAAAAAAGATAAAAACGTGAAACTTTCCAGTATAAAAGATCGTTTTGACGCGCACACAGGAAAAATATAGCGAACTCAATATTATCAGCTGTTCAAATTCAAAATGGCGGATAATTCATGTCACTCGAAAAAAAATATTTTTTTATAATTTTGAGTGGGGTATCAAATGAAAGGTATTGAAGAGTCGAATAGAAATATATATACCACTTATAGTCCAGTCAAATTAGCTCAAAATGGCGGCGAATCTTGCATTAAATCATGTAGTTCCAATTTTTTCAGGAATGTGTAGGGGGTGGTCCCCTGAATAACGCCTAATAAAGTCCCATCGATTTCAGGCGCCGCGGGAGGGGGGAGGGGGGGCAAAAGGTCACATTTTTCAGTTTTCGGCGTTTATCTTGAAAACGGTACGTCACACAAAAAATAATAATCTATTCAAAATTAAAGCTGATAAAATTATCTTTCAAATCATATACATCTTGTTTCAACCTAAGTCTTACCGTTTTTAAGATATAAGCCGTGGAATATTAAAAAATCGGTCCTAGACAACTCAGACAAACTTTCTCTTATACGAGTTCATAATTACATAGCCCAGTGTTTTCCATTTATTAGCTTTCGTATGTACATTTAATTATTATTGAACATTTCATCGAAATGTATCATTAAAATAACTTTTCCTGGGCGGGGAATCGAACCCGGGCTCCCTCCGTCCGCGTTTTAAGCTATTTTCTCAGGAACTAGATATTTCCCGGGAAAACGGCTTATATAGTTAGATTCGTATTTAAATGGACTACATTTTAGAATTTTTTCATCAAAATCGTCGGAACCGTTTTCGAGAAATAATTTTTTTTCATGTTTTTTCAGAGTTTTTGGTGGGTAGCGCCCCCAAATTTAGAGCTAAAATTCATTTCTCGACTTCGCATCGGGGTATGATTTTTCTGAACATGTATGCCAAATTTCGTCAAAATCGGTCCAGTAGTTTAGGCTCCAGGCGTCTGCACAGACGACAGACGACGGACAGACATTTTTTAAAAACCACTTTTTTGGACTCAGGGGACCTCAAAACGTGTAAATCCATTAAAATCGAATTTTCGCACCATCACAATACTTTCTCTTTACATGAGAAAGTAAAAATGAATAAAAAGGGGCAGTGGTTCAGGTATCTCGTCAATCTTTCTCTTCTAACTCTTTCCCCTTCGATTTTAACGATAACTCGTGGGAAATAAAGTTGTAAAGCGAAAAATTTCCTTAAAAAACCAATGAAGTTATGCTAATATATCTTTACCCCGTAAATAGCTTGAGCGTTTTGAAGTTTAAGGGCACTTTTCAACATTTTACTAGTAAAATTCTGCTTGTGACTCAAGTTTTGTTTCCAACGTCTGTAACTCTATGTAAACAGTCTCTCTAGCGTTTGCGCCAAGTTATGATCGTATACAACATTTTTATTACAATAATAGGTCGTTCAAAATGAGTGAAAAGTGCTAAATTTGTGATGAAACAGCTGAAGAAGGTGCAAGTCAAGAGAGTGATAAAGGGATGAAAACGTTATTAAGTGCTAATCTTACACGAAGAGATGAAAGACATGATTCGTTCCGAAGATTGAAAGGTGGTGTCGACCATGTGGAGTGCAGAAAACGGTACACCAGGCCATAGTATAATGTTTCAAGCGGTATGCCAATGAAACTATATTATTAATAACACAATAATTAGTATTCAATAATTATTAAATACAACTAGCTACAATTCTACTCTATTTTATTCTATTTTGATCACTGATACATATGCTTCGTGATTCGTGAAGTCCACTGCAATAATGAAAGCCAACCTGCGTGCTTTGCCGCCCACAACAGATGCTGCAATGCAACATTCATAGAGAGTGTTTCTGGAGGTGCAGCAATGGTTGGGGAACCAATCCATCCTACATGAAAGTTGGTGCTGGACGAGAAAAGATGTGGACACCTTACTCCTATCTAGACAAAACCCCCTTTGGCACCAGACATTGTCCTCAACACACTCTTCTGCAGCTGTACCACTGGCTGCGGAACGATGTGTGGTTGTCGGAGAGCCAGGACCAACTGTTCCCTGGTGTGCAGCAACTGTCAAGGCTCGTGTGCAAACAGTGTTCCGATCCAAGAAGACTTTGAGCAATTTGATTGAAGTATCATATTGACAGCTTTTAACAAATGAAAAAGCAGTTGATGAAATGAATTGTATACATATATTCAATGTTAGTATTGTTATTTGAATCTATTTTTGATACCCAATTTTTGATTTTATGAACAACTTTTATACATCTTAAATTGATTTATTACTTCCTCCTCTCTAATACAAGTGTCCTTCTATATATTACGAGATATAGATTTTGGTACATGTACACATAATTCATTATTAATACGGGTTATAATTACTATACTTATCCAATTAAACAGCATACAAAGTGATCAAGAGAGTTACAAACCTTGGAAACAAAACTTGAGTCACAAGAAGCATTTTACTAGTAAAATGTTGAAAAGCGCCCCTAAACTTCAAAACGCTCTAACTATTTACGGGGTGAAGATAAATTAGCATAACTACATTCATTTTTTAAGGACATTTTTCGCTCTACAACTTTATTTCCCCCGAGTTTTCGATAAACTCGAAGGGAAAAGAGTTAGAAGAGAAAGATTGACGAGATTCCTGAACCACTGCCCCTTTTTTTTCATTTTTTAATATTCAACGGCTCATATCTCAAAAACGGTAAGACTTAGGTTGAAACAAGATATATATGATTTGAAAGATAATTTTATCAGCTTTAATTTTGAATAGATTATTATTTTCTGTGCGACGTACCGTTTTCAATATAAACGCCAAAAACTGAAAAATGTGACCTTTTGCCCCCCCTCCCCCGTCCCGCGGCGCCTGAAATCGATGGGACTTTATTAGGCGTTGTTCAGGGGACCACCCCCTACACATTCCTGAAAAAATTGGAACTACATGATTTAATGCAAGATGAAAACCTAATTTGACTGGACTATTAGGGATAGTGCTTAATTTTCAGCGCCATTTTGTCAAAAACATTTTGCGTGTCCCCCCCCCCCCCCCCCTAAAATCGTATTTCCGCTATTACTAAAAATATAAAAAAATATGCAAAATGTGCGGTCTGCTGGGCCATAGAAAAAATAAGATTATCAATTTGCTCTGATTTACTGGAAATCCAAGATGGCGGATAATTCATGTTATCCGATTTTTTAATTTTTTTTTTTAATTTTGAGTGGGGTATCAAATGAAAGGTATTGAAGAGTAGATTTCAAAAATGTATAACACTTGATGTTAACATTTAATTTTGCGCGCCATTTTGTCAAAAAAAAATCAAAACTTATCTCCCCTCCCCCCTTACTAATTTTGTGTTCACAATACCAACGAAACCCTTTTTACGTGAGATTCACGCCTTACCAATTTATTTATCACTTCATCGACTGCAGTGCAGCTGTAAGTTAATTTTATTGGATTCCTGCGATCGATGGATGTGAGTTGCATATGTTTCAAGCATTTACACTTTTCTTCATGTGCAGCCAAACAAATGTTTTTCCTACCGTCTCCCTGATTTTAAACACTTATGAAATATTATGTTCACGTACTTATAAAGGAGAAAATAATAATAAATAATAATTATTTTAAATATAATAATAATTTATAATAGCGAAATACACTCTTGAAAATCTACATATTATGTACTAAAAACAATAGAGACAGAACCCTCACTCTAGAGTTTTCTTTTCTCAATTGAGGGCCCTCATCATCACATATCTCATTATTCTAAATTATTTTCTATCTTCATCTATAATACATATATGAGTTAATAATGTAATTAAAAATATAATGTAATGTATTTACTATGGTTATATTTAAAAACAAATTATATAATTAAAATTTTATACACCACGAATGTTCTAACAAAAAAAATGATATAAACACTTGATATATATAATTTAATTATTAGTATATTTTTATTTAATTATTAATTATTAAATTTAAATTCTCCCCCCCCCCTCCCCATCCTAAAACTAATCATTAATAATTTTAATTAATTTTCATTATTAATCTTAATTTAAGTTTGTCATCAAGTTTCAGTACAATATTAAGGTAATATTTGAGAATGTAGAAAAATAAAATAATTTTAAAACCTTTGGGAAAGATAGATCGAATATAGTTCAGGAAATTGCGGGCAAAAAAGTGTCTGACTAACATCAAGCTAGAATTTTGTATAAGTAAAAATCTTTTAGCGCCTTAAAAATCTTTAAGAGTATGTGGTCTTGGCATAGGCATTTGAAAAAAAATTCCGTAAAGTACTAGCCAGCAAGTTACTAAAAGGGTTTCTTCAGTCATAAGAATTCATAAGTACATTATTATTATTTATTTATATTTTTACAAAAATATGTATAAAAAGTTACATATTTTTGTAACTTAAAAAGTAAAATTTCTAAAATTTGACTTTTTTATATCTACTCCCGGAAATATCATTTGTCCACAGAGAGATGCATATTTTAGTATTTTTAGGACTTGTCCTGAGGGGGTAGTGCAGGGGGACATTTTGGGTTTGTTCTAATTTTGTGGGGGGTAAAATGGCCGCCATTTTGGAAATGCGATATATTATTGTAATCTACATTTCAATACCTTTGAAATGATACTTAACTTGAAAATTACAAAAAAATATAAAATATTGCGATCTATTCGCAATTGATCGCAGAAATTTGGAGTGTTTAAGTCCGCAATAGTTTTTTCTGTTTTGGGGCAAAAAAGTTTAACTTGTATACCAAATTTCAAGTTTATAAGTTCAGTAGGTCGGGAGATATACTCCAAGATGCGACGGACGAACTACCAACAGCATAAGGGTTTCTAGGACGACTTCGAAACCCAAAAAACAAACCGGTAGAGAGCGGCCAAGTCCCGCCCTTTTTTCGCCCATTTTCATGGTCCTGAGTTTGGTGACCTCTTTGATTTGAAGTAATATTTGACTAACTAATCTATTAAGTGACAAACAACCATCAACTTGATTATTGGTCTACTAACTAAGTTCATACTCAGGATCATGAAAATCATATTGTCCACCATAAAGAGCGGGACATGTCCGCTCTCCACCTTTTTTGTTGTTATTTATTTTCAAATGCCAATAGCCAAGCTATGTCAAGCAGACGAACTTAGCCGACCACATACTCTTAAAAGGCACCAAAACATTAACTTGTACACAAAATTCTAGCTTGATGTTAGTCAGACACTTTTTTGCACACTATCTCTGGGACTAATAAATGAAATTGTTTGATGAGAGAATGTGATAAGCACAAAGGAAATTAGATAACCTGAAGATGATTAAATATACATCTAGTTTAGTTTAGAGAACCGCATCTCATGCGAGCTACACGGGTAGAGTGTGATCAGATACTAATTAGTCTCGAGGGGGGGGGGGGGGGGGGATATAGAATACTCGGGGGATATTAGGGCGAACAATCAACACCGCAACGCTTTACTCACACACACTTGCTTTTTACACCCACACTATACATTCTCTGATAAGCCAATAAGATTATTGCATATTGAAATGGCAAAAAAAAATCGGTCCGAGACAACTCAGACAAACTTTCTCATATAAGAGTTCAAAATTACTTACCCCACTGTTTTCCATTTATTAGTTTCCGTGTTTTCTTAGGTACATTTAATTATTATTGAACATTTTATAAAAATTGATCATAAAAATAACTTCTCCTCGGCGGGGAATCGAACCTATTTTACAACCTTTTATTTAACTTGCAAAGTTTGTATGTTTGTATGTTTGGGTCAAATCTTGCAACTGAATTATTATTCAATGAAGCAATTATCCTCAACCGATTGAATTGAAATTTTGCATACACGTTTAGTTTGGATAACAATGCATGGTTAGCTAAGTGAGTCATTCTAAATCTAATATGGCGGACAGCCCAAGATGGTGGACTAGTTTTTTTTAGCACGCCCATGATATGGCTATCAAATGAAATGGTTAGCTGAGAAGAATACAAAAAATAAAATGCCCTCACTCTAAATCTAATATGGTGGATGGCCCAAGATAAAAGCTTGTTTTTAAAAAAATTGTTTACTATTAATTTATTTAACATAAAATTAAAAATAATTCATTTAAACAGGAGATTGATTCATTGCAATTCAAATTCGATTTTCAGAAAAAAACAAAATTTATTTTCATGTAAATCTTAGAAAATAAATGTTTTCAGGGAAAACAGCTTACTGGTAAATCATAATTTAAAGGATTATATATAATTGTTATAAAATTATATCACTGAAATTATATCACTTATATTATGAGAGACAGACAAACACAAAGAAACTGGACCAATAATTTTTCCTGATGTCTGAAACATATATTTCTGTCTTAGAACTCTTTAAATCAGACTTGAAAATATTTTGCTCCTCAGAACAATCACATAGCTTCCATCCAGTATCATATCTTCTGTTACCTTCGAAACCTCGGAAGCAGTAATAGTATATTATGTTACTAGGCTGTGAAGTGAGTTTTTTCTTTACCGCGGCAATTACATTTACTGTCGAGCGAAGCGAGACAGTAAATATTGCCAAGGTAAAGAAAAAACACTTCACAGTCGCGTAGCATATGCTATTTTTTCCGAGGTAGCAGGTGGCAGACAATGAAAAAACATTAAATATTAATCTCTAATCAATATATAATAATAACAAATATTAGTACATACTTAAGACTTAAAATAAGAAACCTAAAAAAGAGGTTACACTATAAGAAAAGATAAATAAAACGCATTGACATCTAGCGGATTTTAATCGTACTAGAAGCATTTCTACAAAGACTGCAGCGATACTGACGGAAGTTTTGACAACTACCCGCCGGAAAATAAAAATCTTTTAGTTCCTAGGACGTAAAAGATTTTTTCTTTACAGCTAGGAGTAATGAAAAGATTTTTTAAGTCCACGTAATGAAAAAATGGATTTTAGCTATGTTTTTTAGGCTCTAAAGTTACTATTTCACAGCCTACCACGGAAAAAATAAGTTTTATTTTATTTTTATGATTTTTTGTGAATAATGCAATTATCTAATTCAGTTAATCGTGAAACCCGTTAAAATGTGATATATTAAATTTATAATTTGTAGTGATAAAAAGATATAATATCTATTTTTGGTGGCTGATGAATTTTTTAAATGGAATTCATCAATTAATGAAATAAAACAGTCAGAGTTCTTTGCATCTTTCTAAAGCTTCTTTAAATAACTAAGAAAAATAATTAGTAAAGAACTTAAGAAAATAAAAACACTATTTTCCTAATGGATTAAAAAAGAAATCTATTTTGTTTTATATTTATTTTATTACCTCTCTCATTAATAAGGATTAAGGTCTGGAGATATTATAATCCTTTGAGCAAATAAACTAAAATTAAAATTTGAGAATTTTCACGTTAAAAAAGGCACTTACCCGAGACTAAGGAACTTACCGGGAAAACTTAGAGTAATTAAAATTCTTCTTATGTTTATCCTTATTATGCTAAAAGTTATGAAGGAAGAAAAAGCTATCGGCAGAAAAGATGCGACGGCTTATAAACTTTTCTTGAAAATGTTGCACCTCTTAGAGGAGAAAATTTGCTTTTCCTTCTGATATACTCTAGTGAAATAAGAGAAGTGTAACAAGATCCACTACAGTATGTTTTTACTGCGAACAAACATCACATATTTACAGTTAAAACTTTCGTTTATAAAGTATAAAGACTCCTAATAACAATTTTATCTTTATTAAACTGAATAAACAGTGAAATCTAATACCATTTTTATTAACTCGACAAAAGTGTTACCCCCCTCTTTTAATACGTCCTTTTTCTGTTTTTGAAAGAAAAATTATCTTTAAAACAAAAGTTTTAAATAAGTCTCGAAACATCTGTTATCTTTTTACTTGGAATTTCAAATGAAGTAATAAAAACAGGAATTTTATAATTCAGAAGAAATTCAGAGAAAAGTTTAGAAAGCCGGTTACAAGGATCCGTAATCCTTTCAATACTTTGACTAAAGAGTGTTTAAACAAACTCTTATGTAATTTTCATGAAATAAATTCTACATTACTTAAAATCTCAAATGATTATGATAATCAATAATATGGTTATTTCTTTTTCTTACGCATAAAACTTCGCTTTAAAAAAGCCGGCTGTTCATAGATAAGAAAATAAATAAAAACAGCAGTAAATAAAGGAAATACATAAATTAAAGATAAGCTTACCCTCGACACTAAATCTATAAATACACCTTAACAGCAATGGTTTAACCACCATCACTAACAGGAGAGTAAAAAACTTATTAACTTAGTAAAAAACTATAATATTTAGAATTTGATTCAACTTCTAACTCTTAGGCTTTGCTACTTAGTATGTAGGCGCTACTTAGGCGCAGTGCTCATGCACATTGGCCGTAAGACTGAAAATGCGATAAGCTATATGAAATTTGACGCGATTTAAAAGTGAAATCGCTAGGAAACTGGAAACAAAGAAATAATATTGAAGTGACAAATGGCACTAACACGATACGACACTTGATGCTATTCGAAAGCTAAGGTGTATAAATGCAATGAATGCGTTCGCTGGGTTACGCAATATGATGCGATGCAATTAGAAATAGACTTGATAACAAAGAAATCATATTGATGAGGTCGTCCCTGTCATCTGACGGTTTAGTATCGTGCAAGGTGCCATAAACGTGAAGAAAATAAAATTTGCTCAAACGTCGGTTTATCGACGATTTTAATTTTTGGAACGAAGTTCCTCATGACACGTTACAGCGTTTGGAGTCCGGGAGTGAATTCGAAAAAAAAACACCGATGACGATAATAACTTGGATAAAATAGGATCGATTTAGTTGCAATTTGGTATACATATTTATTTTACCAATGCCCAGAACGAGTTCGTTGGACAACGTTATCCGCACAAGCGAGTGTTACGCACCGTTTGGCGTTGCGTTGAATTTCAGGAAGGGAAACACTTTTTAACTTCATCTATTCAATGAGACAAACAGTTTTTTTTAATATATTTTTTTACTTTAAATCAAATTATAATTATCAATAACTACGGGAGACATACAGAGAAAAATAGACCCCCGCACCGGGACTTGAACCACGGGTCCTCCTATAAATCCGTTACAGGTGCTCTTACCAACTGAGCTATACGGGAGAATGATTTTTCTCTGTCGTTACCGATACAAATTCCCCGAATCCAAGCTTTCAATTTTTTTCCACAAATCTAGCAAGCCAAATATTCACGGCAATAGAACTAGATCGAGAACCGCATATTATTATAAAGTACTCAATTAGTACCTGTACCATCTATTAGAAATTCAAATAAAATAAAATAAAATACAATTTTGAATTTATATATATTTTTTTTATTAAAACCTACATCGAAACAGTCCCGTTACCTTACTACAACCATCCTCTTTAATTAACAGTAGTAATAATTGGGGGCTTCTGGTCCAAGGCTTTTTTATTGATAATATTGATTTTGTATTGCGTGTTCAGTCTAACCACCTGCCATATACTTGTACTCCCTCCTAACCACTTCTGATTGCTTCAAATCAGCTGTGACCACCTCGGATATATTTTCGATACCTTTACCTGTGTTCAACAGCATAGCCTGGGAATTTGTGAAACTAAATCAGTCAACTTTTACCCGTCAATTTATCGTTGGACAAATAAACATTACTGATAGACAGACAAAAAGGCAGGAATATAATAGGCTTAATTACAACAAACTTATTAAAATGAATTTATCTCTCTCGGAAAAATATCCTCAATAATGAGGAACTAGTAAGAGAAAAATCATTCTCCGATGTAGCTTAATTTAAAGCGCTTGCCCAGAATTTTAGAGGTTTGTGGTTTTAATCCAGGAATCTATTTTTCTCTGTCTGTCTTCCTTCTTGAATTTTAATTTGATTTATATTTTTATATACAGGTATATAATACATTTACCACTCACCATTTCAAATCCACTCTATTTATTTATTTTATCAGAATGATTTTTAAATTTTTTCAATAAATCACTGTGTTCTATATACCTGAAACATTTCATTTAGTTACTTTACTCCTCATTTCTAAGATTTTCTCTTGAGGGGTTTTCTTTTTTCACATTGTAGCTTTTTTTGAGAGTGGAAAACAAGATAATACCTTTTTTTCGAGTTCTTTACAGACAAGGTAGAAGAGGGAGGAAATTCTAGGCAGAGTGTAAGGTAAAAAGGTTTAGTAGGGGTAAGGATGAAGTGTCTGCAACTATATAATCTGAGGGCAAGGTCTCCTCTATCTAAGGGCTTCACACAACCTCGTAGGTATTTTCTTCTTTTTCCCTGGTTTTTCTCTCAACCTTTCATCTTTTAGTCAGGTCACGATTTGCTTGAGCTTTTACCTTCTCCCAAACCCCCTCTCAACCCAGAAGTCTTACTTCTCCTTTAAGCACACGATTTTACCATCATCCGTTGCGCAAACATGACAATCAGTCTTACTCAACACTTTCATCTAAACACGTTTATATAGAACATCTCGATAAAATACACTCTAGATATAAACTCTCATTTGACTTACTAAAAATACTAACAAAAAAAAATAATCAACCCCACAATGCTCTAAATAATTTACTGATAACATAATTTTTAAAACCTATAACAGCTAATATTTGTGTTAATAATAGTTGTTTTGTTAATAATAGTTGTGGGGATAATAGTTGTTGCGTTAATGACAGTTGCTGTGTTAATAATACTTGTGCGAATTATAGTTGTTGTGATAATAGTAGTTGTTTAAATAATAGTTGTTGCGTTAATGACAGTTGCTGCGTTAATAATATAGTTATAGGGATAATAGTTTTTGCGTTAATGACAGTTGCTGTGTTAATAATAGTTGTGGGGATAATAGTTGGTGCGTTAATGTCAGTAGCAGTGCTAATAATAATTGTGCGAATAATAGTTGTTGTGTTAATAATAGTTGTGCAAATAATAGTTGTTGCGTTAATGACAGTAGCTGTGTTAATAATACTTGCAAATATTAGTGTTGCAAATAATAGTAATTGTATTATTAATAATAGTTGTGCGGAAAGATTATTTTTTCCGAGAGAGATACATTAATTTTAATAAGTTTGTTGTAATTAAGTCTGTCTCTCAGTAAAGTTTATGTATTCGACGATAACTTGACTTGGGTAAAAGTTGACTGATTTAGTTTCACTAATTCCCAAGCTATATTGTTGAACACAAGTAAGGGTATCGGGAATATATCAGAGATGTTCACAGCTGATCAGAAGCTGTCAGAGGTGGTTAGGAGTTACGCTTGCTTAAATTATAGAGCCACGCGATGCCTACTTATAGTTTATTCATCTTATTACAATTTTAATTTGCATCTAAATTGGTTTACTCATTAATTCGTAATCAAAAACTCGACAGCGAATAGGTTATTACTTAGCTTGCTCAATTTGTTTACAAAACCAGATTTAAAGGGCCAATAAACACAGTCCGCACTTCTAGGATCCAACAGCATGGTATGACAACCGTACAATAGATCACCTACGTGTGCACCGCCTCTTCGTCCTGGTTATCCGATATGCAAGGGTTTGCATGCTCAAAGCGTGCTATATAAATCCTCTTATCAGTACAGCTGATCGTATGCGGAAATTATACAGATTGAAAACACGATTATCACCACCTATATAAATGAATCTGTATGCTACCATGAGGATATCTACGACATTCATTTCCAAGTTAAGCCCCAAGTTAAAATACTAAACTCTATTAAACGATTAATCCAAAAAAAGTCGAGATTACCAAAGTTAACAGAAGCTATGTGATCGTTCAAAAGAAAGAAAATATTTCATTGTCCCCGAATTTTGTCTGTCGGTTTTTCGGTATGTCTGTCGGTTAACTTTTGAGAACCAACATATCTTAAAAACTACAAGTCCGTAATAGCTTTGTTTCTGTATATTATAGTTTTATTTCTGTATATTAAAAGATTTGTTTCTGTTAATTACTAGTTTTGTTTCTGTATATTTCTAGTTTTGTTTCTGTTAATTAGTAGTTTTGTTACTGTATATTACTATTTTTGGTTCTGTACATTACTAGTATTGTTTCTGTGAATTACTAGCTTTGTTTCTGTGTATTACTAGCTTTGTTTCTGTATATTACTAGCTTTGTTTCTGTATATTACTAGCTTTGTTTCTGTATATTACTAGCTTTGTTTTAATACGTTACCTTACTTTATTTCGGTAAATCACTAGTTTTGTTTCAGTATATTTCTAGTTTTGTTTCTGTTAATTAGTAGTTTTGTTACTGTATATTACTATTTTTGGTTCTGTATATTACTAGTTTTGTTTCTGTATATTAATAGCTTCGTTTCTGTATATTACTAGCTTTGTTACTGTATATTACTAGTTTTGTTTCTGTGTATTACTAGTTTTGTTTCTGTATATTAATAGCTTTGTTTCTGTTAATGAATAGTTTTATTTCTCTATATTACGAGCTTTATTTCTCTTAATTAATTGTTTTGTTTCTGTATATTAATACTTTTGTTTCTGTATATTACTTGCTAGTTTCTCAATTTAATTTACTAGCTTCGTTCCTATGCTTTAAAAACATTTACGATAATATAAATTTAATATAATTTTTGTAAAGTATTAAAATTTTTATAGTAAAACTAAAAGTAAAACATATGGACACAGCAGGTATATTAATCAGATGAATTTTTTGGAATAAGTCATTTTGGTTAAAGTTAATATAAGATCGCTGCCCAAATTAGACGATAATAAACGAATTTTCGATAAGTTGATTATAACCTGCTCAAATTGGTTTTTATTAGAAACATAAGTTATAAATAATGCTACTGGATGTATAAGACCAGGCTGTCTAACACCCATTAAAACAAATAAATAAATTATGTTACACATAATATGTTCGGTTAGATTATAACCGAATGATATTATCAAAAACAGGTTAATATAAACTTAAGTTTGAATGATTGTGGTATTACTTAATAACTTAAATGAAATTCAATAGTGTATTTTAAGCTGTTCACCAAGGGTATTGCTCTTTAAATAACGCAGATAATAATTATTAATGCTGACAGTATGGATGTGAGGCTTAACTCTAATTAAGCAAGATTTGTCTTCAGAAAGGTAGAAGTTTGAGTGAAGTACCTGCAGAGAGAAGAGCTGCTATTAGTTGAGTTTCAAGATTAGATATATGTGTAACGGATCAAGTCTCGACGTCAACTTCAGGATTCAGAGTTGAGTTGATCCAGTGAGTTGAGGCCCCAAGTTCTGCGAGGGAAGCTCCGGGGCTGAGTGTTTGTCAAACAGGGGCAAACAAGCATCTCTAGCAAACCATTCTGACTCATCTCTCGTAACCAGCCCAGAGTTTCACCGTCATCAGGTTTAGACAACTTGTAAAAGATTCAGAACTAATCCTAACCCCCTCTAATTTCAGGTGGAGATACCAAACTTTAAAGTTCAAATCGATAATAACTTCTAGCATGGGATGAGAACAAAAGAAATTGTCTGTCAGTTTGTGTAACACAGAGCTTCCTCAAGTCCTAGTTTGTGTACTTTAGTAATTTCACGCTTTTACTAACAATTATAAATTCGAGCTTTTTAAGTTTTAGGTAGTATTCTTACGGAAAGATTATTTTTTTTTACTTTAAATGAAATTATAATTATCATTAACTACGGGAGACATATAGAGAAGAATAGACCCCAGCACCGGGACTTGAACCACGGGCCTCCTATATATCCGTTAAAGGCGCTCTAACCAACTGAGCTATACTGGAGAATGATTTTTGAAGCTATACCGAGAAAATTTGAATTTCTTATTGATTGTACTAAGTACAGGTACTAATTGAGTACTTAATAATTATAAGCGTTAATTCTCGGTTTAGTTCTATTGCCGTGAATGTTGGCTTGCTAGACTTGTAGAAAAGATTGAAAGCTTGGATTCGGGACTTGGTATCGGTAACGTCAGAGAAAATCTTTCTCCAGTACAGCTCAGTTGGGAAGAGGTCCTGTAACGGATATATAGGAGGCCCATGGTTCAAGTCCCGGTGCCTGGGTTGTCTGTTTGTCTCCCGTAGTTAATGATAATTATAATTTGATTTAAACCAACAATTATCGTCAAATGTATTTAATATTCTCCTGGTTTTTTAAATCTGTCAAAATTGTTTTTACATGAATTAAAGTATCAATTTAGCAAGATTTAAAGAGTAAAGATGGTTAAATAAATATAATGCAGGTAAGACACAAAGAAAAATAGACTGCCAATTAGTGTGGCACATTATGTCCTCGCATCCTATCACGTACTTAATTGATTTTAAGCATTTACCAACTATTATTGTCAAATTTATTTAATAATCCCCATTTATTAAATCTGCAAAGTTGTTTTGATGTTTTACATGAATTAAAGTATCAATTTAGCAAGATATATAAAGCAGACGGTTGAAATTAATCTGATGCTATATGCGGGCTCTTTTTAACAAACCATTTAATCTTAAAAATCAAATTAGTACTTATGAAGATATAGGAGTATATACTCGTAAATGTATGTTTGTGCGCATGTGAAAGAGAAATAAACAGGTCAAGTGTGAGCATGTCAGCACACAGCGAGGGTCCGTAGGCCACACTATATAGTTTAAGTAGTACCCTATTGATGGTGTTTTTTAAAATGCTACAAAGCTTACTTTGAACTATCCTATAGGTCTGATATTCTCAAAACACATAAACAAACTTCTGATAAAGTATTATTTTGTCACTGAACCGGACTACAACCATATAAATACATCGAAAAGACCATAGTCATAAAAAAACGTATTTTACAATAAAAAATAAAATAATATTTTTTTTCGAAATTTCCAAAAAGTGGTATCTTTACTTTTGGTCGAAGAATGTTCAGGAATTTTTTCAGATTTTTTGCACTTCGCGTAAGCGAGATAGAAGGGGGGGGACACGTTTCACACCCACTTCAAACTTGCCTACGTGCGCCCTATCAAAGTTATAACCAAATAATTATATATTTTTGTAATCAGCTCGACGTACCCTTTCATAGGATACCTCTCACGGTGTCGAAAAAAAAAAAAATAATTTTAACCCTTAAGTTTTTTTTGAAAAATATTTTTTTTAAGTCGCTATATTTTTAAAACATGTCGGAAAGTACAAGACACATACATGCCAAATTTCAAAGTGATCGGACGAAAAGTGTAGCCGTGAGAGCAGGAGAGAGGACGGACGGACAGACACACGCAGGAAAATATAAGGGTCCTTGGTTTTGCCTACGGACCCTAAAAATCAGTCCGAGACAACTCAGTCATACTTTCTCATATACGAGTTCATAATAACTAAGCCCAATTTCTCCATTAATTAGTTTTTATAGGTACATCTAATTATTATTGAATATTTAATCAAAATGTATCATAAAAATAACTTCTCCTCGGCAAGGAAGCAAGGAACCCATATAAACGCGTGTTATATTCACACATAACGCTGAGTAAACGCACTAACACACTTACATGTTACCGACGTAGCATTCTACTGTTTTTATGTAAGCTCTGCGAGCTATGAAGAGACAGACATTATCGTTCTAACTTACGAGGGTTTCACATCATCTTAAATTTGTAATTCCTTTTCTGTTTTTCAAATAAAATTATTTTTTAAAAAACTATTTTCTTTGGACCACGAACGAAACTCGCGTCTCCGTCCACGTAAAGGGTTAAAGCTATTTTCTCAGGAACTAGATTTTTCCCCGGGAAAACAACTTATATCGTTAGATTCGTATTTAAATGGACTACATTTTTTAATCAAAATCGCCGGAACCGTTTTCTAAAAAAAAATTCACTTAATTTCAGGGTTTTTGGGGAGTAGCACCCCAAACTTTGGAGCAAAAATTCATTTATAGGTTTGCCTCAGGGTATGATTTTTCTAAATATGTATGCCAAATTTTGTCACAATCGGCCCAGTAGTTTAGGCTCCAGGCGCCTGCACAGAACACAGAGACATTTTTTAAAAACCATTTTTTTTTTTTGGACTCATGGGATCTTAAAACGTGTAAATCCATCAAAATCATAAAATCGAATTTTCGCGCCATCACAATACTTTTTATATGAGAAAGTAAAAAATGAGTGCAGAAGTGCAAAAACTTATTTCAATGTTTCAAAGTTATATTCAGTGGCTGTTAGCCAGTTGTTTAGGCTTGACGCATATTCATAAACAACGCAGGAGACTGCCAGATATGCTTTAAAACCCACTATTTTGGATTCATGAGGACCTTAAACAAAATCTCCACATCGAATTTTATGCAATCACAATACTTTCTTTTTATATGTATTGTTTATATGAGAAAATAAAAAAAGACCCTGAAACTTTATAAGTAATAGGACCCGTTCTAAAGAAAACATTATCCTAGATGGGAGTCTCCTGCATGATACATGGATCAATTATTTTGGTAGAAAGAAACTTCTCATAAAACAAGAAGCGAAACTTGGTTCCAACATTAATAACAGCGAAAATATACAACCTGCCAACAAATTCCAACTCGTCTTCTTTTCACAATTATCCTGTACACGGTATGACGTGTAACCTTACCCCCTAGGGAAATACCTTGGATGCAGTCACTTCAATTATTATTAAGGGAAAGGATAAAGACACACACAAGCATTTTCTTCATCCTGTCACGATTTCCTTAAGGAAATATTTCAACCATTTACATAAATAAAAAAAAAAAAAAAAAAAAAAAAAACAGTGAAAAATAATCAAAATTAATCAGAGAGAACAAATCCTTACATTCCCAAACGATGAGCACACGCGAAATTAAATATGGGTTTATTACTTTTCTTAATAAAATTTCTACACACACACACACATATATATATATATATATATATATATATATATATATATATATATATATATATATATATATATATATATATATATATATACACACACATATATATAAGAGTAATATTCACACACAATATAGTTGCAAAGGTTTCTTATAGATTTTACCTTAAATTTGTCATTAAAGCAAGAAGTATTTTGTAAGTGAAATGGGATAACATAAATATTCTGATTTTTAATAATTGCAAGATAAAAATAACTTTATCTACGATTAATAAGAAATATGAACATTAAATCTCTGTTTAGATGCGTGGAAAGTGATTCTTTTAGCTGTATTCATTGCGCATGCTCGTTTCATAATCCTGCGATAAGGTGAGGAATTCCTCCCTCCTTTTCAGTCCTAGAGCTGAAAAAAATAGGAATTCTTCACCTTAACGCACGTTTAGCGAGTTTGTTTACATTTAACAAAACTAATTTGCTGTTTGTTTAATTAAAGTAACTGTTTATATCGAGTTTTTAGTGGAAAACAATAAGTGATTTAAGTGATTATGACGAAAATGAGGAGAATAATAGGACTCCCGAAATAATTAATTCAATGAATTAATTTCATCTTCAAATGAGAAATACGAACTTACATACAGGAAGTTCATTAAATATTTTTTTCCGTATTTATTATTAAAATCCAACAATCGTAGATAAAGTACGGTACGCAATCGTGTGGAAACTGAATTTATTAGGTTTGCTCGTGTGGTTCTACTACCCTCGCTCTCGCTCGGGTTTAAACTCCAGACTTGCATGAAAAATGCTACTTTCTGCACTAGACGCGAAATGTGCTATTTTATACACTTAAGTTTTTAAATTTTCTGTAATAAATCATAAATTTGAAACCTGTCAAATTGAAGATCGTAAATATGGGTCATGTCAAAACAAATCAAATAACTTGCGGATATTTTCCGAATTAACTTTTCATATAGCAAAATTTGCTGAAAACTAAATAAATTCTACTGAAAGATGGCAAAAAGTGTTAAAATAATGCATTATCATCGTGTTCTGAGCTATTCTAAAAGTTTCAAATGTCCAGCTACTCGGGAAGTTAATTAAAAATCGATTATAAGATTTTTACTGGACAAACAAACAAAGAAAAAAGCAACCTAATAAAAACGTAGTAAAAATCAAAGGAAAGATATGTATGAATTTTTGTAACTCAGCCATTATAACAAAGGCAGTTTTAATTGATTATTGATTATTAAATTATTATCTGAATACCTATGAACTTAGGTATTTATTGCAGATTCCTTTGTACCTGTGCTGCATTAATTACATATTCGATTGAGATATTAACATTTAACCTACTGATTGGACAAGATTTTTTGTTACAACCGATAAATTATTAGAACTTGATCAATCAAATCATAAAAATTGATTCATTCCAAGGTAAAACAAATGATCAAAGTGGTGAATAAGGTCATTGTAATTGACTAATAATAAACAAATAATATGAAATAAAAAAAAAAAAAAAAAAATCGTGAATTAATTCTTTGTTATTTTGTTTTGTTAAAAAGGAAACGTCAAGAACCTCGTGTAATAAAGTACAATTCAAACGTACAATGATAATGACAATGTCAGAAGGATTTTATGTTTATTTTAAAAAGCTTTTAACTCAAGTATCCACATGCTTTGCAATACTACTGTAATGGCATGAGCAAATAAGCACTTACCATCACAAGAAGCTAATGAGGCTAAGGATCATGGTATGACGTCATGGTACATTTCCTTACACCATGTATTTTACTTGTACCATTATGTGCACTTAGTGCAAATGGATTTACATCGTTGACAGAAGTTAAGCCTAGAGTTTATTCTTTCTACTTAAACGTATAAAGTTTGATGTTTAAGAGACATTGTATATTTTAAAACTTTCATATTACGTTGAAGTACTCATTCATTTCACATTTCATGTATATATTTATGTTGATAGATCTTAATAGAATTGAAATACAGCTAAAACTGTTCCGTTAACTCTTTGAGCAACTCATTTAATGTAATAAATTGATAAAACACCTTCTTTAAATTTGTATAAGTAATTTCTTATTAATGGATTTTTTAGGCGTAATTCAAAGTAATCAAAATGAATTAATTTCCATAACTTTATTTGTGAGACATTTCGACCCTTTGTCTAAGGTTATCTTCTTATTTCACGATTTTGGTAGTATTCATACTACGGAAAGATTAAATTTTAATTTAAATCAAATTATAATTATTATTAACTTACGGGAAACAGACAGAGAAAAATACACTCCAGCGCCGGGATTTGAACCACGAGCCTCTATATTTATAATTATAAGCGTTATTTCTCGGTCAAGTTCTATGTCATTAATGTTGACTTCTAAGACTTGTGGAAAATTGAAAGCTTAAATTCGGGACAAGGTATCATTAACGTCAGAGAAACTCATTCCCCTGTGTAGCTTAGTTGGTAGAGCGCTATACTGGAAATATAGAGGCCCGTGGTTCAAATCCCGGCGAGTGTATTTTTCTCTGTCTGTTTCCCGTAAGTTAATAATAATTATGATTTAAGTTATCTTCTTATCACATCTCTTCTTAAATTCAGTGTAGCACGATCGAGACTTATAATGGTCTATTTTCTAGTTTTTTTTTCTTAAAATTGATAAATCACCTCCATGAGAGTTCGTCATTTTAATCATATCGTTATACATATAAAATACCACAAAAAGTTTTTACAATAAAATAAAAATTACAAATGATTAAAAATCAGTTAAAATAAAGTAGCAAGTCACAAACAGAAAAAAAACACATAATACGCAACATTATATAAATCATAAATTCATTATCTAAAATTGATAGTAATTACTCTAGGTCGTCGTAATTGGCAGCGTCTTGCTTTGCATCACTCAGCCATCCCTATGAGCTATTCTAGTTAATTCACCTTTCCAACTCTTTCGCCACTGAAGATAAAGGCCGAAAGCGGCTTTGATTTTTAAATAAATTCTTCCATATCCTATCGAAGGATTTTAGTTTTTATCAGTCAAAGAAGCACGAAATTTCGACTTTACATATGCCTGCTCATAAAAATAAGTAGAGCCACAAATTGACCAACATTGTATGGTGCAAAGCTTTTTAAGATTTTGAAGTCTTCATTTAACAAGGAGCTTTAAAACGGCAAAAGATGGCCGTTGTTGGAGTATTCCTGGAAAATTTTGATTGCAGTTTTCATTGGTTGTGAGGTCAATAATTTCTAATTAAATTGCAGACTCAAAATGAATGACTTCCATTATCAACTTGATAACTTTCCGAAAAACAAACTCAATTCAGTTCTTTTGTAATTTTGAAATTCAGTGTTAACTTCTCTAATAAACAATACCAATTGAGATGAACCAGACATTTCTGTATATTCATCCAAACAATAAAATTTTGCATTGTTTTAACTTTATTTGTTATTTTTCCATTGTTTTATTGTTAACCTAGATCGTATCAGGTTGGAGACTGCATTTAACAATCAACTATTTTAGTAGACGAGCACTAATATTTTATTGATACTTTACAACCGGGTTATAAAATGAGTTTATTTGTCTTTTATAAAGCCTAATATTCAACCACATTCGACGTTATTTTATTCTTCGAATTCTATTTCCAAACCTGTTTAACTTAAGATTTGTTTTCCATTTTATAAAATATAGATGAGATGAAGTCGAACTCTCTATTCTATAGCCCCCCCCCCCCCCCCCCCAAATCGTAAAAGAGATTGGATTTTTATGGTTCATATAATCGAAGCAATTTATTACGATACGTTTAAACTGATATAAGGGGACTTCATTATTTTTTATTTATTTTAGTTTCTCTACTTCATGCTAAGTTTCAAAAGGTTGGTTGGAATTTACGCTTTTATTTATATTTAAGTTCGATTTAGTTGATCTTCAAAAAGAAAAACTAATTTTCTTATTGGATATCATTGTTATTTCACATATTCTTCATATTAAATAAATAGGTGAAGTGTGTACTACTGAGCACACAGCGAGGGTCTGTAGGTAACACAGTATGTATAGTTTAAGTATAGTACCTGTTGATGATGAATTTTATAATGCTAAAAAGCCTACTTTGAACTATCCTATGGGTCTGATATTCTCAAAATACATTAAAAAAAAATTCTGATAAAGTATTTTTTTGCCAGTGAACCGGACTATAAATAATTTCAAGATAAAAAGAACTTTTTATATACTACGTTTTTAAATTATCTGTTGAATCGTATGTTATGTTGATAATATAATTGTTATTGTTATATAATATATAATGTTAGTGAAAAAAAGAAAATATATCCAAATTTATTTACTTCACATAAATGACAACCATCCAGAGAGCTGATCTTAAACCTATAAAAGGATAAATCTTTGTACAACGGATCTCCCCAACAGCAAATCTAAAGCATGCCATCGATATATTTGAAATAATATAATCGATAAATAATATAATTGATATTTCCTGTTTAGCTGTCATTCAATGTTTACCTATCACAAATTTGAGACCCGTCAAAATGAAGATAGCGTAAATATTGGATATGGCAAAACAAATAAAATAACTTGCGGATTTTTTCCGAACTAACTTTCCGCACAGCAAAATTTGCTGAAAACGAATTAAATTTTGCTGAAAGATGGCTAAAAGTATTAAAATAATGCATTGTCATCGTGTTCTGAGCTATGCTAAAAGTTTCAAATGTCTAGCTACTAGGGAAGTTAGTTAAAAATCGATTGCAAGATTTGTACTCGACAAACAAACAAACAAACAAACAAACAAGAATGCAAGCTAATAAAAACGTAGTAAAATATAAATAAATCAAACAGAGCATAATTATAAAAACGCGTATTATGTAAAAAAAAATAAAAAAAATAAAATAAATCTAAAAAGGGACATCTTTACATTTGGTCGAAGAATGTTCAGGATTTTTTAAAGATATTTTGCACTTTATATAAGCAAGATAGAGGGAGGGGGCTAACTAACTACCAACTCGGCTACGCTCGACCTATCAAAGCTTATAACCAAACATCAGTTCGACGTACCCTTTTTATAATCATACTCCACACGGTCTCGAAAAATAAAAATATTTTTTAACCTTTAAGTTTTCTTACTATAAATTACCCTTACCACATATATGCCAAATTTCCATGTGATCGGACAAAAGGTGTAGCCGTGAGAGCAGGTGACAGACGTACGGACGGACAGACACACGCAGGAAAATATAAGGGTCCTTGGTTTTGCCTACGGACCCTAAAAAGGAGAAACTAATTTTCCTACAGTTGGCTTAACTAAGTGATTGATCTCGCACTGAAAATATTACGCAAAACATCATATTTTAGCATTTACTCTCCCGCACTGATTTTAATTTTCCAAAATTCATTGTTCCAACATACGAACATAAATACTATGTCTCTACTAGCCAGGTGACATCACATAAGCTTGAAAAAAAAAAATTAGTTGTAAATAGTAGTTTTATTTTTTATTTACAAATTAAAAACGAATTGTAGGAAAATTTTAATGTGCAGCCCTGTGGCTTATGTGTCATTTCTCTCGAGTGCAGCAAAGTGCCACTAGTTGCATTTTAGTTGTTATTTGCGCACTAGTTGCACAAATAAATATTGCAGTTGCTTTACATTTTAAAATTGAAGAAGGTATTTCTAACACAGGTAAAGCTAGGTATTAATAACGCACTTAATGGTCCTTAACGCATTATAAACATTTTTAACCCTAGAATACTACCGTTAAATATTAGTATGTTGTTACTACCGATACGTCACAGTGACTATCATTGCATTTGTTTAAAATTAATCCATTTTTTAGTCTCAAAATATAGTAAGTTACTTCAAAATGCAGTTTGGTTTATAATAAATAAATAGGCGATTCATGAATATTTCTTTAAAAAAGTAGGTACACATTTCTGTATTAATAAGAAGAGGAACATAATTTTCTATCAGGTAACATCTATTCACAGTAATGTTTCCGTCTGTTTCAGTCAAATTTCTTACAACTAAGCGTGAAAAAAATTATTATTATAAAACATATTAAACAGGGTAGACATACAGGGACGTTGGGAACCATTGGACGTAGTGGGGCCGACTGACAGCCATTTTTAGGGTCTGTAGGCAAAACCAAGGACCCTTATATTTTCCTGCGTGTGTCTGTCCGTCCGTTCTGTCGCCTGCTCTCACGGCTACACCTTTCGTCCGCTCTCTTTGAAATTTGGCATGTATGTGTCTTGTACCTACCCACATATAATAAAAAAAATATTTTTTAAAAAGAATTAGGGTAAAAAAACTTAAGGGTTAAAATGATTTTTTTTTTTCGACACCGTGAGGGGTATCATATGAAAGGGTACGTCGAGCTGATTACAAAAATATATAATTCTTATTTTATAACTTTGATAGGGTGAGCGTAGGCAAGTTTGAAGTGGGTGTGAAACCTGTCCCCCTCCCCCCTCTATCTCGCTTATGTGAAGTGCAAAAAATCTGAAAAAATTCCTGAACATTCTTCGACCAAAAGTAAAGATACCACTTTTTGGAAATTTCGAAAAAAATATTATTTTATTTTTTATTGACAAAATACGTTTTTTTTTATAATTATGGTCTTTTCGATGTATTTATATGGTTGTAGTCCGGTTCAGTGGCGAAAAAATACTTTATCAGAAGTTTGTTTATGAGTTTGAGAATATCAGACCCATAGGATAGTTCAAAGTAAGCTTTTTAGCATTTTAAAAAACACCATCAATAGGGTACTACTTAAACTATACAGTGTGGCCTACGGACCCTCGCTGTGTGCTGACTAGCACACACTTGTTCTGTTTATTTTCACATGCGTATTGCCAAGCTATGTCTTCAGACGAACAACCCACCATATATTCTTAACAATCATTAAAAGATTAACTTGTATACAAAATTCTGTCTTTATAATAGTCTCACACTTATTTGCACGCTATCTCCTCGACTATTAATTGATACTTAAGTAATGTAAAAAATCAAAACAATTTTGAAATATTTTAAAAACGAGGAAAACAATTAAAAAAATTAGACAATAATGGCTTGTAAAAGCATAAACTCAATAAAGTACATGATAGGATGCGAGGAAGCTATGTGCCACACTAATTGGCCGTCTATATACATTTAATAGTACATTACGCGTCGAGTGTGGAAAGTAGTATTTTGCATGCGAGTGTGGAGTTTGCACCCGAGCGAAAGCGAGGGTAGTAAAACCACACGAGCAATGCAAAATGCCGTTTTCGCACGAGTTGCGTACCGTACTTTATCTACGATTGTTAGATTTAAATAATAAATACAGAAAAAATAAACTTGCTGTGTGTAAGTTCGTATCTCTCTTTTGATAAAGATGAAATTAATTCTTGAGTTGTATTTTTTGCCGAATTAATTATCTCTGGAGGAGTATTATTCTCCACATTTTCGTCAAAGTCACTTGATTCACTTATTGTTTTTCACTAAAAACTCGATATAAACAGTTACTTTAATAAAAGAACAGCAAATTAGTTTTGTTAAATGTAAACAAACTCGCTAATCGTGCGTAAAGCTGAATAATTCCTCTTCTTTGCCGCACTAGGGTGGTAAAGAAGAGGAATTCTTCAGAACTATGAGACAAGCATGCGCAATGAATACAAGTACGTAAAGAATCACTTTCTACGCATCTAAACAGAGATACAATGTTTATATTTCGTATCAATCGTAGATAAATATTATTATTATCGCATTTGCGGAAATATACTGTGTTACATAACAAAATCTTTGATTTATTTTTCTTTAAAAACAAAACATGGACAAGTCTATTGACTATGCTATCCAGACTGTAGATCTGCTCCAGATAGATGTCTGCTGGAGATAATTACTCGAACCTATTAGTACAGCTAGATTAATGAACCAAGATAACCAAGTAAAATCTATATTCTAGCCGGGCTAAAGCCAGTCTTTTATACATGAAAATAACCTTTAATAAACCTAAGTGATAATTATGGTTTAGAAAGAAGTCTTTCCATTAAAATACATTTTCATCCAGAAGGGAGAAAACATTAACTTTCCACCCTACTTTATAGGGAGGAAAGGATCCCATTACAGCCTAGTTGTGAAAATCGTGGCGGAAAGTAGAAATCTTGGCGGAAAGTAGAAATCGTGGCGGAAAGTAAAAATCGTGGTGGAAAGTAACAGTAGAGCCAACTTATTATTGTTTAAAAATCAGTGTTGCCTGTTTTGTAACTAGTAGCAGTTTCTTTTTAACTGAATGACTCGACTGCTTAACAGCTTTTTTTTTTAAATATTAGAGAGTTTAAATAACACGACTTTTGATTGCCGTGATGCTTTAATTTTTATCGTCATTTTAAAATGTCGTATGACTTCATAATTGAGTTTAAAAGACAAGACTTATACAAAAGAGGTAGGTTACGTCTAATCAGGTTATATTTATGTTTTTGATTTCTCGTATTTTAGGGTCAAACACAAATAAATTAAATATCATTCAGCAAGTAATTTTGTAGTATTATTAAACATTTGAATTATTATTAGAGTTACATAGTTATAGAAAGTCATTATAGAAATCAAAAAAATCATAGATGGAATTGATGAATTGCATATTTAATTCATATTATTTTTTTTACTACAAGATGTTATAAAACTTTTTCTTTTGCTTTTAAAAATCATTTTTAAAATTAAAGGAACAAAAATTTGTAAATTTTGTTATTAATACCTAAATAAATAGATAAATCGAAATCATAGGTTTTATTTGTGTTGATTTTCTCCCTTCTAGAGGAAAAATCTTGTACGTACCACGGGAGGAAAAAGTCATAGCACCCTCGCTATAATTAACTCCCTCGGCTACGCATCGGGATTAAACTTCATGGTTCCCTCGGATGCGCCTCAGGAACCAACTAAATAACTCCCTCGGCTACGCCTCGGGATTTAGACAGTAGGGTTACCTCGGCTACGCCTCAAGAACCAACCAAAACGCTCCGGGTTTAATGACTTTGTTTCCTCCCTTGGTGCGTAAATAACTATTATCTCCAGTAGGGAGAAAAAGTTATGATTTTGATTTTGAGGGACTAAAGTAGGTCTTTTCATCCCTGAGCTCAAGAAGTAGGGCGAAAAAGTAAAGTAGGGCAAAAAAGTAAAGTAGGGCAAAAAAGTAAAGATTGCAACTTAATTATTTTATAAATAGAAGAAAATGAATGGCTAATGTAATGAAGTTGTTGAAATCATGTTGGCGTCACTGCTATTTCGACCATGATTATCTTTGTTTATTACCTGCATTTAAATAACCTTCTATTTGAGTTTAATTCCAATTCTTATTTGTTTTTAATATTGAATCTCTTGAATCTTCTATTAAAAGTGCTAATAGTTATTGTTATTTATTAAAATAATAAATAAAAACTGTGCAATGGACGAAAATGTCTATTTTCTTTCTACTGGAAATTAAATATTGTATGTACCTCGTGAGTAAAGTGTCATTATTCCCCTCGCGATAATTATCTCCCTCGGCTACGCCTCGGGGGCTAATTAGAGTTATTCCCTCTGCTGCGCCTCGGGAATTAAAGAGTCTAATTACCTCGGCATCGCCTCGGGATTTAGGGACCATGGTACCTTCGGCTTTGCCTCAAGAACCAACTTTTTCGCTCAGGGAATAATGGCTTACTTTATTCTCTAGGTGCATAAATAACTATTATTTCACAATTCTGGCTTTCAAAAACTAGTTGAAATCTTCAGTATAATCCTATACAAAATAGGATTATATTTACTTTGTAAAGTAGAAAGAAATGATCAATATAACAGTCTCCTGATTACCGAATAACTGGGACACAGCATTGTTAAATTTGGTACAAACCTCAGCTTCTTTTTTTTTTTTTTTTTTTTTTTTTTTTTTTTAAGAGGTAAAAAAGGATAAAAGAATCAATGGCACCACCCTAACGCATTAAAATTCTCAAGAAAAGAAGAAAAAATGTTAATCTCAACTTGAAAATTAAAATAAGGAATCAAATTATTCCTTTTTCGTTGCTTTTTAAATCAAGAGGAATATTTAAAATGGTCTTTTAACATAATATTAATAACAACAGTCGATTCAGGGAAAAAATTATAACTGAAATGGAATTTTAACAATGGTAAAAAAGGATTTTTAAAATGTAATTTTCTGCTTGAATAAGATTAGTACAATTAGCCCAGTAAGAGGAATAAAACTATAGAGACATTAGTTTTTTGATTTGGTTTTATTTTGTAAAGGATATTAAGACAATAATTATTAATTGAGATTATATAACTGTTGAAAAGTCGATCGCTTGATAAAAGAATGACGAAATACAAATTTCAATCAAAAGTATCTTTTGCTGTAGCAAATCACTCTCAGTGCCAAATAAGAAAAAAGATTAATCAGAGTATACGCGCTGAGGCAAAGATTTTTTACCTAGAAAAATGTTCTCCTCTCACTAGACTCTTTATCTTTCAAGAATCTTTTAATAAAATAATATATAAAATAAAAAAAGAAATGGGAAGAGAAGGAAATGAGAAAAGGAGAACATTATATAAACAAAATAAGAAAATAAAAGAGAAGAAACATAAATGACAACCATCTAGAGAGCTGTTCTTAAACCTATAAAAGGACAAATCTTTGTACAATGGATCTCGCCAACACCAAATCTATACCGTGCCATTGATATGCCCCCGTGTAGGGACAGTAAGAAAAGAAAAAGAAAAATGTGTACAAGTAAAGAAGTACAGATGTAGAAAAAATAAACTGATACCTAGGACACAAATGTAATCAAACCTGGTTGTCACACGTCAATTAATGTATTTCTTTGTTTACTTTTCCTTTTTCGCTGTCCTTCAATGTTTATCTATTAATAAAAATTTACAAATTTGAAACTCGTCAAGATGAAGATTGTAAATACTATGGGATATGTCAAAACAAATAAAATAACTTGCGGATTCTTTCCGAACTAACTTTCCATATAGCAAAATTTGCTGAAAACGAATTAATTTCTGCTGAAAGATGGCTAAAAGTATTAAAATAATGCATTGTCATCGTGGTCTGAGCTATTCTAAAAGTTTCAAATGCCTAGCTATTCGGAAAGTTAGTTAAACATCGATTGCGAGATTTGTACTGGACAAACAAACAAACAAGAAAGCAAGCTAATAAAAACGTAGTAAAAAATAAGAAAATAAATGACAAAAACATGAAGGGAAGGGAAGAAAATGAGAAATGTAGAAAATAAATTAATTAAAAGAAGAAATTGAAAAAGAAAACAAGATGGGAAGAGAAGAAAATAAGAAAATAAAATAAATAGAGGAAGAAATTGATAAAAGGAGAAAATAATTGGAACAGAAGAAGAAAATAATTGAAACAGAAGAAGAAAATAATAGAGAAAACCAAAAGGAAATAGTAGACAATGAAGAAAAAAGAAAATAATAAAAACTGAAGAAGAAAAGAAGGGAGGAGAAGAAAATAAGAATAAGTGATGAACAGATAGAAACAGCTGAGAGGAATAGTTACATGTACATACTTAGTAAAAAAAAATAGAACAAAAATGTAAAAACATATTATAATGAATATTATTTCACTGCTTCTTCTCTTTTTAATTAAATGTAAATAACTTTTATTCTAAACTCTCGTCTCATTTCGTTTGAATATACTAAAAATAACTCTTCATGTTTTTCATTAATTAAGGTACTTTTAAAGTTTTCTGAGAAAAAGTATTTATTAAATAAAAAGAAGTAGGTAAGAGAGAAAAAATATAAATATATTAGTATTTTCAATATAAGTAATTTTATGTTATATCTCAAAGCAAGCTATTTTGTTTTATTTCTTTTAAGCTTCAAATTTGTTGTTAGAATATATATATATATATATATATATATATATATATATATATATATATATATATATATATATATATATATATAAAGTTTCTAAGATAATGGATTAATGTGGAGTTATCGCTCTAACACCCTCTCGGATTACTTGAGAATGATCAATTAAACTCCCAACTCTTTAAGTTTAAGCTATCAAGCCTTAATCCTCTTTTTCCTTTCTCCCTCTTAAGACGGAAGAAAGAAAAAAAATAAGAGAAAAAGTAACGAATGTAGCGGAAAAATAATGATTTATTTGTATACTCGAAAAATAAATTAAATAAAATAAATAAAGCTGCTTAGGGGAGAAAAAATATCATTACATTACAGAGAAATAACCGGCAAATGGCGTCTCGGAACTTTTCCTGACCAAACATAAACCTACAAATGAAAAATATCAGGCATAGTTAATAAACTATAAAACAGTGACATAAAAACTATGAATTATGGGTTTTTAACGGATGAAATGTACTTTTAACAATGTATCAAAGAAATGAGTTCTATGAAACATAGGATCCGTAAAACTATGTTGTTGAATTATAGTTATTACTATGGATCATAGTTAATAAACTAAGACGTATATACAAAGTTGTGTTATATATGTATCATAGAAGTGGCATCTATGCTGTTACAGCATATTCAGTCGAATTAAGAATTAATACGTATCTTTATATATAAATGACTAAACAGATGACTAAATGATGACAGATTTATTTATGTGAATTATAATTTTGTTTTTCCATTAAAAGTCTGGTGTAGTGAGGTATAATAAAAAAATACTTTTCCTTTAGGTAAGTAAAGGTAAAAAGTTTGGCAGATATTAAAATAAAATATAGAGGACTTATTTATCTTTTAGGTATAATTAGTTCGAATGTCAGCTCAATCGGTGAAATATTTCAAAAATTATCTAGCGTTAAAGTTTGAAAGTTTAAAAGGCCGGATTTTTGTACCAAATTTTAACTAAAAAGAATAATTAATTGTTATATTGTCAACAAATTTTGTATTATATTAGTTTATTTCGAAAATTGTGTGACAAAATTAGCACTTTGAGTGGTTTTCACTGTTTCTTTAGTTAAAAGACTAGCTATCAAAAGTAAAATTAGCTAATCAGCTTGGTCTATAGTCTATAAGACAGCAATAAAGATGAGGTAGTCAAAACACGGCGGTTTCTATGGTTCCAAAACAAGCAAAACTTTACATTGTTGTACCCACAGATAAGTAACAATAGTAAGGAGTGACTTCACCATTCTCATCTGTGTAAGAGCTTGGCCTTTCAACATAGAATGGAGTAGCATCATCCTGAAAGAATGGAGTTTCATTCCCCCAATTCAAAATCTGCAGAAAACGTTACGTTCAATGGATCCAACCATCATACAATGACCTTATTATTCCTACCGTGATTTATCCATATATTTCCATTTCATACAGGGTTATTACCAATGCTCGATTCTAGAAATTTAGGTGCCGGAACTCCAACCTAACCTCTCTCAACCCCCCCCCCCCCCCCATATAAAGGGGGGTCCGGGGGAAAATTTTGAAAAATAAACGTTCAAAAACAGCATTTTAAGCAGTTTTAGACATTATCCCATACTGCAATCATGATGTCCTTAATCAAATTTGTAGTCACTCAAACAAAATTTTAACTAAGGAGTTTAAAAAAAATCTTAGTGCCAATAATTTTATTTTTTATTTATCAGAGAGAGAGGTCCCGGATCGCCGTTCCGCCTCAAATCTAGCCCTGGTTATTACAAATGATGTTCCTGATTTTGACTGAAAATATTACTGCATTAATATGTGTTAAGGTTTGAGAATCAACTGGTCCAAAACAAAGTTACTTACAAATAGTGAAAAGTTAAAAATGACTATAGGCAATCAAGAAATCGAATACGCATCCGAATACATCTATCTTGGACAAGTTGTATCTTTTGAAGGAATGAGAAATGAAGAAAGTTAACAGAAGAGTGAACATTGGATGGAAAAAGTATTGGTCGTTAAGAAAAATCTTTAAGAGTTCTGCATCCGAGAGCATAAAGATTAGCACCTTACAGAGTTGTGTCTATCCGGCAGTTCTCTATGGCAGCCAGACGTGGAGCCTGACCCAGAAACAGGATCAAAAATTAGTTTCCACTCAATGTTAGATGCTGAGATCATGCCTTGGAGTAAGCAAAAGACAGAAGGTCAGTAACAGGAAAATGCTAGAAAAGCAAAATGTAAAAAGTCTAATGAAGCAAGCTCACAAATTGAAGTGGAAATGGGCAGGCCATGTAATCAGAATGGATCCAAATAGATGGGCACACAAAGTCAATGTGTGGAGGCCGACAGAAAAAAGGAAGAAAGGACGCCCAGAAAGAAGATGGAGGGACGAGTTTGATGAAAGAATATGCAAGTTATGGCACAGAACTGCGATGGACAGACAAGCGTGGAAGAGAACAACTAAACATTATTTAGAGGACAATTAGAAGGAAGAGGAAAAAAAAAAAAAAAGATAACCATTACCCCCGCTCACGGGGAGGCCTTTGCTTACGAAAGTGTCAACAGGCTGTTAAAAAAAAAAAAAAATAAAAAAAATAAAAAATATGTTTTAAGACCACTTGAGTTGGTATTACTGGAACGAAAAATTCCTAAAGTTTTTTTTTTACATTGGTTTGGGTACGTATCAGCTGTTTGTTAAGTCAATTGTTGTCAGCGTTGTGAAATGGCTGAATTTGGAAACAGGAATGTGCGGAAAGTAGCATTATGCATGCGAGTGTGGAGTTTCACCCGAGCGACAGCGAGGGTAGTAAAACCACACGAGCAAACCAAAATGCAGTTTTTCCACGAGTTGCCGAGTACCATACTTTATCTACGATTGTGGATTTTAATAATAAATACAGAAAACAAATTAATAATTTTCCTTTTTTTAAGTTTGTATATTTCTCTTTTGATTAAGATGACATTAATTCATTAGTTGTATTTTGTGCCAAATTAATTATTTCGGGAGGCGTATTATTCTCAGCAGCAAATTAGTTTTGTTAAATGTAAACAAACTCGCTAATCGTGCGTTAAGGGGAAGAATTCCTCTTTTTTCCGCACTAGGGTGGAAAGAAAGAAGAATTATGAACGTGCATAATTACATACCTTAAGCAATTAGAAGCTCTACAAAACTACTTCTTTAAACATTATTTCTCGTTAAACGTCAATACTCCGCATTATATTGTGAGGCAAGAGTTCGACGTTCAACATGTCTCAATTAAAATCCTCGGTCAAGTGTTAAAGTTTATAAACAGAATACATTGCTTGGAGGACGATAGTCTGGTGAAGCAGTGCTTTAATCGTCTAATATACTTAGATTCGGTTCAAGGTAATACTGTAAAATATAACTGGGTTTCTCAAGTAAAGCAGTTACTAGCCACAATAGACGTCGACCCCAACTTAGTACTAACAGCACCGTTCTCTTCGACATTTATACAAAACACACAGACAGCATACGGATTAAAACTTAGACAAAAAGACTTGGACAGAATACAAACCTCATCTTACTCCAGTTTATACAGAATATTAACAAGCTGCAATAGCCCCGACTATCATTACCTAAACACATCATTATTTCTACCTTACTCAGTACAACGTATTCTTGCACAGGTTAGAACAGCGGGTTTCGATAGTTTAAAATTAACAATTAGAGGGATGCTCCACAAAATGAAAACAAATGAAATCTGCCCGATATGTAATCTTGGGGAGCAAGAAAATATAGGTCATATTTTTTTACGATGCCCAATATATGAGCTCCAAAGAAAATCCTTTCTTCCAATGCACGTAGTTAGTGAGGAATGGGCAGACACGACTAATGTTTCTTCCATATTAACTTACCAAAACAAAAACAATTGTAAAAACATATTTTATTATGTATTAAATATTCTCAAAACTAGATCTTTTATCCTGGAGGAGTAATTGTTAATCCAATTTTTGTCGTTAATGCTCTTTATTATTTCTTAGTTATTTATAATTTGATGTAATTTGGCTACACCCCTTTGTATAAGGCTTATTTTACTTTAAATACAAATATTTTTCTATTCTATTCTATTATGAACGTGCATGCGCAATGATTACAGCTACGAAAATAATCAATTTTTACTCATCTAAACAAAGATATAATGTTTATATTTCGTATCAATTGTAGATAAAGCATTTTGTATGTTGGCTTATCACATTAACCTATCAGTTATTATTGTGCAACGTCACTTTAGAACCAGATTTAATGAAGATCCTCCTAGCAATCACTCTGTAGCGGTCTAGGAGGAAGCGCTGACGCGGGGGTTCATAGCCCCCGTCGGGTGACCTGCTCACGGAGCTGACCGGAGTTCACTAGTTAACTCTGTGTCCGGCCCTCTTAGAGTATAGTCGAAATATAGTTTCATAGTATTACTAATCACGTGTCGAATTTTTATCAACAACCTATCACCAATCATCGGCCCGTTACACTCTTTTCGTAAGTGGTACTTGCATTTTAAGAGAAATGGCTGCATTAGTAAAAAGAAATCAACTGGAAGGAAGTCAGTGAGCAATGAAGTTGCAGAGCAGGCAAGGGAAGCTTTTCGCGTAGTCCACATAAATCTACGGTTTTAATTGCAGCAGAAAACTTGGTATACCAAAGCCAACTTTTTGAGTTTTCCTTAAAATGTAACCATTTTATATCTTTGTATGATACATAAATAGTATATTATGTTACTAGGCTGTGAAGTGAGTTTTTTCTTTACCGCGGCAATTTCATTTACTGTCGAGCGAAGCGAGACAGTAAATATTGCCAAGGTAAAGAAAAAACACTTCACAGTCGCGTAGCATATATCCTATTTTTTCCGAGGTAGCAGACAATGAAAAAACATTAAATATTAATCACTAATCAATATATAATAATAACAAATATTAGTACATACTTAAGACTTAAAAAGAGGTTACACTATAAGAAAAGATAAATAAAACGCATTGACATCTAGCGGATTTCAATCGTACTAGAAGCATTTCTACAAAGACTGCAGTGCTACTAACGGAAGTTTTGACAACTACCCGTCGGAAAATAAAAATCTTTTAGTTCCTAGGATGTAAAAGATTTTTTCATTACAGCTAGAAGTAATAAAAAGATTTTTTTAAGTCCACGTAATGAAAAAATGTATTTTAGCTATGTTTTTTAGGCTCTAAAGTTACTATTTCACAGCCTACCACGGAAAAACTACATTTATGTACGCTTGAAATCATGCACATAATTTGTGATAACCCTGTATTGTTAATTTGTCTATTATTTAATTCTTATCTGGGTCAATCGAATTCCCTTTCTCATCTAATACCCTTTAAAACCACGTGCTTATCCTTCGAAGCTTTTAATCGGTTAATAAATTGGTTAATTAAACTCACTTAGAAACTCATTAAACATAATATTGCTGTAATATTTACAGTCATTTTAAAGTTTAGAACTAAAGATGGTCAGGAGAATGAGCCACGTTACATATCCATTATACGTGCCACTTACACCCCTTAAGGTGCCACTTATACCCCCTTAAGGTGCCACTCATACCCCTTTTTTATAAAGGTTGATTTAAAACATGTATCGTAGAATGAAGGGTGTGGTTCATTGGCTAATTCTAAAAACAAAAGTACCTATTAACATGGATCTGCAAACGCACCATTTTCGAGATAAAGGGTGTCACAAATTTTTATTTATTTATTTTTTTTTTTAACGATATCTCAGAATCCCTTTGAGATACAAAACTCAGCTCATGTTCAGGTATTTTGGAACAGGTTCATCAGTCACTAAGACGTAGGTTACAAGCATGTATTACCGTAGGAGCAAGTCATTTTTAACAATTTTTTTGCTTTTTCTTGTTTATAAGGTTATATGCTTTGCCGAGGGTAATGTATCGGTTTGTCTGTCGCTTTTTGGCTCACATCTCCCGAACCATTTAAGGTAAAAATCCACACATAGGAAAAATATAGAGAAGATTAAAATCTAATATGCGCATGCCAATTCACAAAAATTTTGTTAACTAAAATATTTTATTTCTATTAATTTACCTTGTAGGATTTACACTTTTTCAGGTCTCCTGAGTCCAAAGAAATCTCTGTCTGTCTGTCGTCAGAGCAGATGCGTGAAGCCTAAACTACAGGCCCGATTTTGACGAAGTTTAGCATACATGTACAGAACAATCATACCCCGAGGCGAAAGCGAGAAATAACTTTTAGCTCTAAATTTAGGGGCCCTTCCCCCCCCCCTCCCCCCCCCCCAAAAAAAAAAAAAACATTTTGAAGAAATCTTGAAAAGAAAAAAAAAAAAAAAAAAAAAAAAAAAACGTGTGGTGTCGTGGGACACCCGGTAGGAACGTAGTTCCTTAAGCTTTATATTAAATATAAATTATATAATTACAGTGCTAAGTATACGATATTAACTACTTATACATGGTGGAGTTAGAATAAGAGACAAAATTAAAAGTAACTATTTGTACTAGCGGAGTTAAGGCAAAATTAAAAGAAACATTTTTTTATTAACTTTGAAAAGAACGTCTTAATGTACAACAATAAATGATTTATTGTAAATTGAGAAAAAAGTTAATTTTGGTTAGTTTATAGTTAAAACAGATGGTTGTAAAGAAGAAAAGAACTGTCCCATCAGACCTCCGTTGGCGAATCTCTAATTAAAATATTATAATATAAAATATAAATCACTAACACTAAAAAACTTCTGCTTGTATCAGGTTGAAATTGTACATGCCTGTTTCAATTGTACTTTAGAAGATGTGTATGAAGTTTTATTGAAATCGTTACGTTAGAACGTAAGATATCGGTAAAAATGTTGTTTTTCTTTATTTAAAACGGTTAGGTCCGCTTTAATAAATTTAGCGATCTTTATCATTTCATAGCAGTGTCGGTGTTCGTTTTACTAAAAAAAAATTATTTATAAAAGTTGTTTGTCTCATTAAATAGATGAAGTTAGAATTTTTTCCCTTCCGAAAAATCCAATTTTAAATTTGAAGCTTAGGTTTACGCGAGCGTTGCGCGTAAACGCTTGGGCGGATAACGTTGTCGAACGAACTTTGCTTGGGCATTGGTAAAATGAACATGTGTACCAAATTTCAACTAACTCGGTGATCTTTTACTTAAGTTATTGTCAATAGGTAGATTTCGTGACGGATTTTGCGTGACGGTGATTTTGTGACAGTGATTTTGGTCGTTTTTTTCGGATTTACTCCCGGGCTCCAGAACGTGCCATAAGGAACTTCGTTCCAAAATTCTTGTTGATATGAACACAAAAATATCAAATGTGTTTACTCTATTATAATATTATGTTGACCATGTATTTTTGAGAGCTCAATACATTAACTAAACTATCCCTTGACAAAAATGGGACTGCTAATAATGTATTCCTTACATCATAATAATGTAATCAACAGAGCTTTTATGAAACTTATTGCTAAAATATAGTGCTTTGTGTGGGGATCAGTACATGAAAGAGAGGAAATAAATAATAACAGAAATTCATGAGTATTAGGGATTGGTGTAGACGAGTTCAAATCCGACATGTGTGTGTTTATATAGTTCTGTCTTTTTTTTGTAAACCAAAAAAATGTAGTTGGTTTATAATAAAAATAATAACAGTAAAATGGCAAACATTTAATAATAAATGTATAAAAGAGAAACAAACAACAATAATTAATCGTTTGTTTTTTTAAACCGATTCTTGGAGAGGAAAAAACAATAAAAAAATGTTTTTGCAAATGGATTATCTCTTTCAAGTTAATGAAAAATTTATTCTCTCTAACAGACATTAGAGCAACAAAAAACAAAAATAAAATAAAAAAAATGTTATATTTAAACCAGTGCAGAACAAGAGTAATTATGTATTTGAATGTTTTATAAACCTTCTGAAAATGGTATTTAAGGGTTGAAATAACAATCGTATTTTATATTTTACGACTATAACTAATATATATATATATATATATATATATATATATATATATATATATATATATATATATATATATATATATATAAGTAGTTATGAGGTCACTCTGGCCGACCCCCACTCCTGGTTTACGACGCGCGGAATAGGCTCGCGAGCTCACAATATCCACGTAATATCGAAGAGCTCCTCTCCCATGTCAGTGTGTCCTCTTGCCCACTCTCTCTCCCCCCCCCCCCCCCCCCCCACCCCCCTCTTGCCAAGCTAATGGTATTTTCGACTCTCAATAAATCACCCTTGGACTCGTTTGGTTTATTTACTGGATAACTGAGAAGGCAAAACATTGATAAATGTCCCGGCGATTAATCCAACACACTGCCATTCCTATTACTCCTTCTATAATAATTCATATCACAGTTCCGTAAGTGTAAAACCGAACTAAATCCGGAGATTGTGAAAGTAATACTGTATTTAGTTGTGATTGATTTGTAATGTCCGGAAAATAATTTATTAATTTGAAAATGAAATTTTTCTTTTATCTTAAACTTTTAGAAGAAGAAACTAATATTTCTCTTACTGGATGTTAGTTTGGAGAACTTGTACTACTAATACTTTATAGTTTAGGTTATAAATAATTAGTTTGAGTGTTAAGCAAAATATTTATTGCACTTAAGAAACCAAAAGTGTCGTCAATCAAATTTCATTTTTTTGAGATATAGCACAGATGCAATAAGCTTTCAAACTTAATTTTTTTAAATTTAAACGTTTTTACATTTTCAACTTAATCTAAAAATCCTAAAGGCGGGGATACATTTGAGCATATATTCGCCCCCGAATGAGCATGCGTTCGCCCCCGAATGAGCATCCGTTCGCCCCGATTTGCTTAGAAATGGACAGGGTGAGCCGAACGGAAACGCATGCTCAATGCTCATTCGGGGCGAATGCTCAAGAGTGTCCCCGCCTTTAAAGGCGGAGATACACATGAGCATTCACCCCGAATGAGCAATGAGCATGCGTTTCCGTTCGGCTCGCCCTATCCATATCTTTATATTTTTTATTACCTAATCTAAATCTTTATATTTATTATAACCTAATCTAAATTCTTATATTATTAAAAAATACACTGCCAATTAGTGTGGCACATAGCTTCCTCGCCTCCTATCATGTACTTTATTGTTATATTAACATTAAAGTTTTATTACTTTATTGCTATATTGTTTATTGTGTAAGAACAATTAACATCTTTTAGCGATCTTTAACACTTTATAGGGGTGTCGCTGTAGGTTTTACTAAAAAATTGTATTTGAAAAAAATGTTCGTCTCATTGAATAGATAAGGTTTAATTTTTTTCCCGACCGAAAATTCCAATTTTAAATTTGAAGTTCATGTTTACGCGAGCGTTGCGCGTGCACGCTTGAACGGATAATGTTGTCCAACGAACTCGACCTGAGCATTGGTAAAATGAACATGTCTACCAAATTTCATCAAAATCGGTTGACATTTACTCAAGTTGTCGTCGCACGTTTCATAATTCGCGGACACACAGACCGACAGACAGACAGACAGACAGACAGACAGACACGAGACCAAAAATGTTCCCTGATTAAAAAGTGTAAAAAAAAGTATAAAAAAAGTAAAAAAAAAAGTGTAAAAAAAAGTATTCAAGTTTATATGTAACTGAAGGTGTGTTCAGTGCGATACAGAACAGCCTTTTGGTGCATCGACTTTGAGACGAACTAGATTAAGTAATGTGCGTTTACATGGAAAGATACCGTATTCAGATCGTGTTCAATAAACCATGTAAACATAGCTAGTCTAAATAGACAAGAAAAAATTGGCATTACATCTCATCGAACATTCAATACTATCTCAAGGCTTTTCAAAACGCGAAGAACATAAAACCAGAAGGTTGTGTAGACAAATACAGCATTCCCAAGCGAAAAAAATCAAAAGAAATAGTAAAAAAAAGTTATCAGGATGGAATTTATTGATATCTTGATTTTAAACCCCACAGTAAAAATAACGAATCTCTTATCTTTGATGACCCTAAAAAGGAAAAAAAAAAAAATCATATGCTATATATAAACTGCAAAAGCTCTATAATAATCTCTAAAAAGCTGTTATCTTTTATTTGATATGACAGAGTAATAAATGTTGCAGGCGACAATGTTACAAAATATAACTTTTATAAGCGATTCCGATCTATTTTTATACAGTATTGTCTGTATCCGAATGACTTTATATGTGTTCCAATTTGTTTCCATTTATAGAGAAGAAAAGGAAGAACAGATATATCTAGATACTAAGCTGTGAGATATATTATAGCACATCAAGTGGAACATAAAAGGAAAAATCGCATTATTCATATATTTTAAAAGTACAATGATGAAATCGTATATATGGCCGCACGAATCTATAACTATTATTTATTAAAACCTCAAAAGTTACTAACACCTCAAAATTTTTAAAAACCAATAAATAAATAATAGATATTCTTTAATGGTTTTATTTTTTGTCTTGAAAAAATTTGTTCTACAAAGTTCCAATAGATTTTAAAATTTGTAATTTTCAAATTAAGGGGGAAAAATAGAAAGAGTTTGAAGTGTAAATGAAATCCGCAAATTATGTAACTACTCTTCATACAGTTCTATGCATACCAACCCTTGTAAATTCTAACAAGATGCAAAGGAAAATTTTTTAACTGAAAAATTTAATGATAAATTTGATTAACGTAGTGGTGAGTTGTAGAATTTAAACTCTGTGAGGTATTAATTAGTAACTAGAAATCCAATGAAAATGTTAATTACTTATTCGAATCCTCTTTTACCTTGCGGTGTTGAGGGAAACCAGAAATATACTAATTTTCTCCATTTCATTGTGAAACATCGAATCATGGATGTGTTTTTGGACATTGAATCCTCATATCAACATTTCAATGTTTTTCCATGAAGTGGAGAAAACCAGTATACATTTGTCTAATTGATATAGTAGATGGATAATTAAGCTGTGAAATTATGAAACATTAATCCAATTTTGATTACCATTTGGTCCGCTAGGAGCTCTGATATCATTTTATATAAAATATAGAACATCTATCGGCAAAATATAGTACTACATTGAATACAAGTGAAATCTAATCTACCTCCTATTATATTCTAACTTCCTGGCACGATATTAAAAAGCGTCACACTTTTCATGTCGTTTTTGCGTGACGGAAAGTTCTTCTGTGCCCTAGAGCTAAAACATATCCATGTTCCATGTTAAAACATATCCATGTTCCATGTTGAAACATACATATCCATGTTGAAACATACATATCCATGTTGAAACATACATATCCATGTTGAAACATACATATCCATGTTGAAACATACATATCCATGTTGAAACATACATATCCATGTTGAAACATACATATCCATGTTCCATGTTGAAACATATCCATGTTCCAAGTTGAAACATATCCATGTTAACCAACAATGTTGTCACCCTCCTCTGTCTAATGACAGGGGTCTAGAACGTTGGAGGGACATCCTTCTCTGGGTCAGTGTCAGTGTGGATGTCATGTTGTCCATCCACGATCCACGTGGTTCATTTTCTCCCTCTTCAAATCTGGCTTCTAAGGCTCTTTTAGGAAGAATTTCGATGTCTATCTTATTGACGTTACAGAACCATCTAAATTCACATTCTCTACCGATCTCATTACCGGCTGAACTTTCAAGCCCAGTCTTAAGCCCCGTTTACACGGTGATAGTTGCGGTCATGATAGTGACTATCGAATTAACAATCACCGAATAGAATACGTGATAGATTCTGTCGTGATAGAACTATCAGCCATCACACTATCTCGTCTAACGAGATAGTTGAGTGTTCTATCACAGTTGTCAGAGTACTCACGCGGCAGATTTAACAACTACCATATTACATACTAGATGCTGATGTGCTTATTGTATTTTTATACATATACATCACGTTATAGAAGATGTAAAAGGCAGCAAATATAATAGCTTGCTTCATATTTGACATCAGAATTCTCAATTTCTGTATCCAAGTCAGAAATGCAGGATATGGATATAACTTTAAGTACAAGATAACAAGTTTTGACGTGTGTTAACTCTCGCCGTGTAGACTGTACACCTTCGATAGTATGACGATGAGATAGTATGACGTAGACTTTCATGATAGTTCCATCGCGGGAGAACTATCATAAACGGGGCATTACAGTAGAGATTCTCTCCTGGGTGCCCGCTACCTTCCTCAGTTACCACATTTATGTGGCTAGAATTTGGCTCTGGCTTTCATTCGACAAAGTCCAAGACTCACACACATACTTCATCATGGGCTCGAAAATAGTTTTGAAGATAAACATGTTAGTTTTCTAATTAACTTCACCTTATCTCATGAACCCTATCGATAAAATAGATCAATTGTGTGGCATACGCCAAATAGTTTTGGGAAAGAATAATGGATACGTCCGTCAATGAAAGGAACTATTAAGAAAACCGGCTACCATAAGAGTTTGGATTTGTTGAATCTACAAAGAGGAAGAAAACAACTTTTTAACAGCGACACTGAATTATTAAATAAAAAGAATTCAAGAATCATAATTGATAACAAAAGTGTTATCTAATTGTTATTATAAGTTTTTGTTATCTAATTGTTATTATTAGTTTTGTTATCTAATTGCAAATTTAATTTTTTTTCTATTAATTTAATTATTTATTTATTCTCTCTCAAAATGATGTATTGAATTTGTGATCCTTTGCTGTTTTCCTGATGAAATATTGTTAAGTAGCTTTTTTTCTAGTCACGTATTGTATTTTTATGTGTATCTTTATTTATTTCATATATGTATTTTATGTAAATGTTCATGTAAGAGTGCCTCTCCTGTGGCTCTGCTGTCAGAGGACTCTTTTAAAAAATTAAAATAAATAAATATAAGAGTAATGATATGAATTATTAAAGGACTCTTGAAATAAATATTTTCAGGCATTATTAGAGAGTTAATAGTAATGTTCAAGGGTTTGAGGTAATAAGCCTTCTATTTACTTAAGAAGCATTAATTCTGTAAAATTAATATTATGATTCTTGTTTTAATTTGAAACTTGTTTGAAATTACTTGCTGTCTATATTGATGGATGATGGATGCATTAATGGTTCGGATGGGGTTACTTACACTGACAGCAGACCATGTATCGTAGACTCGAAACCAGATGAATATAATCTTAAAGAGTGCTTCTCCCATACATAGTTAAAAAGGGTAAGAATACGAAGGAGTTGCTAAGTGTCTACTGCATTATTAAAACACATACCATGTAAACCTTGCGAGAACCTAAACTTACCCTTCTCTCTTGCTTTAAGGGTTTACAAACCTTAAAACCTTAGACCTGGAGGAGGTTCTCTTCCACCCCCTCAAATGAATAGTAATGACCTTCCAACAATGGAGGAAATCAGTGCTTATTTTAGCTTATTCTACCCCTCGAGTTGAACCTAACTCGTTTTAACCTTACTCTCTACAACTAAGCAGAAAACTAGGTTCCTTGTAGATACCGCAACTGATTTCAAAAACCTCCTTCCATCGACCTCCTGTGCAAGAGATTTTAGCAAATAAAAGGTTGCGATGCTTTTTACACAGGTCTCTCTAAGTAGCTGGAGGAGATTTTCTCAGTTTGACGCTAATGCACCTTCGACACAACCTCATTCCAACTCTTTCTCTCTCTCTCTCGAAGCCTTTTCCCTTTCATTGATGCCTGATAAACTAATACCTTCACTAAAAATAAGCATAAAAAACATTTGTGTCATCAACTTTTATACGTTTAATAAAAGTTACCAAGTTAAAACTTTCCAGATGAAACCATGCTGAGGAAAGAAAGACGACAAAACACTCTTTTGTCTACCAACAAGTTTTTTGACATGAATTTACCTTAAACCATATCTTCTCAGAGATAACAAAATATATACATACACCTAACTATATTTGTAAAAAAAAGAAAATTATAACCTCAAAACAAAATAAGGGCAAAAATATACTAAAAATAAACAGGTATGAGGAATATACCCTCTAAGTTCTTGTTTATACAAATTTTGACTTTTTTCCCTACATTTTATTAATCACTAAAAAATATTATACTCTTGTACTCTCAACACATAACTTTTTCTAAGACCTTATAGACTTAGATTAGGCTTACCTAATCTATTGATATATATTCAACATTTAAGTTCTTTCCTACTAGTAGTCTTTCACTCACTATGCTAACATACTGAAGATGATACTAATGTATCATAATTGACATTTCAACAAACTATGCATCTTGTCTGTCTGTCTGTGTGTCTGTCTGTCTGTCAGTAACGTTTACGTGTCCGATAACTTGAGTAAAAGTTGACCAATTTAGTTGAAATTTGGTATACATGTTCCTCTTACTAATACTCAGGCTAAGTTCGTTGGACAGCGTGATCCGTCCAAGAGTTCGCGCGCAACGCTCGCGTAAACGAGAGGTTCAAAAATGACGGGAAAAGATTCTATTATCATCTATTCGATGAGACAAACATTTTTTACAAATAACATTTTTTAGTAAAACCAACCACGACACTACTATGAATTAATAAAGATCGCTAAAACTATTAAAGCGGACCTAAACGTTTAAAATAGAAAAAACACCCTTTTTACTGATATCTTACGTTCTAACGTAACGATTTTAATCAAACTTTATTTACATCGTCTAAAGTACAATTGAAACAAGTATGTAAAATTTCAAATTGATACAAGCAGTAGTATTTGAGTAATGAAGTGATACATTTTTATAATAATAGTTTAAAAGCTATGGTTAAGATGGTTATAGTCGTATTGTGTGTAGGTTTGTTTAGGAAGGTGAGCTTTGTACCGAGTTCCCCCACTCTACTCCTAACTACCCTCTTCCACTCATCTTTAACTATGACATTCATCATGATTAACAAATTGCAATATTCAGTATTTCATTGCAATACGCTCGCTTCAATGATAGAGCCACGCGATGCCTAGTAAATATAAAATGTGGAGACAATATTGTTGAGTTACTTTTTATTAACCTCTCTAGTCATAATTATGAAGTGGTAACACAAAATCTCAGTCAAAACAACCAATTATTTCCTAAAATATTTAGAGTGAACTTCCTACATTCAACAAACTATGCATCCTGTCTGCCAGCAACGTTTACATGTCAGACGATAACGTGAGTAAAAGTTGATAGATTTAGTTGAGATATGGTAATACATGTTGCTTTTACTTATACTCAGGTTACGTTTGTTGGACAGCTTTATCCGTCTAAGAGTTCACGCGCAATGCTCGTGTAAAGGTAAGCTTCAAATGTAAAATTGGAATTTCTGGACAGGAAAAGATTCTATCATCTCCTATTCGATGTGTCAAACATTTTTTTTTTTTTTTAAAACAATTTTTTTTAGTAAAACCAACAGCGACACCACTATGAATTAATATAAAGAGGACCTATAAACGTTTAAAGTTGAGAAAACATCGTTTTTACCAATATCTTACGTTTAAACGTTACGGATTTAATAAAAATTGATATAAATAGTCTAAAATGCATGTAAAATTTAAACTTGATAAATGCAGACGTTTTTGTGTATAGAAGTGATAGATTTAATAATAGTTGAAATCGTGGTTTAGAACTAGCATAATGCTTCCGTTTCCTTCGATAACCTAAGAAGTTAACTATTATGATCCTAAATTACATAAAATTATGATTCTAAATTACATAATATTATGATCCTGAATTACACAACATTATGATCCTGAATTAAATAACATTATGATCCTGAATTACATAACATTATGAAGACAGAAAGAAAGTATGGAATACAATAATATGTAGTTTATGGGTATTAAGAAGAAAAAAAAAAAACAAAAAAAAAACAGTAGTTAATAAGAAGAACATATTTGAAATACGACAAAATTTTCCCCCGTTAAACTTTTCTACAGTCTAAAACTATCGGAAAGATGAAAGGAAAAACTTTGGGAAACATAAATATTGAAGGTAAACACACGTGCTAAATAATATATAATAGTGGAAACAGGCAACTTTGCAACAGTATGAAAGGAAGGAAAGATAACATCAATCTAAAACAAGGAGTTTTCTAATAAAACAAAGTGTTCGAGAACACACGGGAACAAGCGAGAACATACGAGAACATACGAGAACATACGAGAACACACGAGACGACAGATAAAACAAGTAGCAAACTAAGTCGTTTCGCTTTTTCAATTGACAAATTTATGGGCTATCATAAATCTAATACAGATAACTGCAACGAAAAACAAAAAAAAAAAAAATGATTCATATCTCGTAGTTTTTAGTTTGCTTTTTTCAAAGCGAATGTTTTTTGTATAGATACAAAATAAAACTAAAAACTGATTAGGGAAAAGTATTTAAAATTGAAACTGATTACGGGAAAATATTTAAAATTAAAACTGATTTCGGCTAAACTCTGACGTGTTCGTGAAATAGTACATTACGCGTCTAGTGCGGAAAGTAGTATTTTGCATGCGAGTGTGGAGTTTGCACCCGAGCGATAGCGAGGGTAGTAAAACCACACGAGCAAGCAAAATGCAGTTTTCGCACGAGTTGCGTACCGTACTTTATCTACGATTGATGGATTTTAATAATATATACGGAAAAAAATATTTAATGAACTTCCTGTATGTAAATTCGTATTTCTCTTCTGATAAAGATGACATTAATTCATAGTTGTATTTGTATTTTGGGCCGAATCAATTATTTCGGGAGGCGTATTATTCTCCTAATTTTCGTCATAATCACTTAAATAACTCATTGTTTTTCACTAAAAACTCGATATAAACAGTTAATTTAATTAAACAAACAGCAAATTAGTTTTGTTAAATGTAATCAAACTCACTAATCGTGCGTTAAGGTGAAGACTTCTTCTTTTTTACCGCACTAGGGCGGAAGAAAAGAGGAATTATGAGACGCGCATGCGCAATGAATAGAAGTAAGTAAAGAATCATTTTCTACGTATCTAAACAGAGATATTATGTTTATATTTCGTAACAATGATATATAAAATTCTTATTGAGGCTCTCACAATGTTTATAAAAAAAATAGTGGCCTTACATTACGCGGCTAGTGCGGAAAGTAGCATTTTGCATACCAGTGTGGAGTTTGCACCCGAGCGACAGCGAGGGTAATAAAACCGCATGAGCAAAGCAAAATGCAATTTTCGCTCGAGTTGCGTACCGTAATTTATCTACGATTGTTGGATTTTATAATAAAAACAGAAAAAAAAACAGTTACTTTAATGAAACAAAAAGCAAATTAGTTTTGTTAAATGTACACAAACACGCTAATCATGCGATAAGGTGAAGAATTCTTCTTATTTCCGCACAAGAAGAATTAAGAAACGCGCAATGAATACAACTACGAAAAGATTCACTTTCTTAGCATTTAAACAGAGATAAAAGTGTATATTTCATATCAATCGTAGATAAACTAATATCCATAAGTTATTACTGTGTTTGTTTGTACCCTAATGTCCACATGGAACTTAACATATTTTTCAATAAATTTAAAAAAAAAACCTTTTTTATACGTTTCTGGTTGGCTGCCCTGTATTTCTCCAAAATAAGTAAGTTTCACAAGCTGCCGAAAGTAAGGAAATAACAATTAATTTTACTAAACATTAATTCATTATTTTTTTCAAATCCCTCAGTAATTTTACATTCCAAATATGATTTTTCCACATATTGTTACAACAGCGATGAAAACTATGTGTTGGACACATCAACTTGACTTTTTTTATCTCCTTTGTGAAGCAAAAGGTTAAAAAAAATTGGCTAAAAACATTGGCCTGGAAATGTCAGTCTGTTTGAACTGTCATGTTGAAAGAGGGACTCGTTCATAAGTCCTGCCAGATCTGTTGCTTTCCAGCTCTAATCACGACCCCAAGCAACTCCCTGTGTTTCCCCCAGCAACTCCCAGTGTTTCCCCCACTACTCTACTTTCTTTACTCAGATTCAAAGCCTTTTATCTGTCTGATTAACTACTTGTTTTCTCACAATGCAAGCAGCAAATAGAAATAATCACAGCTTTAAATAGACTTTTAACATTCAACTATGCTTTTAACAAATTAAAAAATTGACCATGATCATGGATAATTAGGATACAATAACGATATAACATAGAGATACTTTTGATATTTTTTTAGCGAATTTCCAAGGGAAAGAATTCGCTAATGGAGCCACTGGCATGGCGGAAGTTGGAGCCGGGACTAAAGCCAAAATACGTTTCATGGGTCCGTGATCACGAAAAAATAGGTTTTACAAAACTTTATATATATATATATATATATATATATATATATATATATATATATATATATATATATATATATATATATATATATATAATATGTTATATATGTTATATGTTGTTATGTTGTTGTTATATGTTATATGTATTTCTAGCGGATTTCTTGTAAGCACGATAGCTCTCGAACGAATTCACGTATCAAAATGAAAGTTGCACCGAAAAATCAAGCTCGTTGAGATGAGGATTCCTATTAAAATTGGGATATTTATGACGTCATTAACTCCTCTTGAAGAGTCAGCAAAGATTAAAAAAAAATACAAAAATCAAGTGAGGTATCGCTTCTTATGTTTTTTGGGGTCCTGAATCCAAAAAAATGGCGATTCGAATAATAATTTAATAATAATAATAATAATAGTAATAATAATAATTTCTAGCAGATTTCATGTATGCAAGATAGCTCTCGAACTAATTGACGTATCAAAATTAAACTTGGACCAAAAAATCAAACTCGTTGAGATGAGGATCCCTATTGAAAAAGGGATATTTATGACGTCACTAACCCCTCCTGATGAGTCAGTAAAGATTAAAAATAATCCTACCGCGGGGTTCCGCAAGCCAAGCGAATTTCCATTGGAAATTTGTAGTTCAATGTTGAGCAGTTTAAACTTCTTTTAAACTACTACGATTATGTTTAACTAAGCAATATTCTAAAAACCCTAATCCTACTAAAATAATTCTTTTAAGTTATCTTAACTTAAAATAACACACACAATGGTAGTAGTTATGAAGTTTAAACTGCACAACATTGAACTACAAATATCCAATGGAAATTCGCTTGGCTTGCGCCGTGGTAGGATTATTTTTTATTAGGGTTCGTAGGCAAAACCAAGGACCCTTATATTTTCCTGCGTGTGTCTGTCCGTCTGTCCTGTCGCATGCTCTCACGGCTACTCCTTTCGTCCGATCACTTTGAAATTTGGCATGTATGTGTCTTGTACCTACCCACATATTTTAAAAATATAGCGACTTAAAAAAAAATATTAAAAAAAAAAAACTTAAGGATTAAAAATTTTACTTTTTTTTGACACTATGAGGGGTATCATATAAAAGGGTACATCGAGCTGATTACAAAAATATATAATTCTTTGGTTATAACTTTGATACTTTGTTACTACTTTGAGTTTGAAGCGGGTGTGAAACTTGTCCCCCCCCCCCCTCTATCTCGCTTATGTGAAGTGCAAAAAATCTGAAAAAATTCCTGAACATTCTTCAACCAAAAGTAAAGATACCACTTTTTGGAAATTTTGAAAAAAAAAATTATTTTATTTTTTATTGACAAAATATGCTTTTTTATAATTATGGTCTTTTCGATGTATTTATATGGTTGTAGTCCGGTTCAGTGGCAAAAAAAATACTTTATCGGAAGTTTTTTTATGTGTTTTGAGAATATCAGACCCATTAGTCCGGTCGCCAAATGAGAAAACAGGCTTGGACCTTGAAATGGCGTACAACTAATATTTTATGATTGATTCTAGTACTATTTGATATACTGAACCATAATATGTGGGGTGCCAGAATAGCACCCTTGGGCAACTTTAAATATTGAAGGTCAAAGTTCACGGGGTCAAAAAACCAGAACTGACGCATTTTATTGCGAATGAAAGGGATTCGGCTGACCAAAATTAAATATTTGTAGTTTAATAAATGTTTATTATGTGAATACTATGTAATATAACGGTATACTATAGTTTTTCCACATAAAATATGTTTTGAAACGGGTAAAATCTATATATATAAAAGCCAACGTATGTGTGTATATATGTTTGTATATGTGCGTGTATGTTCTTTATACAAATCTACAGTTTTTGTCTGATCTCGATGAAAATTTGAACACTTGACCTTCAAAGCAAGGGGAAAATCACTGTCTACATGAATTTTCGAAATTTAAATTTTGGTACACAGGAGTACGGGGTACAAGTAATGAATACGGGGTCAAAGTAATGAACACCCTTCATGATGCATATCGTTAAAAAGCTCTTTAAGAGTACAGTAATTATTGTTATATACAGTTTTGTCATATTTTGATTTGGGAAGGGGTAAATTTAGGATATTTGCAAATTATCTTATCAATGAGGGGGGGGGAAATAAAAAAATCATGACGCTCAAAATTGAGCGTCATGAGTCTTCAAATTGCCACACAATTCGCCGCCTTCGCACGCATAATATTCTTTACAAGTAGACCTACATAGTGCACAACTGCACATTGCAGTTGAACATGGCTTCTCACTTGAACAGCTACATCTTAAACTTTTCGGCAATTCTAGTAGTGTCTTTGTTACTTGGAAGTTGAATGGGTACCAAAGAGTGTGTTGCTTCATTCCTTGCCCAGATTTGGAAACTCACAGTCTGTTTTCTTTAATTACTGCAGGTACTGCAGGTTATTTGTCTGTTAAGGTCACTCAGTTATACTCTGTTGCATTGAAGATGAGACACATCTTAAATGCTTTTTTTATCAGAGAACTTTTACAGCTGTAGATTTTCTAATTCCAAAAAATTGTAATGTGGTATCAAAGCCCGTGAGACAATGAGTCTGCTTGTGTTCCTAGATTATGAACTGCTGCCGCTATATCTGAGCACTTGACCTTATCAACAGACTCTATCCACATAGGGCATTTAAGATCTAGCTTTCTGTAAAAGTGTACAAGCAGAACAAAAACTTCGGTGTCATCAGATAAAATCTTGATATTTTTCGTTGCTCACCTTAACAGACAAATAACATGCTGTACAATTATTTTATATTTACATTATATAGAATTTGAATCTGAAAACAGACTGTGAGTTTCCAAATCTGGGCAAGGAATTACAAAGCCAGAAGTTTCTTATTCAGTTGGGATTGTATCAGTACCAGTAATGACCAACTTGTGTGGAAGAAAATCACTATGTTGTAATAGTTGCTTGCAAATCATATGGTTGTATTTTTATGTGTCACGGGCTGTGATACAACTTTACAATTTTTTGGAATTGGAAAGTCTACAGCTGTAAAAGTTCTCAGATCTAGTATTGAAGTTAACCATTTAGGATGTGTCTAATCTTTAAAGCAAAAGTGTATAACTGAGTGCAAAAGCTTCATTGCACATTGCTACGGCTAAAAGAAGGAAGTTTACAACATGTCAGATGTTCGATACAATGTTAGGTTATCTAAGAAAATTCCTCCTAAAATTAAGATCCTCCCTCCGACAACAGAGGCATTTGAACTCCATATCATACGATGCCATTTGGAAGCTTGCACTTGGAACGCAGCAGTATCTTCGTTCCCTCCCCCTTTGAATCCAACTGATTACGGATAGACAAGAATGAAGCAGCACACTCTTTGGTACCCATTCAACTTCCAAGTAAAAAAGGATTGGCCCTACTAGAATTGCCGAAAAGTTTAAGATGTAGCTATTCAAGTGAGAAGCCATGTTCAACTGCAAGGTGCAGTTGTGCACCATGTAGGTCTACTTGTAAAGAATATTATGCGTGCGAAGGCGGCGAATTGTGTGGCAATTTGAAGACTCATGACGCTCAATTTGATGACAATGACAGTGAAATGTCCACTTCTGATTTAGAATATCCTATTATATGATATGGATTCTGATGTTATCCTTGTAAAATATTCTGTAATTTTTAATTAAAGTTAAAGAAAAATACTCACTTATTATTTATTAATTACTAGCTGGATACCGATTCTAAGGAGTGTGTGCGCTAAAAGTTTATAAACTACCATCAAGAAAACTTTAAATTATTTTACTATGCGAGAATATCTAGATTCTTTCCCTCCCACTTATTTCTATACCCCCTCCTCACTGATAAGATAATTTGCAAATATCCTAAATTTACCCCTTCCCAAATCAAAATATGACAAAACTGTATATAACAATAATTACTGTACTCTTAAAGAGCTTTTTAACGATATGCATCATGAAGGGTGTTCATTACTTTGACCCCGTATTCATTACTTGTACCCCGTACTCCTGTGTACCAAAATTTAAATTTCGAAAATTCATGTAGACAGTGATTTTCCCCTTGCTTTGAAGGTCAAGTGTTCAAATTTTCATCGAGATCAGACAAAAACTGTAGATTTGTATAAAGAACATACACGCACATATACAAACATATATACACACATACGTTGGCTTTTATATATATAGATTTTACCCGTTTCAAAACATATTTTATGTGGAAAAACTATAGTATACCGTTATATTACATAGTATTCACATAATAAACATTTATTAAACTACAAATATTTAATTTTGGTCAGCCGAATCCCTTTCATTCGCAATAAAATGCGTCAGTTCTGGTTTTTTGACCCCGTGAACTTTGACCTTCAATATTTAAAGTTGCCCAAGGGTGCTATTCTGGCACCCCACATATTATGGTTCAGTATATCAAATAGTACTAGAATCAATCATAAAATATTAGTTGTACGCCATTTCAAGGTCACATGGCTCGGCGACCGGACTACATAGGATAGTTCAAAGTAAGCTTTTTAGCATTTTAAAAACACCATCAATAAGGTACTACTTAAACTATATAGTGTGGCCTACGGACCCTCGCTGTGTGCTGACTAGCACACACTTGACCTGTTTATTATAACTAGTTAACCATTACATAAAAATAATTGATTTAAACACTTACAGCCGATTCTAGAAGTACTAAATACTAAGCTTGCTCCTAATATGTTTAAAGATGTGAAGCAGTTTATCCTGAGTTTCCATAGGATCCAACTAACAACCCTGAGTCAATCTGAAACATGAGCAAAAACCACTGTAAGCAAAAACTAATATAAAAACCCTCGTGTTCATTCTTGAAGCAATAGAATAATTTAGCATTTTTAGATACAATCACTATCAGAATTTAATCAAAAAGTATCAATAATAAACTAGACCTAGATTGAAATGAATAATTTTAGCACGTTTCAATTTAATTTCCATCTGAATTTATTCAAGCATTCTTTTTATAAACTATAACTTTGTTATTTAGACATTGTTCTCCCTATAAATTTAATAAAAGTTATATATAATTAAACGAAAATTCAGTAGATTAAAAAGAAAAACGCTTCCAAAATGTAATTGTAATCTAAAATTTAAATTGTACCTAAAAAAAATCGACAGAATCATTTTATGGTAGCATTGAGAGATTACAATAGTTTTTTTTAGTTTTACGAGTGCTTACACAACACTAATAAAATATGAAATAATCCAATGGCTACTCCCGTAGGCTGTTGATTTACTAACTTATTTAGTTATTTATCCGAGAGAGCCAGCGTGGCAGTGTGCATTAAATTTCTTACCACGTCTGCTCGGCCATCAATGAATGAAGAACTGCACGAGTTTATGGGTTCGATCCCCCGTCGTGAGTCTCTGATTTATATAGCTCACTAATGATCACACCATACTCACTTCTGCGGTACAATGTACAGAGGTATGATGTATGAAGTTACTGGAACTCTCTACCACGGGGATAGTAATGGTCCTAAAATATGTCCTAATTGTGGAGGTTCGTCCTACCCATCTAGTACTAATACTACTTTTACCCATCCCGGCCATCTCCATTTTAACTATTATAAAATGGATCACTTCACTACACAAAAACCTCTACTTGGTTCAAGTTGAAAGTTTTCACGCCTATTACAATTGTACTTTAGACAATGTGTGACAATAGAATTTAGAGTAATATTTGAATAACTAACCTATCAAGTGACAAAGTATTATCAACTTTATTTTTGGTCTACTATCTAATTTTTTAAGCAGGATCATAAAACTCACATTGTTTACCAAAATGGGTAGGCCATTGCTGCTCTGCACCGGTTTGTTTTTAGTCGAATGCCTATTGCCAAGCTATGTTCCTCAGACGAACTTAGCCGACAACATTATTTCTTAGTGCTAAAAGGCCCCAAAAGATATACAACGTTCTAACTTGATGTTAGACAGACACTTTTATACACGCTATCTCCTGGACTATAAGGGATAGTGGAAATCAAGAGCAGCTGAAAAATAATGAAAATTATCTGTTAATCCGTTGTGATTAATTAAAACAGCAATCTTCAGATGACTGGAGTACGTTCAAAGGAAGGCTCTAGAGAGTTGTTCTAAGAATGTTTCAAGATGGATTGCCAGGAAGAAAGGAAAACTGGGGACCAACAAAACAATGGTAGGTGATCAAAGAAGTCGAAAGTGAGAAAGCTAGAGACACCAGACTCATGATAGAAATGATTTAAAAAAGGCTATTAAAAGAAAATACATAAAAGAACCTTTCGACACAAAATAACTATACGCCTTTACAAATTAGTATGTTCTTCTATATTGTCTATTTCGATCTTATGGCTGCATTTTTCTATAATACCATGTATCATTTAAACATGAGATAACAATTTAATAATGAGTTGTAATCATCTAATAATAATTATTTTTAGGTGTATTTGTGTAATATTTGGAAGAAGGAACAATTATATTTATCTTATTTTAAATTGCTATTCGAAGCAACTAAATGTTACGAACAAAATTGTATTTTGAAACATTCGAAAAGGGAAGGATGTCATGACAAATAACTGTGTTACTAAATTTCATATAATCAATAATTTAAAGTTGCCTCTCCTGTTTGCAACTTACTTGAAGAATTGCTCCCTGTGGAAATTGCTAATAAATTTACTAAACGCCAACTCTGATATTGCCCCACTATCCTTCCACTACATAACATGCGCATTTGGCATCATTCATATTAGACGTATTAGATACATCGTAAAGTTGTAACTTATCCAATTCATATTTTAAGCTTTAGCCGTACTACTATATTTATAGAAAGTCATATTCATATGACCAGAGTAAACACGGGTAAACTTAGGGGTACTTCTTTAGATGTTACTTCCTATGTTTTTGCTTCCGAGCTTACCGAAGGTAACAGAAGCTATATAATCGTTCTGAAGAGCGAAAAATTTTTAGGTCTCCGATTTAAAAAATTCTAAGACAGAAATCTGTTTTACACAGGAGGGAACATTTTTTGTTCCTGTCTGTCGGTCTGTCGCTCAATTTTTACGAACCAACATATTTAAAAACTTAATCGTTGATTTTATTGACATTTCGATGGTAGGTCATAATTAGCCCATTGTTGGTCCTATATAAGTTTCAACCTTCAGGGCTCATTTGCTTTAATTCTACATGCGCACAAACATACATTTATTTACACCTTTATTTTAAAAAGTATTAATCTGATTTTTATGAAATTTTAATGGTTCGTCGAAAATAGCACGCAGATAGCCCCAGATTAATTTCAACCGTCTGCACTCCATAAATTTTGCTAAATTTAGACTTCAATACACTAAAAAGTCAAAACAATTTTGACAGATTTAAAAACGAGGGAAAAATTAAATAAAATTAATATTAATGGGTTTTAAAAGAATAAAATTTCAAGATAAAAAGAACTTTTTATATACTACGTTTTTAAATTTTCTATTGAATCGTATGTAATGTTGATAATATAATTGTTATTGTTATATAATATATAATGATAGTGAAATAAAAATAGTTCCGAATTTATTTACTTCACATAAATGACAACCATCCAGAGAGCTGATCTTAAACCTATAAAAGGATAAATCTTTGTACAACGGATCTCCCCAATACCAAATCTAAAGCATGCCATCGATATATTTGAAATAATATAATCGATATTTCCTGTTTTGCTGTCATTCAATGTTTATCTATCACAAATGTGAGACCCGTCAAAATGAAGATTGCGTAAATATTGGATATGGCAAAACAAATAAAATAACTTGTGGATTTTTTCCAAACTCACTTTCCGAACAGCAAAATTTGCTGAAAACTAATTAAATTCTGCTGAAAGATGGCGAAAAGTATTAAAATAATGCATTGTCATCGTGTTCAGAGCTATGCTAAAAGTTTCAAATGCCTAGCTATTCTGGAAGTTAGTTAGAAATCGATTGCCAGATTTGTACCGGACAAACAAACAAACAAGAATGCAAGCTAATAAAAACGTAGTAAAATCATAAAATTTTAAGAAATAGAACGTGAGGAAGCTATGTGCCACACTAATTGGCAGATTATTTTAGAAATATAAATGACTTTGACTAAATAACTTTTAAGACAAAGTGATGTTAAGTCCAATCAACTTTGGCACAAAGGAATATCACACTGATGTTTTTATAAGGGGAGTAGCAGTCTAAAGAAAAACTTGCAGTACACCTTCTGTACATTGTTACTCTCCTCTGTTTTCTTTATAAGGGGAGTAACAATCTAAAGAAGTGCCAACTTATTCATGCAAGTATCCCATATTTATAAAAAAAAGAAATACGTGTGGTGTCGTGGGACACCCGGTAGGAACGAAGTTCCTTACGCTTATCATTAAATATAAATTATAAAATCGCTGTAATAACTACGTATGCATGGTGGAGTTAGAAAAGAGACAAAATTAAAAGTAACTAACTATTTGTACTAGCGGAGTTAAGGCAAAATTAAATGAAAATCTTTTCATTATCTTTGAAGCGAGCGTCTTTCAATAAATAATGTATTGTATATTGAGAAAAAAGTTAATGATGAATTTATAGTTAATGCAGATGGTAGTCGAACGAAAAAGAACCGTCCCCCCAGGCCCCGTCGGCATATTACTCTAATTAAATATTGAAATAAAAAATATAATTCATTAACTCAAAAACTTCTGCTTGTATCAGGTTGAAATGTTACATGCTTGTTTCAATTGTACTGTTGGTGATGTATACAAAGTTTCATTTCAATCTTTACGTTAGAACGTAAGATATCGGTAAAAACGTTGTTTTCTTTATTTTAATCGGTTTGGTCCGCTTTAAAAAATTTAGCGATCTTTATCACTTCATAGTAGTGTCAGTGTTCGTTTTACTAAATACAAAGTTTCATTTAAATCTTTACTTTATAACGTAAGATAGATATCGGTAAAAACGTTGTTTTCTTTATTTTAATCGGTTTGGTCCGCTTTAATAAATTTAGCGATCAATATCACTTCATAGTAGTGTCGGTGTTCGTTTTACTAAAAAAAATATTTGAAAAAGTTGTTTGTCTCATTAAATAGATGAAGTTAGAATTTTTTCCCGTCCAAAAATTCCAATTTTAAATTCGAAGCTTACGTTTACGCGAGCGTTGCGCGTGAACGCTTGGGCGGATAACGTTGTCCAACTAACTTGTCCCGGACATTGGTAAAATGAACATGGGTACCAAATTTCATCTAACTCGGTGATCTTTTACTCAAGTTATCGTCATCTGTAGATTTCGTGACGGATTTTGCGTGACAGTGATTTTGTGACGGTTATTTTGTGATGGTGATTTTGGTAGTTTTTTTCGGATTCACTCCCGGGCTCCAGAACGTGCCATAAGGAACTTCGTTCCAAAAACATCCTGAGGTTATGTAAGAATTGAAATTAAATTCAATGGCTTGTGATTTTTAGCTCGAATAATTTTATAAGACAAACCAGGTGCATATACAGATACAGCCAGCCTGTATGAACTGATTCTATATGAATATGCAAAGTTTAGATTAGAAAACTTCGCCTCATTTCATTCGGAATTTCAGAGTTTGCTAATGAGGGCATTATATTTTATTGTCTGTGCCTAATACTAATTATAATGCGCTTAGAAACTTATGCAATTTCTAAACTTTTTAGGTAAACGTTTCGGTCCATGGAAAGCATTTCTAATCTAAATATAGCGTAATAATACAGCTGCACCAAGAATTTATTATATATTAAGGTTAACGTTCAATTAAATCTTAATATTTCTATGAATAACCAATTCCAATCTTTTTCATCCGCTATTTTCATAAGAAAAAAAAAAAAAATCCTGCTGTTTAACTAAGAACAAAATGAAATGGTCTGTCGCAACCGTAAATCATACATAATTTTTTTTTTTTTTTTTTTAGGATAGCGAGGATCAAATGGTTTAATCAATCAATCAAATGGTTTAACCTAGGATCAGTCAAATCCTAGGATAGATCATACTGATCCTAGGATAGATCATACTGATCCTAGGATAGATCATACTGATCCTAGGATAGATCATACTGATCCTAGGATAGATCATACTGATCCTAGGATAGATCATACTGATCCTAGGATAGATCATACTGATCCTAGGATAGATCATACTGATCCTAGGATAGATCATACTGATCCTAGGATAGATCATACTGATCCTAGGATAGATCATACTGATCCTAGGATAGATCATACTGATCCTAGGATAGATCATACTGATCCTAGGATAGATCATACTGATCCTAGGATAGATCATACTGATCCTAGGATAGATCATACTGATCCTAGGATCAGTACGGTGTCTGAGTGCCACGGAGTCCGTTTTTGTCCTTTATTTAGGGTCCGTAGGCAAAACAAAGGATCCTTATATTTTCCTGCGTGTGTCTGTCCGTCCGTCCGGTCGCCTGCTCTCACGGCTACACCTTTCGTCCGATCACTTTTAAATTTGGCATGTATGTGTCTTGTACCTACCCACATATTCTAAAAATATAGCGACTTAAAAAAAAAAAATGAAATTAAAAAAAATTAGGGTAAAAAAACGTAAGGGTTAATTTTTTTTGACACCGTGAGGGGTATCATATGAAAGGGTACGTCGGATCCTGAACATTCTTCGACCAAAAGTAAAGATACCACTTTTTGGAAATTTCGAAAAAAATATGATTTTATTTTTTATTGACAAAATACGTTTTTTTATAATTATGGTCTTTTCGATGTATTTATATGGTTGTAGTCCGGTTCAGTGGCAAAAAATACTTTATCAGAAGTTTGTTTATGTGTTTTGAGAATATCAGACCCATAGGATAGTTCAAAGTAAGCTTTTTAGCATTTTAAAAAACACCATCAATAGGGTACTACTTAAACTATACAGTTTGGCCTACGGACCCTCGATGTGTGCTGATCATAGCACACACTTGACCTGTTTATTTGTGTATTGACAGCAACTCTCCTTACGCTCTTAATTTTTATGTATAATTTCTTTATTCTAAGAATATATATTTCTATTCCTGGTGAATGAATGTTCATCCAGTGACATCAGTTACATTTGACGATGATACACATTTTTTATAATAACTGTAAATGAAGGTAGTAGGGCATAGTAGGAAAATTTATTTTTTATCTAGCAATAAAAAAAATCATGTATGGTAGCTATGAACTACCAGGAACCCTATTTTTTTTTTTTTTTTTTTAAATTTATTAGAAAATTGCAACTACATAATTTTACATGTTATAAGCAATATTGATATGTGTTTTTACAATTTTATTTCAAAAATTTTATTTCCATAAACATGAAATATCAAAAAGATCCATATTTTATATACGTCCATAATTTCTTTTAAAAAGTTATTTTCCGTTTTGATTTTAACTTAACTGTTTTAATATTGGCGAATTGTTAAGAAAACCTTTGCGAAAAGAGTCTTGGTTTAAGCAAGAAAAGAATTAACAAAGATTCATATTTTTAAGAAAACAGCAAAACAAAAAAAATACATGACAGATACGTCCCAAAAAAAGTCCCTGTAATTAATATTTTTAAACTCTTTCCAAACTTTACAGTCTTCTCCTAACCTAAACACTTACCCATTTATAAATATATATATATATATATATATATATATATATATATATATATATATATATATATATATATATATATATATATATATATATATATATATATATATATATATATATATTATATATATATATATATATATATATAAAAGTTATGATGAAGCGAAGTACTTAATAATAATTACCTCTTATTTTTATGTTCTTATTTATATATATATATATATATATATATATATATATATATTTATTTATATATATATATATATATATATATATATATATATATATATATATATATATATATATATATATATATATATATATATATATATATATATATATATATAAAAGTTATGATGAAGCGAAGTACTTAATAATAATTACCTCTTATTTTTATGTTAGTATTTTTTTTTTTTTTTTTTTTTTTTTTTACTTTTACATAATATTTAATTACTTTTTTTAAACTTAGTGACAGTCAATCAATAAAGTATGTATGAATTATGTCAGAGGACTTAATTATTTAAGTCATGCCTAAGCTACTTGAGCATTTTAATTATAATAAATTTACCTGTGTTTCAGGGGTGTATTTTTTAAATTATTCTGTGCTAATAATGTGTCAAAAAAATATCAGTCTACTCACTTTTTAAAACTTAGTTCACACCTAGCAACAAATTGGGCGACAAAATTGCTCGACATTGTATCGGATCAGTCACGATGCATTGTCGCTAGGCTGTTGCTAAACAATGCCATAAGTCTAAACCTACACGAAAATCAGAGCCAGTTTTGCAACAAATTGAAACAATATCCCGAGGAATTGTGAATTTAACTTGGCTTAATAAGAGAAAAATATCGTAATACTAAGCTATACTGGAGAAAGAAATCTATTTTCGGGAGGCATTCTTCTTCTTCTTTTTAATTCCGGGGGTCTTTTACACCCGAAGATGCAGGCCACTTAGGTGAGCTCATACATCAAACCCAGGTTAGGGACCGAAATCTTCACACACTCGTGTGAAGATATGGTCGTTAACCATGACTCCCCTCCTGATTGTATTACAACCAGGAGTGTCATCATCATGGTTTCCAGGCCGAAACCTGGTGGCGCCACTCTTTCGAGGAGCTTCCCATTTGTTTAAACAATACTGGGTAGATATTGAGCGGGGCCCCGGTCCGGGAATCGAACCCAGAGCTTTGGTCAGAAGCGGTCACCCATTTTCTGACCATGCTCGAGGCTGCTTAACTTGCCTTATCGCAAGGCGAGCGCTCTAGCCTCCGAGCCACCCAGGCCCCCGGGAGACATTAATGTTGGTGCGAATCTTCTCAAAATGACTGAAACAATAATATAGTCATGAGTTTCAATTTCTGAGAATGTCCTGCTGATTTCTACAACCTTTTTTAGGTTGTTAGAGGCAAGATCAAAGATAGCTCTGTGTTAAAGGAATCCATTCTAACCATCTTAAAGACATACCTGCAAATTTTTGTTTCCTTGGAGGGCAGTAGAGATACTGACTCAAAATTTGGAAGTCTAGAAATACGTACGGAAAACGAAATGTTTGCGACTTCATATTTTTGAATTGCGACAACCCTGAAAATGTCACGCAATAGCCCTGGGACTTTTACTGATACACTCATTCCAGGAGAAAGGTGTGAGTACTAGGCTTAAATACGGATTGAATCCTGATTTGGGAGTGAACAAGCTATGTGTTTCCAAGAGTAGTATTGAATTTGTATTCAATACGAAATGAAAAATTAAAAAAATCTTATTCTTGGTTACTTTTGGTAAAAGTTATAAATAATTTTGTAACCTCCACCTTTTATAACCATATTTGTTACGTATTTTGACAGATTTGACTACAAATACACTAGGTGTGCTCACACCCACGTTCTGCGCATGTCAGGATCGAGTTTAGGTGTTTCCATGCAACTCAATCCAGATGCGATCCTAGAATTTAGTGTATCGTTTCGGGATCGAAATCGTATTCAATCCGTATTGAATCTAGGTTTCCTTGGACAATTTGGATCCACAAACTGTACTCAACCCGTACTCAATCCGTATTAAAACATCATGGAAACTTAGTAATTATTATTCAAACAAACACTTCACATGAGGCCGAAGAGCAAGCGGCATACATACACTCACAATCAAGATATAAAACGAAATCATCTACAGGGGTAGAGGTACAACTGTATCGCGGGTCTAAACCCTACATATCCAGTATCAATCACATATGTGTATTGCGGAACATAAATTTACTCTTACAAAATAAAGGTGGATTAAAATTAATCTTCTTACACAGAATAAATTCAAATTAAATTTTTCATATAAATAAAATTGCTTAATGGTTTTAGAAAATAAACAACAAGACAATTGTTATAATCCAACTCAGAGATGAAGAAAACAAAAACCAAATCAAGTTGATATATTTTTTCCAGATGAAATTGTAAATTCATGTACTCCAAATATGAATAAATTCATATTACATGGCAGTCTGTAGTATTAGCTCGTACACAAAGCTTTCTATCATATATATGGTTTGTATTCTTTGTTTTTGTTTATGTATGCGTTTACTGAGTGTGTTAGGCATACATGATGTATTACGTGAAAAGAAACCAGGCAAAAAAAGGGAGAAAAAAAAAATCACCCTCACAACGAATATAATAAATCATACTACACAACTAACCCTTAATCTGCAAGACATGCCAGCATTTTTTTTTTTTCCTCCTCGCTTATTTTCACCGGAAAAAAACATGAAGCTTGCCTTTGAAATTAGAATGAAACACTGCAGTGTGTGTATTTAACGCTCTGGATAGATTTAACTTCATGTTAGATATTTTGATTTAAGGTGAAGAGAGAAATATGATTTGTGTTACAGTTCTTTAGTAAAGATACACAGACTTAAAATAATCATGTTAATGTGAATTTAAGATAGTTGGACGTCTAAACCAACATTATTGGACGTCTAAACCAACATTATTGGACGTCTAAACTAACATTGATAAGTTCGAAGTGGGTTTAGTTGAATCAAGAATTTGTGAAATTAAATTATAATGCATTTAATCAGGAAATGACTAGTTTAAATTGCGAAGAAACCGTTACTAACTAATAATAAAAAATTTGAGATTACTCTAAAACCGCGATAATCAGTTAACTAATTTGAAGAATGTAATCTCATGCTATAATTAGCTTCAAATTTATAATCTTTTACTTAGATATTAAGGAAAGTAAGTAGAGAAATCGGAAAGATTTATTTAGCTAAGAAGATAATTAAATAAATTAAAAATAGACTTTTAATATTAGTATGGCATCTTAGATTCCTCGAAAAAAAGAAAAGGAGGTCTGTTCTGTCCTTGACTATCAACCAATTATAAGGAAAATAAGTTTGTTAGCCTTATTTTTACGTTTGATGCGCAGTGGTTTCTATCATTCCAATTACAGTGACATTCAGGGAAAACGGTTCAACAATCCTTGAAAATTTTATCAAAATCGGATGAAAATTGTCAAAGTTATGCGTGTGGTAATGATCTCATATTTGACCATGCACAGTTGCTACAATTGATCAGATTAATATTATTGGTGTCATCATTCGTTTGCGCTTCAATTATACTCTAAATTTAAGCAAAATCAAATCATTAGATCGCAATAAATTGACTGTTTGGAGGATTAATGAGGCTACCATTCAGCATGCGATGATATACGTAGGGACGATTTAGGGCCTGATCCACGTAATCACGGGAATTTCCATCAAAATCGGTTAAAAATTTTGGATGTTGTTCAAAGGAATAACAAGAATTATTCATTTATAGCAAGAATTCGTTGACACACAGACTGATAGACAGAAGAGAAACTAATTTTGTTCAGGAAGATCTAAAACATAAAATGCGGCTGAAAATTTTGATTTTGGGTGGGAAAAAATGTTTACTTCCCAAAACTAAACACAATGCTTTCGCTACCATAGTAGACTCAGAAGCAAAAAGTTTTAGTGCGGGTAAAATAATGAGATTGAAAAAAGAGGAAATTCCCAACTGGTACTTTTTTACTTTAGCACCCCCCTATATCCTTTTGTGTTAATAGTTTTTTAGAAAAAGGAACATATACAGAGTAGCATATTATATTCCTTAGTCTAAAAGACTATTAAGACGAAGGGATATTAATTTATTCCAATGTATCTTGGGACAAAGGAATATCACACTCGTGTATATAATTGTGATAATATCCCTTAGTCTAATTTAGTTTCTTAAACTATTAAGATTAAGGCATATTAAATATAAAACTGCACCAGGTGTCTCAATGTCTAGGGGAGACAAACACACACCTTTGAGACTTTTGTAGGGCAAACTATTGTTTAGAACCAAGGGGGGGGGGGGGGGGGGTGCTAAAGTAAAAAATCGGTCCGAGACAACTCAGACAAACTTTCTCATATACGAGTTTATAATTACTTAGCCCAGTGTTTTCCATTTATTAGTTTTCTAATGTATATTTAAATATTATTGAACATTTCATAGAAATTTATCATAAAAATAACTTCTCCTGGGCGGGGAATCGAACCCGGGCTCTCTCCGTTTGCGTTTTAAGCTAATTTCTCAGGAACTAGATTTTTCCCAGGAAAACGGCCTATATCGTTGGATTTGTATTCAAATGGACTACATTTTAGAATTTTTTAATCATCGTCGGAATGGTTTATGAGAAATATTTTTTTTTCATGTTTTTTCAAAGTTTTTGGGGGGTAGCGCCCCCAAATTTAGAGCTAAAATTCATTTCTCGATTTCGCCTCGGGGTATGATTTTTCTGAACATGTATGCAAAATTTCGTCAAAATCGGCCCAGTAGTTTAGGCTCTAGGCGTCTGCACAGACGACAGACGACTTTTTACTTTCTCTTTATATGAGAAAGTAAAAAGTGCCATCCAGGTAGTATAAGAATCTTATAATAACTAAACTATCAACATAATCTCTCTTAGCTATCTTCCTGATGCACAACTTGCAAATGCCATCATCAACATGATAATAACTAACAACTATTTGGAACCTCTATCTCTTTAATCTATTATACTGGTCCGAGAGTGGTTCATTAACATTAGTATATAAATGTACTAGAAATAAGATCAAAATCAATACTTTAAGGTAACGCGAAATTAGTGTCAGCAGTGGCATAACTCCACATATTGAACGGAGTGTTGCCATACATTCTTTTACTACGTTTTTATTAGCTTGCTTTCTTGTTTGTTTGTTTGTCTGTCCGGTACAAATCTGGCAATCGATTTCTAACTAACTTCTCGAATAGCTAGACATTTGAAACTTTCAGCATAGCTCAGAACACGATGACAATGTATTATTTTAATACTTTTAGCCATCTTTCAGCAGAATTTAATTGCTTTTCAGCAAATTTTGCTGTATGGAAAGTTAGTTAGGAAAAAAATCCGCAGGTTAATTTATTTGTTTTGTCATGTCCCATATTTACAATGTTCATTTTGACGGGTTTCAAATTTGTGATTTTTATAAATAAGAGATAAACATTGAATGACAGCAAAACAGGAGAAATATATCGATTATATTATTTCAAATATATCGATGGCATGGTTTAGATTTGGTGTTGGGGAGATCCTTTGTACAAAGATTTATCCTTTTATAGGTTTAAGATCAGCTCTCTAGATGGTTGTCATTTATGTGAAGTAAATAAATTTGGAACTTTTTTTTTTTTTTTTTTTTTTTTTTTTCACTATCATTATATATTATATAACAATAACAATTATATTATCAACATTACATACGATTCAATAGAAAATTCAAAAACGTAGTATATAAAAAGTTCATTTTATCTTGAAATTATTAATGTTTAAGAACGAATAGTAAAAGAATGAATATTTAAATCAATAACGTAAAAGTGATACAAAATTTAACAATAGTTCGGTTAAACAAGAATAATGTCAATATACCTATAAGCTGATATGAAATTTAATAAGGTTAAACTTTTGAAGGCTTAACAGTTTATTTTTAAATAATCAAGACACAACTATTCTTATTTTTAAAAAAACCAAATTTGGTCCAAAACAACCAAGTTTAAACAAAATACATTTTGTATTCAATTAAGAATACATTAATTTAGTAGGCCAATATAATTAAAGAGGAAGGTGATATAAGGATGAGTGTAGGTTTTAGGTTTGCTAACGAGCCGTCTCAGGAGAAGGAATTATAATACATAACTGTTATTATTACTTTACTGAGGGTAAGATGGCGTTCCATAATGAATTTCCACGCCGTTCTTTTGTTCTTTATTAGCACAATTTACCTAATGTTGAATGAATAAGTTAAAATACGTCTTGAAACTTTCTGTCTTTAAACATTTTCATTCAAATTCACCTAGCTTATTCTACATGCAAATGTGTGTTTTAAGTTATTCAATGGGTAGGGAAGCATATATGGCTCGCGGGATTAAATTGGTGGGCACAGAGTAAATTGGCAGTTCTATATTGCCAAGTGCCGAAGCTATTAGATCTTATCTAAGGTCTAATATGATCCGGTCGTGTTGGGTAGAGTAAGAGCCGTTATGGGATCCTTCGATAATTGCTTCGGTTTCTCCCTACCTACTCAATTTAACAGGGCTACCAACCACTGTACTATGTTCTTACAGAATTACCCTTTAACTTCTAAGTGAAAATGAAAGCCGCTATAAAAAGTTTAAAAAAAATCTATTTAAGCTAAAAATTGCTGTATTCTTTAAATATTGAAGGTAAATTAATTTATTATAATAGCATTGTAAAAAACAAATAGAAAACTACATCCAACGAACCTCCAGCTAAAACAAATTATTGATTTATCTAAACATCAGAAAATTATAGTTCTTAAAAAAAGCACAATGATCTTTTTAAAATGTATTTGAATACTACCTGGATATCCGTACTTCGCTAAGGAGAGCTATTTTAATTTGATCAGTTCATAAACTACCATCAAGAAACAATTAAAATAATTTACTATGCGAGAATATCTAGATTCTATCCCTCCCACTTATTTCTATACCCCATCCTCTTTGATAAGATAATTTGAAAATATCCCAAATTCACCCCCTTCCTAACTAAAAAAATAACCAAACTGTACAAAACAACAATTACTGTATTCTTAAAGAGCTTTTCAACGATATGCATCATGAAGGGTATCCATTACTTTGACCCCGTATTCATTACTTGCACACTTCATTAATTCCACACTAGGGTTGTGATATCGAAAGAAAATATCAATATTTTCGATATATCGACATCGAGTGGTTCAACATCGATATTAATGAAAAATATCGAAAGACAATATCGATATTTCCGATACATCGAAAACCTCGATGTATCGGAGTTTTTTCTACTGATAAGCAAAAAAAAAAAAAAGGTCGCCCGGCCAATTTTTCCCCTGCTGAACAATAGAAAAGAGAAGAAAAGGTCACCGACTTCCGATTTTCGATATTTTTAAAAAATATCGATATTGCCGATATATCGAAAGATCAATATCGATATTTTTTGGTCCGATATATCGATATTTTCGATATATCGGAATCTAAGTTCAAAATTTAAATTTCGAAAATTCATGTATACAGTGATTTTCCACTTGCTTTGAAGGTCAAGTGTGTAAATAAAGAACATACATCCATACACACACACACGTTGACATTTATACATAGATTGCAACTACATAGACTACAGGCCATATGCAATATTTATCCCAACAAAAACACTTATGTAAAAAAATTAGCCAAGTCTCGTGTAAAAAGTTTGAGATCATATATGTGTAGGCAAGTTTGCCTTGTCCAAGTAATTTCTACTAGGTCTGATTTATCTAGTGCAAGTACATGTTGTGACTGTCCCCCCAATCTCTATTCTTTGTCTCTCACGAACACAAACATTTTCTTTCCCAAATTACTCTACTCTACACGTTTCATCAATTCCTCTTCTAATTATACATATTTTGGATAACTTTGTTCCAGCAATTCCTATCCTGTGCTGTTCTTTGTCACAAAATGCCTAGTTTCTCCACTATTTCATCCCTCCATCTCCTCCTAGGTCTTCCTCTCCTTCTTGAATAGTTCAAAGGTGTCCAGTCTGTTGAGATTCTAGCCCATCTGTCTGTAGGTAGCCTGGCCACATGTCCGGCCCAGTTCCATTTAAGTTGGTGTGCTTGAGTCTGCAGGTTTTTCGTTCGTTTTTTTTTATAATATCCTGTTTATTTTTATTTTTTGTATTTTATTAATGTGAGCTTCCAATTTTGGCATCCGTAAAGCAATGAAGGCACATCACATGAAATTCATGAAGCAAAATTGGTTTAACGCTACCATTTAACTAAATGCAATTCTCAAAAATGGATTAGGTCTTTAAGATCTCTATTGTTTTCCATTTTTTTCCTTCGACTGAATCATTTTAAAATAGAAGTGGACCGAGGTTGTCCAAAAAAAAAAGAAAGAAATTGCCGATAAGCTTTCAAATCGTTAATGGTTTGGTTGGAAGTCATTAATTTAATCATTTCTAAATTGTTGACAATCAAATCGTTTTCAAGTATGCATTTATAAAATCCATTATACATTCGCTAATAAATTGCCTGTCAAATTCAAACAATAGGAGAGGAATAAAAAAAAAGCAAAAAGATTTTATCGTAATCAAGATTAATTATTCTTATAAAAAAATTACATTATGACAGAAAAACAATTCTTTACCGCAATTACTAATAATTATTGCTTTAATTTAAATTTAAATTTCAATTATAGGTTAAAAATATTGGTAGATAAAATATTAAGAGTAGGTAAAAGGTGAAAATACTATTTTTACATGGAATGTAACATTTAATTAAATGGTTCCGTTTGGTAATAGTACATTACGCGTCGAGTGCGGAAAGTAGCATTTTGCATGCGAGTGTGGAGTATGCACCCGAGCGACAGCGAGGGTAGTAAAACCACACGAGCAATGTAAAATGCCGTTTTCGCACGAGTTGCGTACCGTACTTTATCTACGATTGTTAGATTTAAATAATAAATTCAGAAAAAAATAAACTTGCTGTATGTAAGTTCGTATCTCTCTCTTGATAAAGATGGCATTAATTCTTGAGTTGTATTTTTGGCCGAATTAATTATTTCTGGAGGATTATTATTCTCCACATTTTCGTCAAAGCCACTTGATTCATTCATTGTTTTTCACTAAAAACTCGATATAAACAGTTACTTTAATAAAAGAACAGCAAATTAGTTTTGTTAAATGTAAACAAACTCGCTAATCGTGAGTAAAGCTGAAGAATTCTTCATGTTTACTCTTTTCTCTCTTCCTGTTGATTTATATTGGATGAACACGGAAGAGATCCATCTGAGTTCGGCATTCAGATATATTACTTGATCTAAAGCCCCGTTTACCCGGTGATAGTTGCTGTCAGCGGTCATGATAGCGACTATCATAACAATCACTGTACATACTACGTGATAGATTCTGTCGGTATAGAACTATCAGCCATCACACTATCTCGTCTAACGAGATAGTTGAGTGTGCTATCACAGCAGTCAGAGTACTCACGTGGCAGATTTAAGAACTACCACGCTAGATAATAGATGCTGATGTGCTTATTGTTTGTTTATACTTTTATATCACGTGATAACAGATCTTAAAGGAAGCAAATATGGTACCTTGCTACAATATTTGATATCAGATTCGGTTGTTTTTGACAATATCAATATTCCGTTTGCTTTATATGTATTATAATTGAATATTATAATATATTTAAAGCTCTATTTCTGTATGCAAGTCAAAAATGTAGGTTACATATATAACTTTGAGTACAAGACAGCAATATTTGACGTATGTTAAACTCTCGCAGTGCAGACTTTAAACCTCCGCGATATTTCTATGACGTTGACTGACATGATAGTTCTATCATGGGAGAACTATCACCATGTGAACGGGGCTTTAAGTTATACTTCATCAAGTTTTAGTATCTACTGCTCTTATAGATTTATGAACATCTAAAATCCATCGAGATTGGGATTCAGTTGAATAATTCCCTTTGACTAACTCATAAAGTTTCATCTGCTATTATGTTATACTTAAAAATACTGCTAGTACAATATTATTTAATATACAGTAGTTATTCTTTCATTTTTAAATTTTTTGTTCATAGAGGATATATTTTTTTTCACTCTATATTTAATAATTTATGATAGTTACATATTCAAAGACTCCATTTCCTATTTAAAATATTTATAAATTTCGTTTCATTTTCTTTTTCTTCTTTCTTCAATAAAACTGTTTCTCTGGGGCACGGTGAACGATAAAAAAAAAAAAAAAAAAAAAAAAAAACTATTTAAACCATACAAAAAAATTCTAAACAATTTATTTACACACAGATATAATACTAGATAAATCTAGATTCCCGTTCCACCATTATTCAAACTTTTATTTGATCCATTTTAACGGGTTATACATCAGCAATGTATTGAATGCCTGATTGCTATGGCCCAGTGCTTCTCTTTGAATCAAATACCTATATAATAACAAAGTTTAAAAAATACCATTTTAAACCGTAACAATTACATAAATCAAATAAACAAAGCCAATATATTTTAAGAAAAAAAAAAAAAAAAACCTACATAATATATTCAATTCTTATGTAAAAACTAAATAAATTTAATAGTTATAATAAAACAATTTTATTTTAGCGAGAATACAATGAATATACGTTCCGATTTATTGACTATTATTTATGACAGGTTAATGTAATATCAATAATTTAAACATCTGTGAAAATTGAATTTCTATGAGAGATATAACAATAAAATACGTGTGGTGTCGCGGGGCCGCGCCGGTAGGAACAATATTCCTTACGCATGTGCTACAAAGCACACTGTTAAGTATACGTTGCTAACTACTTATACAGGGCAGAGTTAGAAACGAGACAAAATTAAAAGTAACTAACTATTTGTACTTAGGTGGAGTTAAGGCAAAATTAAAAGGAAAAACCTTTTTTTTTATCATTGAAACCATCGTTGCAAGACGCTTCAATGATTTTGTTTATTTATTTAATTTATAATGATACATAAGTATACATACTATAATGATATAAAATAAATATGTATAGAATATTGAGAAAATAATTAATTATGATGAGTTGATAGTTAAAGAGGATGGTTGTAGTAGATTGAGGGAACAGGACTACTCCCTAACGCCTCGGCCTACTCCATTTATAATATTATAAAATATATCACTTCACTACACAAAATCTTCTTCTTGTATCAGGTTGAAATTTTACATGCCTGTTTCAATTGTACTTTATACGCATCGTATGAAGATTTATTAAAATCCTCGTTACGTTGGAACGTATGATATCGTAAGAAACTGGTTTTCTATATTTTAAACGTTTAGGTCCGCTTTAATAAATTTAGCGATCTTTAACACTTTATAGCGGTGTCGGGGTTGGTTTCACTAAAATTTATAAAAGTTGTTTGTCTCATTGAGTAGAGTTTTTTCTCGTCCTAAAATTTCCAATTTTACATTTTAAGCTTACGTTTACGAGAGCGTTGCGCGTAAACGCTTAGGCGGATAACCTTGTCCAACTCGTCCTGTGCATTGGTAAAATGAACATGTGTACCAAATTTCAAATCGGTCATCATTTATTTAAGTTATCGTCATCGATCGATTTTGTGACAGAAGCTGTACCATGCCTTAAGGAACTTAGTTCCTTAACTGCTTGTCCGATTTTAATGAAATTTTCATGGTAGATCATAATTAGCCCATTGTTGTTCCAATGTTTCGACCTTCTACTTCTCTTCCACATGCGCACACAGCACATATTTATTTACACCTATATCTTTAGAAGTACTCATCTGATCTTATAGAATTAGTTTATTTTGTCGAAAGTAGCCAGCAGAGAGCCCCAGATTAATTTTAATCGTCTGCGATCATTAAATATGGTAAATTGATACTTTAATTCAGGTAAAAAATCAAAACAATTTCGAAAGATTAAAATAAATTAGGTACGGGGTACCTCGGAACTTTTCCTCACTTTAGAGGCCACTAAAGTGGCCTCTCCTGCTGTGAAGCAGCATTGGACGTGGTCAGTACTTGGATGGGTGAACGTTCTGAACAAACTGATTTATTATCATTCTTCAAAACAACCTTATTTTTAATACCTCTATTTTATTTTATTATTTGAAGTTTGGCGGTATTTTAACAGATGTAAACAAACTATGGCGTCATCAAAATTATCGCACTAATAAATAATTATATTCGTTTATAACTTTTAAACTAATTAATGGAATTTCATCGGGGTCTTTTATATTTGTTCCTTAATTTTTTCCGGTTCTAACGATATAAGTCAAAAACCTATTTATACTTTCGTTATTATTAACTGTCAAAATTTAAAAAATCAAAACTTGATAACTTTAAAATGGCGGCCAATATCAAAATGAAATTTCGTGGGCTTGTTTGTCATACAGAGAGGTATATTCGTGCCAAATTTCAACTTGATGAGGACCATTGTCGATTTATTACAATTTTTTAAAATGTTTGCTGACTCAACAAACTGGGTTCAAGATGGCGGAATAAATTGATATTCCGGGCGGCACCACTACAGGTAAGGACTGATTTTTCTGCTAAGTTTCAACTCTCTAGATTAAATACCTTGGGCGCTACGATGATAACACACACATACAGACGTCATGCTGAAAACCACTTAGGAGGTCTTAAAAACACCCAAAACGGATAATTCCGTTTGCAATCTCGAGAAAAAAATGTTTTGGTGAAAACATTACTTTTCCTACTATAGGTAGTGAGGAAAAGTAAAAAGGGCGGAAAATTAAATAAATTTACAATAATATGTTGTAATAGCATAAAACCATTAAACTATACTGCAGCCATGTGCTTTTAATTGATAGACTATTTTAGATGGTTGCTTTAGCAAGTTTCACTGAATACATATTTTATATGTTGTCGATTAGATGCTCACATGGATTAACAAATTCGGATTGATGTCAGATTAAGTACAGTTCTCTTGTTTCTTGTCAATATTGTAATTTATCCTGTTCCAATATTAAATCGGTTCATCAAATATTCATCTGATTCGTAATGGATTGTTGAGTATTGCAGGACGGGTGGGCACATGCTGTATCTCTGTCGAGTGCGGTCTTAAACGAAACGAAAACCCCTTGACCCCTTTCAATGTTTCAAACACCCTTTGTCGAATGAAACCGACCATATAACCTTTGTCCCTTTGTACCCCCCAAGTTAATTCACGTTAGTAAACCAATACGTGTATATTGGTCTCGTATCAACCCATAAATAATTCTCCTTTCACCTCACTTTGTATGCAGTAATAAACGAAATGTTGAGTTTGGTACTCTCGCTAAGCTATTATTTGGAAATGGATAAAGAGTCAATATTTGCTAGTTATAATATATTGATAAAGAATAGTGTCATACAAAATATTTATAGCTCTTTGCAGACACTCCAACAACTATTTGGATTTACGTTATCTCTCACTATTTGATGTCCAATTTACTCTTTTTTCACGAGTGATAAATTAAGGATGTTAAAGGGAGAAAAAAGGTTTAGCAAAAATTCATACCTGGACAGGATTTATTACTGAAGGTTAATTAAACAACTCTTCATCCCACCATAAAACAGTCGGCCAATTAGTGTGGCACTAAGCTTCCCTGCGTCATATTTCGTACACTTTAATGATTTTATAACTTATAATTGTCTAATTTATTTTATCTACTCACGGCAGCAAAATTAAGCATTGTTGTACTGTTTTCAGTCTGCAAAATGTCATTTTTCTTGATTCTTTTAAATAAAGTGTCAGCAAAATATCAAAGTGTCAGCAAAAGTTCAAAGTGTCAGCAAAATAACAAACAAGCTGTCACATTGTAAGAAAATTTTACTAAAAAAAGGTTACTTCATCGCAGGTTATAAACACTATCATATTGTTTATTTTTATATATTTAAGCGCAATATTCTGCTAAATAGTTATATCTTTTTTTAAAATAACTTAAATAATTATAGTGACAAACAAATTTTACTATTTTACAATGATTATTTTTAAAAAATCACTAAACATTGAGATAAAAAACAGTTGTTAATAAAAAAAAGTGGCAACCCTGAATTGTTTTGCCTTTGTTTTGATTTCTTGATGACTCAAACTTTCGTTTTTTTACAAATTTAATTTCTTTAAATCTTTTATATATTAAAAAGGGAATATAATAATTAGTGTAATTTTTCTGCCGTTAATAGATAAAATATTGTATTTAACTATGCAGCAAAGGAAACATTCCTGACTCGTTTAAAGATTAGGTAATTAACATTTTCCTGCCTCGGCTTCACCTCGTCAGTCAACATGTAATTTTCCTGACTCGGCTTCGCCTCGTCAGTAAAATAGTAAATTTCCTGCCTCGGCTTCGCCTCTGCAGTAAATTTGTTTAGCCTATCCTCGCATTTGGCTCGGAACTAAAACTTAAAAACTTGTCAGCAAAATTCCATTTTGCTGCCTAGTTACATAAATAACTATAATTTCCTCCCCCCCCCCCCCCCCCCCCCCCCCCACGTATTTGAAATATGAAAATTGTTATAATTGTTTAATGAGCGAGGTCGGTTGAACTTAATCTAGAGCTATTTTCAGACTACTTTCGATAAACCATCCAAATTTCATAAATATCAACTGAGTACTTATGAAGATATATGAGTAAATAAATGTAAGTTTGTGATCATGATGATGAAAAACAAATAGGCGAAAAAAAATGGGGAAAAACAAACTTACATCGGACCAATAATGGGAAAATTATGAACAACCATTTAAATTTCATTAAAATCGGAATAGAATTGAAGGTATGTTGGTTCACGAAAATTGTGTTACAGACAAACCCGGAACTAAGAATGACCCTGATTGTCTTGAGATTTTTGAAATTAGAGACATGAATGATCACAAAATGAAATTCACATAGCTTCCGTTACTGTAAGCTCGGAAGAAAAAGATTCTTTAACAAGGTTTTTTTTTTTTAAAAAAAAAAAAGTCTAAAATAAGTATTATCAGAGTATACCATTCTTTTTTTGCTTCCGAGTTTACCGAAGGTAACGGAAGCATTGTGTTCACTTTTGAGAACGAAAAACTTTCATGCCTCCGATTTTAAAAATTCCAAGACAGAAATCCGTTTCAGACATCAGGGAACATTTTTGGTCTCGTGTCTGTCTGTCTGTCTGTCTGTCGGTATGTGTGTCCGCGAATTATGAAACGTGTGACGATAACTTGAGTAAATGTCAACCGATTTTGCTGAAATTTGGTAGACATGTTCATTTTACCAATCCCCAGGACGAGTTCGTTGGAAAACATTATCCGTCCAAGCGTTCAGGAGCAACGCTCGCGTAAACGTGAACTTCAAATTTAAAATTGGAATTTTAGGTCGGGGAAAAAATCTAACTTCATCTATTCAATGAGACAAACATTTTTTTCAAAGACAATTTTTCAGTAAAACCAACAGCGACACCGCTATGAAGTGTTAAAGATCGCTAAAACTATATTAATAGTTTTTACACAATAAACATTATAACAATAAAGTAAATGATAGGATGCGAGGAAGCCATGTGCCACACTAATTGGCAGTCTATTTCCTTTCATTTACAGCTGGGGTTCATTATAACATAATATTATTGCTGTTCGGTAATGAAATGTAACGATGGGTGTTTCACGAAGTCATGATAGGATTTGTATCGAGATATGGCTTGGTCACGGAAGAAGGAGCTTTTAAGGTCTCTGTGAAAGGTGAAGTTAGAAACATAGAAAAGAACATGGATAATTCTTCATCGGATTTTGGACTAAAGGGACTGTATACGATAGGAGTTGTAACGCTGCTACCTTAGAGTTCAACACCGTTATGACTTTGGGCTTAGTTATGGAGTTATAAATGAGTAATTTGTTATGTGTGCTGAGTTTAGATGTATAGTGTTGAAGTCTGTGTATAAGTCTGTAGCGTCTGTTGCAGTCTTGTCATTTAAGTTTTGAGTTGTGTAGTCAGCTGGTCAAGGTGTAAACCCAGGTAACGGACGGAACTAAAATGAGACATAGTAATTTGATTTAGGGTTATTGGTTTATTTATGACATGTCTTAAAAAATTTAAAGCGAGATGAATTTATAATCGTTAGTGTAAAAAGTGTAAACAGAAAAATTAAATGTCTATCACTTTCAACTTGCTACAACAACTTTGGTACTTCTTTAGATTATTACTTCCATATGCATATTTTAGAATATGAATGACTTTAACTAAATAATATAAATAAATTAATCATATAATAATAATATAATATAAAAATTATTATAATATATATATTATATAATTATAATATATATAAATTATATAATTATAATATATATAAATTATATATTACAATATATATATATATATATATATATATATATATATATAATTATTATAATTATATAATTATAATATATATAAATTATATAATATATATAAATTAATCATATAATTATAAATATAAATTATTCATATTAAATATGTAGAGACAGGGTCCTCTCTCTAGATAAATACAACACCTACTGAGGGCCCTCACCATGTATTTTTATATTTATTTATTTTTTGTAATTCAGTAGAATGTCTTTTGAAGGAAATACATATTATTATTATTATTATTATAAATAACAATTAAGACACAGCGATCTTTAGTCCAATGTACTTTGGGACACAGTAATATCACATTTTTGTTTTTATAAGAGGAGTAACAGTCTAAAGGAGAACATTCAGTAAACCTTCTTTAGATTGTTACTCCCCTCTGTTTTCTTTATATGAGGAGTAACAATCTAAAGAAGAACATTCCGTACACCTTCCTTAGATTGTTACTCCCTCTGTTTTCTTTATAAGGGGAGTAACAATCTAAAGAAGAACACTCCGTAAACCTTCTTTAGATTGTTACTCCCCTCTGTTTTCTTTATAAGGGGAGTATCGTACTAAAGAAGAACATTCCGTACACCTTCCTTAGATTGTTACTCCCTCTGTTTTCTTCATATGGGAGTATCGTACTAAAGAAGAACATTCCGTAAACCTTCTTTTTTAGAATGTTAATCTCCTTTGTTTTCTTTATAAGGGGAGTAACAATCTAAAGAAGTGCCATAATTTTAAGGTTACGTTTTTGATTTGGGGTTTAATATTTCCGTCCAATTGCTTTAGATTAAAATCAATTGAACTATTCGATAAATATTAATCGGCTTATAGATTGAATTTTATTTATATAATTTTATGGATGTACGTAAAAGTAGTAGCTAAAGGCTTTACAAAACAGGACACAGCTTTCAATACATCGAATATTGGCTACCAATGTCGCATTGCGATAAGAGTACGAAAGCTAAGAGGATTTCAGTGTTACGATACGATGCCTCCCACCTCGGGGGAACCGTATCAACCCTGAAACAGTTTTAACTGATAACATGGTATTGTAACTCAGTCTCCCAGATAAACACTAACCTTAATTTTCAAAACCCAGCAAATTGGTATCTATCGAAAACGATAGCGGCAGCGCTTAGGAAATGGATTTTCAAATTAGGATTTTATTCGTGAAAATATCGTAACTATAAATAAAAGCTTAGCAAAATAAATACTTTGTTTGAAGCTAGAAATAGTTTTAAAGGTAAAATTTAAGCTAAAGTATACAAGTGTTGAATTTATTTCAACATGGATTTGTATTAAAGCTGCGGTACAGAAGAAATTTACGTCACGCGAAAAACGAGTTGAAAAATTTGACGCTCTTACATATTGTACCAGGAAGATCGATAGATCTGAATCATTTATAGTAATTATTTTGATGATCAGCAGCCTAAAGTATTAATATATTACATGCAAAATGTGACGCTTAGAATATAATAGGAGGTGGATTGGTTTTCACCTGTATTAATTTTAGTACTATATTTCGCCGATAAGGAGTTCTAGTAGTAGTAGTAGTTATCTAGTTATCTCTACTTCCTAATGGGCGGGAAGGGTGATCCACTTGTTCGAACCTACCAATTGGGCCATCTTTTAGGCCCATTTTTACTAGCCCCATGGTGGAGAGTTCCAGCTACTTCACACATCATACATTTGTACATTGTACCGCTGAAGCGAATATGGTGGGGTCATTAGTGAGCTATACTGTACAAGAGTGCGTCAAAGCATGAGGGAATAGGACCCCTAAGGGGGTGTCCATCGCCGTGCTCCGGCCTCGATTCATAGATAAAATTCACATCATAATGATACTGATCAAACCCACAACATCAAAGGGTGGGGGAAGAGTGCCCCATAGGGTGTCCCTCGCCTAGCTCCGTCCGCGATTCATAGATGTAATTCAGAGTATTATGGCACGGGATCGAACCCACGACCTCGAGTCGTCTCGACTTATTGATAGCTGGGCGAGCGCCAAGAGCCCCTCGGTCACGCTGGCTCCCATAAGAAGGTCTGCATTATATATATATATATATTTTTTTTTAAACAAATTCTTTATTGGCATAAGTAACAAAAAAAAATATTTGTGTTTACCGGAGCCGCATAATGTTATTTTGAGAGGGGTTATTTTGTGCCTTTTTTTTTTATTTTGATATTTTGTAAGGGGTTGGAGCTTTTTAATCAAATTTGGGGAATGGTATAATGGACAATTTTGGAGTATATATTTATATATTTTTTTTATTTTTATTTTATTTTTCAAAACGGAAATTTTTGATTGGATTTTTGTTAGGGTTGTTTGCAGGTATTTAAACGGGTATCATAGGCAGTCTGTGGACTGACTTAAGAGTGGACCAACCTGGCATTTGCCTAGTAAATTGAGGGAAACCACAGAAAACCTCAATTAGGTTGGGTGGACCCGAGTCCTTCCAAAATTCTTCCTATGTTTTCCCTAAGTAATTTTTATTTCGTTTGTGGGTTTCTGTTGATGAGTGGTCTCCAGAATTTACAATTTTAGGCTAAGGGGAGTAATTTATTTCTTCTACGAATTTTAGTGTAAGTGTAATATTTTTTAATTTTGAGAAAAGTATGGTCTTGATTTTTTCTTTTTCATCTTGAGTATCTTGAATTTTAAGTTTGAGTTCTTTGAATAATTTGGTACGTTCGGATTTGTACTTAGGACATTCCAATAGGATGTGAGTCATACTTTCTTCTTTATTTGGACATGTATAACATATAGGCGAATCACATATATTTCAAATCAATTATCAAAAAAGTTCCAATTAAACCATGGTTCTGGAAATCAAAATTACCACGTAAGGATGTAATCAAAATTAATAGATTGAGAAGTTACCATGCAAGATGCATTCAATACCACTATATGATAACACCAGGCTGTGTGATGGCTATTAATATCCCCTGGTTGTTTTAAGGTTTTTATTAGATCATGCCACTTATTGGATTGAATTTGATTTATTGGGGGGTTATATATTGATACGATATTTAAATTTTTGTTTTTATATTTTATTTGTATGATCTGTTCCTATATGGGGAAGGTTATTAAGAACGGTGTAGTGTATATTTGATTTAACCAATATCGCGACTCCACCACCTCTTCTATCATCTTGTCGATCTAATCTTATTATATTATAGCCTTTAAAGTTAATACTAATTCCTTGTTTGAACCAAGTCTCACAGAGGCAGGCTATATCAATTTTGGATGAATATAAGAGGTGTTCGAGATCAATTTTTTTTATTATTTTCCGATCTTATATTCCATTGTAATATTCTAAAAGATCGTAAATTAGACTCACAGGGATTCAAATAACTATAGTTTGAATTTGGAATGTCACTAAGACGATCCATATTAAGGAAAATTTATTTTCGAAAGGATATTGTTTATGACGGTATCGTCAATTTGAATTGTTTTTTCCGCGTTTAGTTCTTTTATTATTATTTTAGTTATATCGGTAATTAGTTTAATAAGATTGTTATCTAGTTCGTTACATAGTATTTCATTATTGTTTGAGGTTTGTTGTGTCGGTTTATAAGGGTTAAACTGTATCAGTCCCCCTGGTGTTTGTTTTGGTGTGATAAGTTTTTGAAAGTAGAATTCTTTATTAGTCTGCTCAGGATTTAACCGTTGTCGTTTAGGGGCTACGGATGGGGTTGATAATATTGTTTGATTTTGAAATTTGCGGGATTCTGTTTTAGGAGGAGTCGGTATAGATTGAGATTGTAGTACAGTTGAGAAAGTATTAGTATTTGAATTTGTTATTTTTGTTTTCGCTTCACAGTAAGATATACTATTTTTGACCATAATTTCTTTTATACATTGTTGAGATTTATATTCAGGACATTGCTTTATATTTGTTGTTTTATGTCCTTTTTTAAAATAAAGACATATGGGATTTTCTTTGATTGGGCACGGTTTAATTACATTATTTTGATCTAGACCATGAGTGTTTGGGTTTAACCCGCATGTTTCACAGCGGGCTGATCCTTTACAAATATTCTCAGTATGTCCGTAGCGTAAGCATTTGTTACATTGAATGGCTCGAGGTATAAATTGTTCGATAGGACATCGAACAAAGTGTAAATACGCGTGTGATGGTAAAATTTGGCCTCTCAATGTTATTATAATTGATTAAGTAGGTATATATTTTGGCTCATTATTTTCTATAATTTTGCGTGTAATTCGTTTCACATTTATTAGTTTAATATTAGGTAAATTGTGAAATTCCATGTTTTGTAAAATTTCTGTTTCCGTTAAAGAGTGTTCAATTCCACGCACGACACCTTTTTTAAATAATATTGATTTTGGTATATACATTTTATATTCTTTGAGAAGTTCTGTATTTTTTAATAGTTTGTTTGCGTTATTGAGTGTGTTAAAGGTTATTTTTAATATATCAATTCCTATTTTTATGATTTTATTAATATCTTTCGATACGAACCCCAGTTTGCCGTGAAGTAATTTTCCCATTGTCATTGGGTGTAACCGAGAAAGACCATTTTTGCCTGGATTATAATTTTTATTTTCCATGATGACATGGTAAGGTCCTTGTTGAAAAGTATATTTTCTTCTAAATTATTTAAGAATGCATTAGGTCGTTTTCTTTGATCCAATGAAACGTTTTGACTAATTCCGCCACTGTTTTCTTGCATTTTACTATTTTCTTCTTTTTTTCTTTAACCTTCTTTAATTTGTGTTATGTCTAGTCTGATGTTCTAGGGAGGATTTTCTTAAATTTCAAGTCAAACTATTTCGATTCTCAGTCTTCAAAGATTTTTTTTTTCTTTTTTCAATTTTTCAGAATTTATTTTTGCTGTGCATTTTATATAAAATGATATTAGAGCTCCTAGTGGACCAAGTGGTAATCAAAAAAATACTTCTTGCATACGAGTCCGCAAGACAGTAAGACATTTTCATGTTTTCGCTCTGGGTAAACTACCGTCATAAAATGGTGTTAGAGGTGGTTAAGTGATTCCCATGTGAGATTTGACTTCCTTCGGCCTTACAAAGCGAAGTAGGGAGAGACCGCGAGGTAGGCCGAGAGGACAGAGAGTTAATGGCAACCTCCTGTACATTCCTATCTCCCTGTCACACATATAAATCTTTTCGACTTTCTTCGGCCCTATGACGTGCCGTGGAGGGAGGCCCAACAGCTGGAGACAAACTGTGCACACCTCATATACCTTTCTAACTCTTAGTACTCGTTTTTTAGTAACGCTTTTCGAGTTATATAGCACAGCCTAAACATGAAAATGTCAAATAGATTAATGTTTCATAATTTTAAACCTTAAGATCCATCTACTATATTAATTAGCAAGCACATCCAGGTTTTCTCCACTTCATGGAAAAACATTGAAATGTCAGAATGCGGATTTAATGTCCAAAAATATATCCATGATAAAAGGTTTTTCCATGAAATGGAGAAAATGAAAATCAGTTTGTCTTTTTTAATACAAATGATATTACACATTATATTCCTAACACCTTGTTTTAAAAGTGATAATTAAATTAATGATATAAAGAATAATCAAAAGACTAAGAAATAATAAAGTTTAATTAAAGGAACATTTACTTTAGATTGCAGACAATAGATAACTTTTAATCGAAGATCTTGTGTAAGATTGCAATATTGTTTAACAATGTAGTAGTTTTTTTTGTTTTGAGGGAAAAGGTTTGAAGATTACGAAGGCAATAAGAAGATAGCAGACTGGAGTCTAGCGAGTCGTAAGGAAGCTCTAAGCAAACTCAGCAAGGGGTTCCTCAGGGAGCCATTTCGACACCCTAAGCACACAGCTGAGGCAACTAGCCAAAAGAAACTTGGCCCATCATTTAGACACTTGAATCAACACTATCACTGATAACACTATCACTGATAATGTTATCTTCCTCCATTCTCATACGTTAAACAAATTCAATAACGCCAAACATTATTCAACGCTTCAAAACATTATTAATAAATAAATTTAAATTACTTTTAGTCTTATACATTTCAAAGTTTTTGAAAGTGTTATTTCCTTTTCAAGGAAGATAAATCCTTCGACACGAGAGGTAATTTCCTTTCCTGCGAATATAACACTTTCAAGCACTTTATTCTTCAGTGAAGCCATTCTTAAAATACATACCTAGAACTTTCTTTTATGGTGCAAAACCAAGAAAACTAGGTGCTCAAATGTAGTAAATATAAAAATAGACTGCCAATTTGGTGTGGTACATAGCTTCCTCGCATCCTATCACGAAATTTATTGATTTTATGCTTTCACAAGCATTTTTTGTCTAATTTATTTTTTTGGTTAATTTTTTTAATTGTTTTCCCCGTTTTTTTTTAATCAAAATTTATTTAATTTTCTAAATGAATCAAACTATCAATTTAGCAAAATGTATGCGTATGTCTCCCGTAGTTAATGATAATTATAATTTGATTTAAATTAAAATTTAATCTTTCCGTAGTATGAATACTACCTAAAACTTAATAATTTGAATTTCTAATTGATTGTACTAGGTACAGGTACTAATTAAGTACTTTATAATTATAAGCGTCAATTCTCGGTCTAGTTCTATTGCCGTGAATATTTTGCTTCCTAGACTTGTAGAAAAGATTGAAAGCTTGGATTTGGGGAATTTGTATCGGTAACGACAGAGAAAAATCATTCTCCCGTATAGCTCAGTTGGTAAGAGCACCTGTAAAGGATTAATAGGAAGACCCGTGGTTCGAGTCCCGGTACTGGGGTCAATTTTTCTCTGTATATCTCCCGTAATTAATGATAATTATAATTTGATTTAAATTAAAATTTAATCTTTCCGTAGTATGAATACTACCTAAAACTTAATCATTTTAATTGCAAAAGTTAAAATGCGCAGACGATTTAAAGTAGTCTAGGGCTATCTACGTGTTACATTCGATAAACTTAAATAGTTTCATACAAATCAGATAAGTACTTTTAAAGCTATAGGTGAAAATAAATGTATGATTGTGCGTAAAGTTAAAACCTATATGGGACCAACAATGAACTAATTATGACCATCATACAAATTTCATTAAAATTGGACGTGTAGATTTTAAGATATTTATGATGGTTCGCACAAATAGAGTGACAAACCGACAGACAAACAGACACGGAACCAAAAATGTTCCCTGATGTCTGAAACGGATTTCTGCTTGACATTTTTTGAAATTGGGTACATAAAATATTTCGTTCTTCAGAACAATCACTTAGCTTCCGTTGCCTTTAGTAAGCTTGGAAGCAATATAATCAAAAGTTATATAATAATACTGTTTGGCATACCAGCAGTACCAAGATGGATTACATGTAACATGAAGTATAAAATTACATTTCAAGTTGAAAAGTTGGTATACTCAGTAGAAGTCACAAGGGAAATAATTTAAATATTAATACATTATTTTTCAATAACTGCTCAAGTATAATGCCTGGAGCATGGAGGAAATTGAGACCGTCCAGGTAATCTTCCAGAATTGTTAGAGCCCTTGAAGCCAATTATCTCATGTCTTCCCATGGGATAAGTAACCCTTCATCATAAACCCTCATCATCTCGAACCTTATATACTACCCTATATTGCTTCTCACTAATCATCCTTATATTCCATAAATACATTTAGAAAATTATTATATCTTATTTAGTTTACTATCGAGTAAATAAATAGTTGTTCGAACAGTTAAAATATTTAAAAGAAAATAAAAAATAAAAACACTTAGGTAATATAAAATAATTTTATTTAAAACCCATTTTTAAAAACAAGCTCTTATTCGTATTCTTCTCAGCAAACCCTTTCATTTGATACCCATATCATGGGTGTGCTTAAAAAATAACTAATTCGCCATCTTGTGCTGTTCGCCATATTAGATTTAGAATGATGTCAATCAGCTAACCATGCATTGTCATCCAAACTAAACGTGTATGCAAAAATTTCAATTCCACCGGTTGAGGATAACTGCTTAAAAATTCAGTTGCAAGATTTGAGCCGAACATACATACAAACATTGCTGTTAAATAAAAGCTTGTAAAAATAAATTAAAACGAAGAAAAACAAACAAGAGATAAGACAAAAAGTATTTAAGCCGTGTCCACAGTGCTGAACACAGTAAAGGAACCAAGCATTAATCTCTGCGCATGCCCAGTCTGAGATGCGCAGGCACACTTTAGATTGGACATGCGTAGAAACCAATACTCGGCTCGTAAGCGTATATTACAGATATATAGGTTTTTCATATTTTTTTACGATCAATTAAGGTAATTTTGTGATTAAAAAATCGGTCCGAGACAACTCAGACAAACCTTCTCATATACGAGTTTATAATTACTTAGCCCAGTGTTTCCATTTATTAGTTTTCAAATGTACATTTAAATACTAGGCATCGTGTGGCTCTATCATTGAAGCGAGCGTATTGCAATAAAATACTGAATATTGAAATTTGTTAATCATGATGAATGTCATAGTTGAAGATAAGTGGAAGAGGGTAGTGTGGAGTAGAGTGGGGGTACTCGGTACAAAGGTTTACTTCATAACAAACCTTTACACAACACGACTATATGAATCCTAACCACCCGTATTAGCTTTTAAACTAATATTATAAATGTATCACTTCATCTTCATTACTCAAATACTACTGCTTGTATCAAGTTGAAATTTTACATACTTGTTTCACTTGTACTTTAGACGATGTACATGAAGATTTATTAAAATCGTTAGGTTAGAACGTAAGATATCGGTAAAAGGGTTGTTTTCTCTATTTTAAACGTTTAGGTCCGCTTTAATAGTTTTAGCGATCTTTATTAATTCATAGCAGTGTTGTTGTTGGTTTTTAGTAAAACATTTTACTTAAAAAAAGAGTTTTTGGGGGGTAACGCCCCTAAAATTAGAGCTAAAATTCATTTCTCGATTTCGCCTCGGGGTACGATTTTTCTGAACATGTATGCAAAATTTCGTCAAAATCGGCCCAGTAGTTCAGGCTCAAGGCGTCTGCACTGACGACAGACAGACATTTTTTAAAAACCACTTTTTTGGACTCAGGGGACCTCAAAACGTGTAAATCCATCAAAATCTCAAAATCGAATTTTCGCGCCATCACAATACTTTCTCTTTATATGAGAAAGTAAAAATTGTTATTAATCGTACCTATTGATAAAATAGAGCAATTTTTGGAAGTAAGTAGCCTCTAAACTGCGGTTACGGTGTATTTTGTTTTTACTGGTCTTATATTACTTTGCTTTGTAAGTTTCATCGCACATTTCCGTTTCCCCAATTTTGAACCATTTCCCGTGATTCAATCTTCCCCAAATTTTGCACATAGATACAACTAAGGTGAAGAATACAGAAACCAAAAAAAATAAAAACAAAAACAAAATGGCGTCAAATTTATTTGCTTTTTAAGTTCCATCGCACACCTATTACCCCAATTTGGAACCACTTACCGTCATTCAATCTTCCCCAAATTTTGCACATAGATACAACTAAGATGAAGAATACAGAAACCAAAAAAAATAAAAACAAAAACAAAATGGCGTCAAATTTATTTGCTTTTTAAGTTCCATCGCACACCTATTACCCCAATTTGGAACCACTTACCGTCATTCAATCTTCCCCAAATTTTGCACATAGATACAACTAAGATGAAGAATACAGAAACCAAAAAAACAAAAACAAAAAAACAAAATGGCGTCAAATTTATTTGCTTTTTAAGTTTCACGCACACCTATTACCCCAATTTTGAACCACTTCCCGTGATTCAATCTTCCCCAAAATTTGTACATAGGTACAACTAAGGTGAAGAATACAGAAACCAAAAAAAATAAAAACAAAAACAAAATGGCGTCAAATTTATTTGCTTTTTAAGTTCCATCGCACACCTATTACCCCAATTTGGAACCACTTACCGTCATTCAATCTTCCCCAAATTTTGCACATAGATACAACTAAGGTGAAGAATACAGAAACCAAAAAAACAAAAACAAAAAAACAAAATGGCGTCAAATTTATTTGCTTTTTAAGTTTCATCGCACACCTATTACCCCAATTTTGAACCACTTACCGTCATTTAATCTTCTCCAAATATTGCACATAGATAGAACTAAGATGAAGAATACAGAAACCAAAAAAAAAAAGGTTGAAAATAAGACCAGTTTTGAAAAATGGCATTTTTATATGAATTATTAATAATGGAATGAATGATGTATAATATAGTCTTGCTTCTTATTTATGAAGGTTTTCAAAACGAAACTGTTAGGTATATAAATTGATTTAATTTCCTACATAATAATAGGACACATAGTCACCGATACCTAGAATGAGCCCGGAGCACGGGGTGAAGACTAGTTTATAGTAAGAGTGATTAGCGAAATTACATAAATCTCCAAAATACTTGATCGGAAGAAATAATTTAAATGTATTTACGCGACAATTTATTTTGAAACTTTTCATTCACATGTTAACAGAAACGTAAAAGGAAAAAAAAAAAACAAAGAAAGAGGTTGACAAGGAAAAACGTGTATTGTGTAAAACGTACCATTCAATTGTAAAACAAAACCCCCAACCCCCCTCGCACGTGGCAACAAGCTTTAGAGTACTATGTTGGCACCAGCCGACCTTTCAGCTTCACTTGGGTGTCTGCTGGCCAGCATACCAATCAATAGGTAGAATGTTGTTAAAGAACTCGAGGTTGATTTACATTAGGTAATGTGCAGATGAGTTTAATCTTGTGATTGGATTTTCAATTTCATCCGTAATTTAAAGGAATCAAATTAAAAAAAAAATTACGTGTAGTGTCGCGGGACACCCGGTAGGAACGAAGTTCCTTACATTTTTTATTAAATATAAAATCACACTGCTAAGTACGTATACGTTGCTAACTACTCGTTCCAATAAATATTTTTGACTCAATTAGAAAATGATTACATAAAACTGATTACAAAAATCCCTTGATCCGCTTATGAGCAATATTATTTTATTACATCAATTTATACTTAAATATTTACAGTTTTACTGGTTAATAATTTAACACAGTCGACCCTGTCAATTTATGACGATTCTCTTAGTGCAGTTTCCATTTTAAATAATATACGAATACTTTTCTCAATGATAGGAACAATAATTGAAAAAAAAGTTGTCTTGTGGGTAAATAGCGAGTTTGACAGGAAGAATGAGTAAGAGAGAGAGAGAGTATAGTGAGAGAGAGATGGAAAGATAGAAGAGTTGGATTGCGCACGAAAGGATACCAAACGAAGTATAGTAGAGGGGGAATCACTCTACATTCTTAATATTCCACCTATACTAACGACAAACATAAAACTTTGAACATCAACTTTTAAAAATTGTAAAATATATCACGTCACTGTAAAAAAAAAAACTGCTGCTTGTATCAGGTTGAAATTTTACATGCCTGCTTCAATTGTACTTTAGACGATGTGTATGAAGTTTTATAAAAATCGTTACGTTAGAACGTATGATATCAATAAAAACGTTGTTTTCTTTATTTAAAACGTTTAGGTCGCTTTAATAAAAATAGCGATCTTTATCACATCATAGCAGAGTCGGTATTTGATTTACTAAAAAAAAGTATTTATAAAAGTTGTTTGTCTTAATAAATAGATAGTTAGAATATTTTCCCGTCCTAAAATTCCAATTTTAAATTTGAAGCTTACGTTTACGCGAGCGTTGCGCGTGAACGCTTGGGCAGATAACGTTGTCCAACGAACCAGTCCTAGGCATTGATAAAATGATCATGTGTACCAAATATCAACTAAGTCGGTCAATTTTTACACAAGCTATCGTCATCCGTAGATTTCGTGATGCTTTTAGCGTGAAGGTTATTTTGTGACGGTGATTTTGGTAGTTTTTTTCGTTCACTCCCGGGCTCCAGAACGTGCCATAAGAAACTTCGTTCCAATAACTTCTTGTTTGTCTATTTGAAGTGAAATTTCTTTCGAACTTAGAGTGCGATAGAGTTCGTAAAATATGGCCCATTGGTGTGGCACATAGCTTCCTCGCATGCTATCACGAATTTTTTGATTTTATGTTTTTACAAGCCATTATTGTCTAATTTGTTTAATTGTTTCCCCTGTTTTTATAACCTGTCAAAAGTGTTTTGTTTTTTTACTTGACTTAAAGTATAAATTAAGCAAAAGTTAAAGAGCGCAGACAGTTCAAAGTAATCTGGGGCTACCTGCGGCTTCTTTCGATAAACTATAAAAGTTTCATTCAAATCATATAAGTACTTTTGAAGCTATTGGTGTAAATAAATGTATGTTTGTGCGCATGTGGAAGAGAAACAAAGAGGCGCAGAAGGTTGAAATTTATGTGGGACCAACAATGGGACTAATTATGACCAACCACCCAAATTTCATTTAAATTAAACGTGTAGTTTTTAAGATATGTTGATTCACAAAAATTGAACGACAGACCGACCGACAGACCGACCGACAGACCGGCGGACCGACAGACCGACAGACAGACACGGAACCAAAAATGATCCCTGTTGTCTGAAACGGATTTCTGTCTTGGAATTTTTGAAATCGGAGACATAAACATTTTTTGTTCTTCGGAACGATCACATAGCTTCCATTACCTTCGGTAAGTTCGGAAGCAATATGGGTGAATTTTAGAAGCTAAAAGATTACTTCCTAATAAATTGGAAAAGAAGAAAAGTACTTTTCCTCCAGAAGGGAGAAAACATTAACTTTCCACCCTAGTTTATAGGGATGAAATGATCCCATTACAGCCTAGTTGTGAAAATCGTGGCGGAAAGTAGAAATCGTGGCGGAAAGTAAAAATCGTGGTGGAAAGTAACAGTAGAGCCAACTTATAATTCTTTAAAAATCAGTGTTGCCTGTTTTGTAGCTATGTAGTAGCAGTTTTTTTAACTGAATGACTCGACTGGTTAACAGCTTTTTAAAAAAATATTAGAGAGTTTAAATAACACATACTTTTGATTGCCGTGATACTATAATTTTTATCGTCATTTTTAAATCTCGTATGACTTTATAACTGAGTTTAAACAAGACTTTTAGAAAAGAGGTAGGTTACGTCTAATCAGGTTATATTTATGTTTTTGATTTCTAGTATTTTAGAGATAAACACAAATAAATTAAATATTATTCAGTTAGTCGTTTTGCAGTATTAATAAACATTTGAATTATTATTATAGTTACATAGTTATAGAAAGTTATTACAGAAATCAAAGAAAACATAGTTGTAATTGATGAATTGCACATTTAATTTATATTACTCTTTTTTACTATAAAACTTTTTTTATTGTTTTTAAAAGTCAATGTTAAAATTAAAGGAATAAACATTTGTAAATTTAGTTATAAATACCTAAATAAATAGATAAATCAAAATCGTAGGTTTTATTAGTATTGATTTTCTCCCTTCTTGAGGAAAAATCTTGTACGTACCACGGGAGCAAAAAGTCATAGTACCCTCGCTATAATTAACTCCCTCGGCTACGCCTCGGTATTTAGACAGTATGGTTTCCTCGGCTACGCCTCATGAACCAACCAAAACGCTCAGGGTGTAATGACTTTGTTTCCTCCCTTGGTGCGTAAATAACTATTCTTTCTTCGTGCACAACATGTGTTTGATTTAATTCCTAATTTACAAACGAAAGAATCTACACGCTCGAATTTTTTTGACAATTTTAAAGTCTTTACTTTGCCACATAAACTCGAAAAGCGTTACCAAAAAACGACACCAAAATGCGTTACATGAATATGTCTCACTGTCTTGCAAACTCGTATGCAAGCATTTTCTCCACTTCATGAAATAACATAGTAACAGTACATTTTTTGGGAGCGTAGGCAAGTGTGAAATGGGTGTGAAATGTGTCCCCCCCCCCACTCTATCTGGCTTATGTGAAGTGAAAAAAATCTGAAAAAATTCCTGAACATTTTCGACCAAAAGTAAAGATACCACTTTTTGGAAATTTCGAAAAAAATATTATTTTATTTTTTATTGACTAAATAGTTTTTTTTATAATTATGGTCTTTTCGATGTATTTATATGGTTGTAGTCCGGTTCAGTGGCGAAAAAATACTTTATCAGAGTGTGTTTTGAGAATATCAGACCCTTAGAATGGTTCAAAGTAAGCTTTTTAGTATTTAAAAAAAAACACTGTTTATACACTTTACAGTTAAACACTATATAGTGTGGCCTGCGGACCCTCGCTGTGTGCTGACTAGCACACACATGACCTGTTTATTATTACATTTAGCTGAACATCTTTTTCTCTATCGGTACAATCAATTGACTTTTATTCAAAGCTCGGTCAGAGTATCTAACTCCCATCACCCTCTCTCCCCCCCCCCCCAAAAAAAAAATCTAAAGTTTTGATTAAAATATAACTCGTTAAAAATTTCACTTTTTCATAAAATATTTAGTTTATAAATAAAATATGTACTAACAAAATGTCAACCTACATAAAAACTTTAATAATAAATATAATATACAACTTTTGTTGAAATATTACATTTATTCTGTTATACACATATTCGAATCCTCAAACGAGTAATTTTTGAAAAAATATGAACATAAAAGTTTTTTATTTATCAAAAAACAGTTTTTAGAGAAATCAATTAGATTATATTATATTATATTCAGCGTATGCAATATATTCTTTTTATTTTAACATATTTATAAATAGACTGCCAATTGGTGTGCCACATAGCTTCCTCCCATTCTATCACGTACTTTACTGAATTTATACTTTTCAACAAGCCATTATTGTCTGATTTGTAAATAATTTCAAGATAATCTAATGTTGATAAATAATTGTTATTGTTATATAATATATAGTGTTAGTGAAAAAAAAAATAGTTCCGAATTTATTTACTTCACATAAATGACAACCATCTAGAGAGCTGATCTTAAACCTATAAAAGGACAAATCTTTGTACAACGGATCTCACCAACACCAAATCTAAACCGTGCCATCGATGTATTTGAAATAATATAAATAATATAATCGATATATTTCCTGTTTTGTTGTCATTCAATGTTTACCTCTTAATAAAAAATCACAAATTTGAAACCCGTCAAAATGAAGATTGTAAATATGGGATATGGCAAAACAAATAAAATAACTTGCGGATTTTTTCCGAACTAACTTTCCATACAGCAAAATTTGCTGATATCCAATTAAATTCGGCTGAAAAATGGCTAAAAGTATTAAAATAATGCATTGTCATCGTGTTCTGAGCTATGCTAAAAGTTTCAAATGTCTAGTTATTCGGGAATTTAGTTAGAAATCGATTGCCAGATTTGTACCGGAGAAAGAAACAAACAAGAAAGCAAGCTAATAAAAACGTAGTAAAAATAAATTTCCCCCATTTATTTAATCTGTCAAAATTGTTTGGGTTTTTTACATAAATTAATGTATCAATTTAGCAAAAGTTAAAGAGTGCAGACGCAGACGGTTCAAATTAATCTAGGGCCATCTGCGGGCTACTTTCGATAAACTATAAAAGTTTAATACGAATCAGATAAGTACTTTTGAAACTATGCGCATTTGTTTATGCGCATGTGGAAGAGAAGCAAATGAGCCCAGAAGGTTGAAACAACAATGAGCTAATAATGACCTACCATCCAAATTTCATAAAATCAGACGTGTAGTTTTTAAGATATGTTAGTTTGTTTGTAACGACAGACCGACAGACCCGGAACCAAAAATGTTCCCTGATGTCTAAAACAGATTTCTGTCTTGGAATTTTTGAAATGGGAGACATAAACATTTTTCGTTCTTCAGAACGATCACATAGCTTCCGTTACCTTCGGTAAGCTCGGAAGCAAAATAAAAAAAAAAAAAAATATATATAATAATGATAGCATAGGAAGTATTTTTTTCTCAATATTACCTTTATTACTAAGAATATCATCAAATTTATTGACTTTCAGCTAAACCAAATAGCATCGTTTTAAACGAGTATCAGCATTTACCGATATGGAGATGAATAAAAAAGAAAATTGCGTTTTTCCAAAGCTAATATAAAAAGTATAATGTTTAAAGAGATATCAAAACAGTACCTCCAAGACTATTAAGAATTACCTTTTTCCAGCCCAAGTATGGATTTTATAAAAGGCTTTTTGAGGCTTTTTTGACACTTTTTAGAAACTTTTATTGTGATCGTTTGTATTTGACATTCGACCTATTTACTTTTAGTTTTTTTTGGAGGGAAAAAAATTCTAGGGTTAACACGGGCTGAGATTGTGAAGGTTTTTTTTAAAGGTAGGAAAAAAAAAAAGAAATCTGTAATGCCGACGAGGGTAGAAGACTTAAAGACTAAAAGTCGTTTGCGGAGTTTTCGTCTCGGTAAAAATCCCTAGTAAAATTCCCCTGACTGGAAAAATCTTCCTACTTTTTTAACATTTTTTTTTCCTTCTCTTCTCATCCTTTTTCTATTCTTTAACCCTAAGGACATTGAAGTAAAAGCGAGAAGTGTATAAGGGAAAAAAAGAAGCTACAATGAAGGGATAGGGAGTTACGGCTACGTGATAACTCTCTAATGGGGCCCTTAGACCTTCTGTCCCCATTACTGGGGACCACCTCATCCCTCTAGACCTTTCCACATTGCCTCCGTTTCCAATCCTTAACCTGCTACCTACCAAGTCATGTGTAGCAACTCACTACATAACTCCGTAACCCTCGGCTTCATTTCCAAATGTATCTCTTCAATTCCACCGTATTTTTTTTAAGTACAATAGTTAGAGATAACTACGAGGATTTAACTTATAAATTGTTCTAAGTTGTCGAGCGTGTAATATAGAAGATACGAATGAGGATAAAAAATTGCACTAATTCATTCTATGGAAGAATGGATAGAGTTATGAATTTGTAGAATACATTATCTACATTATGCAGAGTGAGAATAATAACTAAAGTGAAGTATTTACGTCATTATTCTACAGAGATATTATTCATTGAATACATTTTAATTAAAAAAATGTTCATCTAGGAATCGAATCTATCAAGGGATCCTCAATTCTGAGATAAACTAACTAACACAACAGGTATACTGAGTATAAATCAAACCTGTTCTTTTGTAAAACTACAGTTTTCGAATAAATTAACTAGATATTATTAACTATTAATTATTCATTCATTTCAAATTTTAAAATAAACAGGTCAAGTGTGTGCTAGTCAGCACACAGCGAGGGTCCGTAGGCCACACTGTATAGTTTAAGTAGTACCCTATTAATGGTGTTTTTTAAAATGCTAAAAAGCTTACTTTGAACTATCCTATGGGTCTGATATTCTCAAAACTCATATACAAACTTCTGATAAAGTATTTTTTTGCCAATAAACCGGACTACAACCATATAAATACATCGAAATAAAAAAAAACGTATTTCGTCAATAAAAAATAAAATTTTTTTTTTTCTCGAAATTTCAAAAAAGGAGTATCTTTACTTTTGGTCGAAAAATGTTCAGGAATTTTTTCAGATTTTTTTCACTTCACATAAGCGAGATAGAGGGGGGGGGGGACACGTTTCACACCTATTTCAAACTTGCCTACGCTCGCCCTATCAAAGTTATATCCAAAGAATTATATATTTTTGTAATCGCTCGACGTACCCTTTCACATGATACCCCTCACGGTGTCGAAAAAAAAAAAATGTTTAACCCTTAAGTTTTTTAGCCTAATTTTTTTGAAAAATATTTTATTTTTAACAAGTGTGGGTAGGTACAAGACATATACAAGCCAAATTTCAAAGTGATCGAACGAAAGGTGTAGCCGTTAGAGCAGGCGACCGGACGGACGGACAGACACACGCAGGAAAATATAAGGGTCCTTGGTTTTGCCTGCGGACCCTAACAATTATTACTAAGCTGAAACTTTTCAATCAAAGGATTAATAATGATAATTATTTTCAGTTACCAACATTAAAATGATAACTATCCGGTTCGTTAAAATATTTATTTATGCACCTAGGGAGTAAAGTAAGCCATTATTCCCTGAACGAAAAAGTTGGTTCTTGAGGCGAAGCCGAAGGAACCATGGTTCCTAAATCCCGAGGCGAAGCCGAGGGAATTAAGACTCTTTAATTCCCGAGGCGCAGCCGAGGGAATAACTCTAATTAGCTCCCGAGGCGCAGCCGAGGGAGATAATTACCGCGAGGGGAATTATAGCACATTACTCCGAGATACATACAACATTTTATCTCCAGTAGGGAGAAAATACACATTTTCATCCATTGCACAGTTTTTATTTATTATTTTAATAAGTAAAAATAATTGTTTACTCTTTTAATAGCAGATATAAGAGATTCAATATTAAAAACAAATAAGAATTGCAATTAATAAACTCAAATAAAAGGCTATTTAGATGCAAGGTCGAAAAAGCAGTGTTGCCAACCTGATTTCAACAACTTCATTACATTGGCCATTCATTCTCTACTATTTATAAAATAATTAAGATGGCAATCCTTCTTTTTCTCCTAGTTTTTGAGTTCAGGGAAGAAAAGACTTACTTTAGTCCCTCTAAACTTATCCAAAATCATAACTTTTTCTTCTTACCGGAGATGAAACTAATTTTTTACCTCATGATATTGAAACTAGCTATAGTATCCGGCGTTTATGTGGGGGGGGGGGGGGGGGGGGAGGGGGGTTCATTTAGGAGTGACCTTGCAGTCCAAGAGGTAGTGTGCAAAATAGTGTGAGACTAACATCAAGCTAGAATTTTGTGAGTAAGTTATTCTTTTAGTGACTTTTAAGAATATGTGGTCGGCTAAGTTGATCTGTCGAAGACAGCTTGGCAACAGGTATTTGAAAAAAACAAACCGGTGGAAAGAAGCCATGTCCCGCGTTATTTGGCGAACAATGCGATTTTCATGATCCTGAGTACTGAAGTCAATCAATCAATCAATCACCATTTATTGAAGAAACATATAAAATGACATAAGTTACTATTTTATATATATAACATATCTTATTTTATCAATATAACTATAACAATTACATTTCATATATGGTGATACTGTCTTCAAATCGGCCTTTGGCCGTGACACCCGAGTACTGGAAGTAGTTAGTGAAAAGTCTTATTGATATAATGTATTAAATGTAACACAATTCATAAACCATTTTATATTCATTAAACTCATTTGACAAAAATGACAATCAATAATAAAAATAACTAACTGACATATCAGATCTCCCCCCCCCCCCCCAAGCATGGTGGGTCTTATCTGGTCCACATGTTTCTTACACAGCTCCTCATAATCTTTCTTTACTTTATACATGACCGTTCCAATTTTTCCAACAACTATTCCATATGACCATTTATTTCTTTTCCCGTACTCCCTAACCTGCACTCTATCTCCTATCTCAAACTTCCGATTACCCTCTTTCTATTCCCTCTCCGTATTTATTACTTTAGGTTCCGGTCTCATTAAACTTAAGGTCGTTCTTATTTCTCGCCCGAACATTCGACTATAGGGTGTTTCTCCTGTGGTTGCTGAGGGTGCATTTCTAAGTTGCGTTAAAATTGTTTCCAATTTTTCTTCTACAGTTCCTGTCTCCATTGTTTTCAGCAATTTTTTTACTGTTTGAACCGCTCTTTCTGCGGCCCCATTTGACTTAGGATGGTAAGGTGCTATCGTCCGCTGACATATTCCGTTGTTTTGGAGGAAATCCTGAAATATTTTTGCCGTAAACTGAGGGCCGTTGTCTCACACAAGCATGTAGGGCAATCCAAATATGCTGAAAAGATGTTTTAATTTAGTCATACACCATTGGGCTGTTGTCACTTTTGTCGGGAAAACCTCTATCCACTTTGTGTCGGCGTCTACGATAATGAAGTAATATTTCCCGGCTTCCGGTCCCGCAAAATCTATATGAATTCTTTGCCATGGCCCTGATGGTGGTAGCCATGGATGATCACATTCTTTGGCAGGGTTATTTTTCTTTTCACAGCACTGCCTACATGTTTTAACTATATCCTCGATGTCCTTTCAATGCCTCTCCAATAGCAAAATCTCCTCGCCAGCTGTTTCATTTTAACCATTCCTAGATGTCCTAGATGCAGTTCTTTCAGTACACATTTTTGAGGCTTTCTAGGTATTACAACTCTCTTCCCTCTCATTATGCACCCGTCCGGTATCGTAATTTCACCATCATTCAACCCTAGGTTCCGTACACTTTCACCTTGTTGTAATGCTGTTTTAATTTTGATCAATTCCTCTTCTTTTTCTGTTTCCTGTCTAATTTTGTCTGCGGTCACGGGTAGGATTTCCAACTGTTTTTATTTGAAACTGTTCCGCCTCATATTTTGCTTCCTCCTTTCTCGGCTTTTCTACAGGGAACCTGGACAGAAAGTCCGCATGTTTATGATTTTTTGAACTTTTATATTCTATTTCATAATTGAACCCAGACAGAAATAGTGCGTAATGTATTAGTCTAGACGCTGAAAGTGGAGGTAATGCAGTATGTGGTCCTAAAATTGCAATTAGAGGTTTGTGGTCCGTCTGTATAATGAATTTCCGTCCATAGCAGTAAGTAAAGAACTTTTTGAGCCCCCAATATATACCTAAGGCTTCTTTATCTATCTGGATGTAATTTATTTCCCTTTTTGTGAGTGACCTCGAGGCAAATGCGACCGGTTTCTCAATTCCTTCTTCATTTCTTATGGACAGTACTGCTCCTAGGCCTACTGGTGAGGCATCAGTAGCTAAAATCAAGGTTTTACTTGGATCGTAGTTCACTAATACTCTCTTACTTATTATCTCCTCTTTCACCCGTTTAAAACTTTTCTCAGTAATATCTGTCCATTCAAATTTAACATCCATTTGTAATAATCTATTTAAAGGATGTAGAATTGTAGCTAAATTTGGGATAAACCTGTTATAATAGTTTGCCAGCCCAAGAAACGTCCTCAGTTCTCCAATATTTTCTGGTCTTTTTGCCTTCGTAATTCCCTTTACTTTGTCTGGTGAAGTTTGTATTCCTGTCTCGTCAATAATGTGGCCTAAATATTTTATGGATGTTTCAAAAAAATTACACTTATCCTTGTTTAATTTTAAATTATATACTTTTAATTGCCGAAAAACTAATTCTAATCTCTGTAACACTTGTTCTTTTGAAGCCCCATGCACAATAATGTCAAAAAAAAACCTACTCCTGTTGTTCCCTGTAAGAGCCTATCCATTAATCAATTCCACAGTTGTGGTGCTGTTTTTACTCCAAACATTAACCTGTTCACCTTATAAAGACCTCGATGCGTGCTTAATGTTTGTATCATGGCACTATCTTCATCCATCAGCATGTGAAGGTAGGCATTGCTAATATCGAGCGTGCAGAAATACTTTGATCCATGCATTGAGGCATATATATCTTCTATTTTAGGAATAGGATACGGTTCGTCTTTAATCATCTTGTTAACTGTTACCTTGTAGTCCGCGCAGAGTCTCAGTGTTCCATTTGGTTTTATAACAGGCACCACGGGCGTACCCCATTCCGAAAAATCTATCTTTGTTATTATTATCTCTCTAGTTCTTCCTCTATTTTTATTTTCATGGCATATGGTACCAGCCTTGGTTTAAAGTATACTGGTTTAGCACCCTCTTTTAAATAATAATGTCCTTTAATATTTGGTACTTCCCCTATTTTTTTCTCAAAAATTTCCTTATAATTTCTTAAAAGTTTGTCAAGGTCTGTAGTAGCTGTCTGTGCTGTCCCTATTACTCTTATTTCATCCCAGTCCAGCTTAACCTCTCTTATCCACTCTCTTCCGAAAATTGGATCTACCTTCCCATCTATCACATACAACTTACTTATGCAATTTTGTCCCTTATATTCCCAGTTAACTAACGCTACCCCCGTCGGTTTTATTTTTTCGCCTGTGTACGTTTTTAGTTCTACTTTAGTGTCATGTAGTATTTTGTTGGTCCGTAATTTTTTCCAGTCTGTTAAGGAAACCGTACTTAAAGCAGCCCCCGTATCTAGCTCCATAGTCATTGCCTTTCCCTCTATATCTATATCTAGTAAAAACCTATCTGATTCTCTACCTGAAATAGTGTTGATCTCATATGGGCCCTCTTCTTCACTGTCTACTTGATCATTCTGGTGTACTCTTTTAGTTTCTTTTACCTTCTTCAAACAACAAGCTATCTCTATGTGACCTTTTTTCAAACAGAATCGGCATGTTTCCTTTCGATGAAGGCACTTATCAGCCCGGTGCTGGCTACTGGAGCACCGATAACATTTTCCTTTCAGACCTTCAAAATATTCCTGTATGTTTGATCTTCTCGGTGCTTCCTGTTCTTGTACGGTTGTTCTTAGCTCAGGCTTTGTTATCCCTTTCTTTTTAATTTGCAGTGTTGATCGTGTTTCTGTTTTTGGGTCCATTTGAACACTTTCTTTCTTCGCCAGTTCCATTACACTCGCTGTGTTTACGACTTCATTAAAACTGATTTCTTCTTTTAATTGTAATAATTTGGTCCGTATTTCTCTATCCTTCACGCCTCGTATAAATTGTAATGTAAGGAAAAGCTCAACCACCGATTTTTTGCAAGCGCAGTTTAGTTTACATGAGGATGCCGCTTTCCGTAACTGGCTGGCATACTCATTAACTGACTCGTCGGTATCTTGCACTCGCGATACTACTGCATGTCTCTGTGCCCATACGCTTGGTCTAGGATCAACGTTTTCTTTTAAGATTTCTATTAATTCTTCATACCTTTTATCCCTAGGGTCCTCTGGCGCACAGAGATCAAATATCTTTTGATGTAGTTTAGGGGTCAGTGCGTTCAACAGAGTCAACTGCTTAACATCGTTTCCCGTTTGTCCCTTCCATTTTAAAAAACTTTCTAATCTATTAATAAAGTTAGTCACTGTTTCTCCTTCTTGATAGGGCACAAACACAATATTAAAATTTGACGTAGTATTATACATTTTTTTTGTCACCCTCTTGTTTATTTTTATCCTCTTGGTTTTTTTTTTATTTTTAAAATCAATTCTTTCGTTTTAAAATAAATATTTTCTGCGTCAATACAGTTCTGCTCCTCTTCCTTCCAATCGCATACTTTCATAATTTCATCTTGAGTTTTCGTCAATTTTTCCCATAATTGCTCCAGATGTGACTCCCGCACCATAATTTCCACACTAGTCACATCCTCTTTACTATTTACAAAATCATAAATCCGTAACATTTGGTTACTTACTATCTCTAGCTGCATCTTCAAGCTGTTCGTCTTCTTCCTCGTCGCCATTTGAAAAGTCTTATTGATATAATGTATTAAATGTAACAAAATTCATAAACCATTTTATATTCATTAAACTCATTTGACAAAGATGACAATCAATAATAAAAATAACTAACTGACATATCAGTTAGTAAAAATCAAGTTGATGATAGTTAGTCACTTAATAGGTTAGTTAGTCAAATATTACTCCAAATTAAAGAAGTCACCTATTGAGTGACAAACTACCATCAACTTGATTTTTGGAGAAAAAAAAATCATGAAAAAACAGGGAAGTTAAAATCTAAAGAAGGAGTACGGAATAATTTTCTTTAGACAAAATGTTCAACTATTGTTTAATATGGTTGGTAAACATGTAATTTGTTAATAGTTTTAATTGAGATTTTTTAACCAAACTATTTTTAAAATACAAGGTACTAATTTTACATTTTTTTCTAATCTAGAAAAATAAAAGAAATAATTTTATTGAAGAAGAAAAGAATTTTTTTTATTTGAGGGGGCTTTATTAAACTACCAATTTTCTATTTTATTCAAGAACATTTATTTGGGGGGTTTAAAGGTTCAGGGGGGGGGGGGGGGGGCTTGAGGGAAGTCCATATGAGATTTATTTGGGAGTAAGTGGGTAGAAGGTTAGGACGGTGGCGAGAAGTTTGGCCGGAGTCCAGGTCTCACGGCTAACCCTCACGGTAAATTATATCTCCTATCATAAACAATTTCCTTCTAGTTTCGAGTCTACTGCCTTCTATATATTATCCCTTTATTGCTTCGGATATTGTTTTTAGTTAGGATCGATATATTTGGGCCTTCTTAGTTTATCCGGTAGCTATTAAATCTGATCCTCTATCAGACACCGTAGGTAATATATATATATATATATATATATATATATATATATATATATATATATATATATATATATATATATATATATATATATATATATATATAATGAATCTTACACAATACTTTCTCACTAAAATGAGTTCAGACAAGACTTTTTTCAAGGTTAACATCTTGAAATATCATTAATTAATCTTCTATAACAGTTTAACGTAAATGAGAACTATGTTAGCGAGATGCTGTCAAATAAAACATAGTGAGAAAGTTTATGCTAACGTTTCACTAAATTTATTAGATTCATCAAAACATATACGTGTGAGACGCAGATGTGGGGTTGAGAGAGGGAAAGAAAGAGAAGAAAAAAGATAGGGGGTAACAAACTAAATAGAGGCGCCCCTGTACGCCTTTACTAAAAGAGGCGTATAGGGTCGCCTCTTTTAGTTTAGTATCCCCCTAAGAAAAAGGTAAAATCTAGTAGGGGGATACCAAACTAAAAGAGGCGTATAGGGTCGCCTTTGAATAGAAATTGGATAGAAATAAAATTTATTATAATGCCCTATTGACCTGAGTAAGACTGGAGAATAAATTAGATTAAAGGGTAATACACTAAGAATATGATAAAAACAATCTATATTTGCATCTTGGGTAGCTATTTAGCTATAACTTGACTCTTAATATTCTCAGTAAAGCCAGGTTTACATGATCCAAGTATACTTGGATCAAGTCAGCTTTGACTCTACTTTGACGCTACTCGGATCGCGTGAACATGGTATCCAACTCAACTTGGACATCCAAGTTGAGTTGGATGGGCTCCAACTTCTTTTGATCAAAGTAGACTTTGATAGAAACAAAATTTAATATGGCATATTAATATTTAATATGGCACCCACCTGAAAAATTATGAGAACAAGCTGTCAAAAAATAACATAGATTTGAGGTTGTGCTGGGTTTTGTTTACTAGAAGGTTATATATCACCACTGTTTTAAAACAATAAGTAGTCCAGTCAAATGGTAGTTTGAAGTGGAAAGTTCTGGTGTAATTGTTGTTAGTGGCTTACTTTATGTTTTTTGGGGTGCTGAACACGAATCTGAAGTTGTCCAACAAAATTTCCCTCGGCAAATATGAGAAATCATCGAAAAACTACAAAAAATGTGTTTTTTATTGGTTTTCAGCTTATAACTTGAAAAGCAATCTACTCACGCAAAAAGTGGTCTAGTAGTAAAATTACCATTTTTTTGTAAGTCGAATGGTTTCTATGCAAAACAGGGGTTGAAATAACCGGGAAATCAGTAATTTTTGAATAACAACAAGTAACACTATTTATATTTATTCTTTATTTCATGTAGGTAAACACTGTTGTTTTCAACCCCTCTTTTGCATAGAAACCATTCGACTTACAAAAAAATGGTAAAGAAATAATTTGTAGGTTATTTTCTCTTTTTTATTTTACTACTCTTCCACTTTTTGCGTAAATAGCTTGCTTTGTAAGTTATAAGGCGAAATCCACTAAAAAAATAAAAGTAAGAAGCCACCAACCGTTTACCCTTCAGCCTGTACCCTCCACCCGCCACCTCTTCCCAATATTTCAACTCCCATTTGAAAACCATACGACGTACAAATAAATGTTATAGACATAAATTGTAATGTTGTTGACATAGATTATTTACTCCTTTTTATTTTACTACTAGACCACTTTTTGCGTGAGTAGATTGCTTTGCAAGTTATAAGTTGAAAACCAATAAAAAACTTTTTTTTTGTGGTTTTTCGATGATTTCTCATATTTGCCGAGGGAAATTTTGTGGGACAACTTCAGATTCGTGTCCAGCACCCCAAAAACATAAAGGAAGCCACTAACAACAATTACACCAGAACTTTCCACTTTGAGCTCTTTTCATGCACCATTTGACTGGACTAAAGTACAATTTAACTGGAAAGTTTCACACAATCTGTCTAACCTCTACTTTATATCAAATTATAATTATCAATAACTACAGAAGACATACAGAGAAAAATAGACTCCCGCACCGGGACTTGAACCACGGGTCCTCCTATTAATCCGTTACAGGTGCTCTTATCAATTCCAGTCCCGCTGCGGGGGTCTATTTTTCTCTGTATGTCTCCCGTAGTTATTGATAATTATAATTTGATTTAAAGTAAAATTTAATCTTTCCATTCTATGAATACTACCAAAAATTTGAATCTCTACTTTATATTAAAATCAAATTATAATTATTATTAACTACGGGAAACAGACGGAGAAAGATACACTCCAGCACCGGGATTTGAACCGCGGGCCTCTCCAGTATAGTGCTCTATCAACTAAGCTACACAGGAGAATGATTTTCTCTGAAGTTAATGATACCTTGTCCCGAATTTAAGCTTTCAATTTTCCACAAGTCTTAGAAGTCAACATTAATGACATAGAACTAGACCGAGAAATATCGCTTATAATTATAAAGTACCCAATTAGTACCTGCACTTAGTACAATCAATTAGAAATTCATATTTTAAGATTTTGGTAGTATTCATACAACGGAAAGACTAAATTTTAATTTAAATCAAATTATAATAATTATAATTTGTAGTAGTTAATAATAATTATAATTTGATTTAAATTAAAATTTAATCTTTCCGTAGTATGAATACTACCAAAATCGTAAAATATGAATCTCTAGTTTATAGTTTATCAAAGTTCCACTAAACTTGGGCCAAGCATACTTTGATCGTGTAAACCTTACTTCAAAGTCCCACAAAAACTTGGACCAAGTGGATTTGATAAAGTTACTTGGACAAAGTATACTTGGATCGTGTAAACCCGGCGATATTGCACAATATTGTAATGTAATTTCTTAAATGATAAATTTTCAACGAATTGCCAAATCCAAACTTGCTGCATTTTCGTTTAAAATGGTTTACATAATATTTCGTTCAGTTTATATGGTAAACCTTACAACAGCGTTATGATCAGTGAGCAGACTCCGGAAAATTATTCCAATAATATAAGTAAATCTATTCAAAGTAGAAAGGCAAAAGAGTTGTAGATACAAAAAAGCTGGAATATTATTTGGAGCTGGAATATTATTTGGAGCTGGAATATTATTTGGAGCTGGAATATTATTTGGAGCTGGAATATTATTTGGAGCTGGAATGTTATTTGGAGCTGGAATATTATTTGGAGCTGGAATGTTATTTGGAGCTGGAATATTATTTGGAGCTGGAATGTTATTTGGAGCTGGAATATTATTTGGAGCTGGAATGTTATTTGGAGCTGGAATGTTATTTGGAGCTGGAATGTTATTTGGTGCTGGAATATTATTTGGAGCTGGAATATTATTTGGAGCTGGAATATTATTTGGAGCTGGAATATTATTTGTAGCTGGAATGTTATTTAGAGCTGGAATATTATTTGGAGCAGGAATGTTATTTGGAGCTGGAATATTATTTGGAGCTGGAATATTATTTGGAGCTGGAATATTATTTGGAGCTGGAATATTATTTGGAGCTGGAATGTTATTTGGAGCTGGAATATTATTTGGAGCTGGAATGTTATTTGGAGCTGGAATATTATTTGGAGCTGGAATATTATTTGTAGCTGGAATGTTATTTAGAGCTGGAATATTATTTGGAGCAGGAATGTTATTTGGAGCTGGAATATTATTTGGAGCTGGAATATTATTTGTAGCTGGAATGTTATTTAGAGCTGGAATATTATTTGGAGCAGGAATGTTATTTGGAGCTGGAATATTATTTGGAGCTGGAATATATTTGGCACTATTATTTTCTTCTAAAGATCAAGTTAACATTTTATAAACGATTACATTTATTCTATTATTATATAATTACTTTTCCATTAGATAATTAAAATTCAAATAATAATTTTAAGGTACTTCTTCAGATTGTTACTCCCATATATCTTTTAAAAAATATAAATGACTAACTAAATAACTATTACGACAAAGGGATGTTTAGTCCAATGTACTTTGGGACAAAGGAATATAACCCTTCAGTTATAATAAAGGGAGTAACGGTCTAAAGAAGAACATTCCGTACACCTTCTTTAGATTGTTACTCCTCTCTGTTTTTTTATAAGAGGAGTAACAATCTAAAGAAGTGCGTTTTTTAATATCTAGGGAACACCTTCAATTTAGAATAATAAATAATGGAAGATAATATTCCACCATTAAGTGTGCCACTTGATAAAATTAATTTACTTTTTTTTCAAAGCTGTTCTAACAAGAAAATGTTGTGCAAACTCATTTCTGACATTTTCTTTTGTGATTTATTTAACGGAAGCGAAGTTGAAGAATCTATTGGATTAAGAAAAAAATCGATTGATTCTAAAAGTAAACACAGATTTGCTTGATTAAACCTCGGCGAATCTCTCGTGTATCTGAGTATACCTGAGTTGTGTATTCCCAGGGTAAAAAAATACGTGATGTTTTAAGTCAACCTTGAATTTTCCTCGCCTTTTTATAAAGTAACGAAAATCTCTATTCAGGACAACGTGGTAAGTCGATTTACTCCCTTATCTCATTTTTCTAAAATATTCACCTGGTGGAAGTATTGTTGATTTCAGAGCTTCAAGCCTTCAGACGAATCGACACGATAAAAATCTCTACACCCGACGCCTCCTCAAATCCCCCCCCCCTCCTCCCCCCCCCCCCCCCCCCCCCCCAGGAAATCCTTGGTCTGGATCCGACATGTTCATCACGTTAGATGTTTACATATGATTACATATTCAGTACATGGCTAGGAGTTCGGATAGGAAAGGTCTAAAGCCCTTGCCGAACTCAACAAGAATTTCCTATATCGGTCTGTTTATATTCAGCTATGCTCACGAGTTTTGCCCTTTTTTTTACAGCCGAAGCGGTAAAAATCAATTTCAGAACTTGATTTATAGCATTTTATTTTTAAGCAAATCAACAACAAATAAAAAAATTCCGGATTTATACCTTATTAAATATTTAATAAAAAGGGTAAATAATGAAAACTCTATAAATAAAACTGGTTATTGCTGCATGCAAAGGGTGTTACCCTGTAAATTTTTTAGAGTAAACGTCACACGTGACATTTATTTTAAGTAGTATTATTGCTTCCGAGCTTACTGAAGGCCCATTATGTTAATAGGGATGTCAAAGAAAGAGTATTAAAAAACTAACGAGAACGAAAATATATTTTATTATTTTCATTCCGAGCTTAGCGAAGGTAACGGAAGTAATGTTCTGAAGATAGAGATCCGTTTCAGACATCAGAGAGCATTTTTGGTTCCGTGTCTGGCTGTCGGTCTGTCGCTCAATTTTTGCGAACATACATATCTTAAAAACTACTCATCTGATTTTATGAAATTTGGATGGAAGGTCATAATTAGCTCATTGTTGGTCCCATATAAGTTTCAACCTTCTGCGCTTATTTGTTTCTCTTTCACATGCGCACAAACATACATTTATTTACACCTATATCTTCAAAAGTGCTTATCTGATTTGTATGAAACTTTCATAGTTTATTGAAAGTAACCCGCAAATATCTCCAGATTAATTTGTACAGTCTGCGCTCTTTTACTTTTGCTAAATTGATACTGTAATTCATGTAAAAAAAAATCAAAACAACTTTAACATATTAAAAAAGAACGAATGAAACAATTAAATAAATTAGTCAATAATAGCTTTTAAAAGGATAAAATCAATAAAGTACGTGATAGGATGCGAGAAAGCTATGTGCCACACCAATTGGCAGTCTATTTTATAAAGGGAGTAACATTCTAACAGAGGGGGATTAACACTCCCTCTGTTTTCTTTTATAAGGGGATTAACAATGTAAAGAAGTTCCGAATTACAAACTCGTTCCTAAGAAATGTATGGTTTTTTAATAAATGGCGTAAATTGTTGTTGAAAAACAAAAATAATAAGGTAGACAGGTGAAGTCAAGTTATACAAGTGACCTGCCAAATTTTAGTATATAAGGAAGAAATAATTCATCCTAATGTACAGTTGTATTTAAAACATTCATTAAATCAGTTGTTCTTGAATATTCAGTGTTAATAGGTTAAGGGACCCAGGACGTAAGAAAGTTTTAATTTTTTTTTTATTCGATTTTTCTTGACAAGACAGTGTCAAAATTTAAAAATTAAAAAAAAAAATTAAATTAAAAATTAATTAATCAAGTGCAACCATGGAATCTAGAAAGTGGATCGTAGATATGCTAGTTGGAGGTGAGAATTGGGCAGATTGGAAGTTCCAAGTCAAAATTTATCTCCAGGCGCAAAATTTAATGAAGTTAGTGAATGGATCAGTGAACATCTCTTGTAGTCCTCAAGATGGAGCTAGTGAGACAGAAAATCAGGATTATGAAGCGTTAATAAAACAAGAATACACAGCTCAGAGCATCATAGTCTCATCAATCAACACCAATGTGAGGCAGCTGATCAACATGTGCACATCGTCCAAAGAAATGTGGGACAAGTTACATGGAATCTTTGAACAAAGGACAGAACAGCGTCAAGACAGGTTGTTCAATGAATTTTTTGGCATTAAAGAAAAGGATCCTTCAGACAACATTGCTTCACATATAGCAAAGTTAGAAAAGCTGTGGGTTGATTTGAAAGATGAAACGTGGAAGGAGGATAAAGTGAAGTTACCTAGTTCTCTATTCCTAAACAGAGTTTTAAATACCTTACCAACTGAGTATCACGAATTCATCAATGCCTGGGAGTCAGTTCCGAAGGGGCAGCGAACACTCAGTGTATTAAGAGAAAGGTTGTGCACAGTTGAGGTCCGCCTGCGAGAAAGGGAGTCTTCCTGCAATGAGTCATCTGCTTTGGTGTCTAAGCAGAGGCCAGGCTGCAAGGAGCAGAAGAAAGCTGCACCAAATAGTGGCGTTTCTCAGAAAGAAGTCAACACTGGTTTGAGAACAAAGAGTGGTAAAATCGTCTCATGTTATAATTGTAAGGGAAATCACTTTCGGTCTAACTGTCCTCAAAGTTCAGAAAGACAAGGGAAACAGTCTGCGTTAGTAGGCTTGGGCTCGAAATATCATAGCGATGATAGTTGGATTGCAGACTCAGGAGCAACTCATCACATTACTAATAAGAAAGAGTGGCTAGTTAATTATGAGCCATTTGTTCCTCCAAAAGAAATTTTAATTGGAAATGGGCAGACTATGAATGCGATTGGGAGAGGGAATATTTTAGCTGAAATGAGAGTCGGCAAAGATATAGATCATGCGAAAATGTGGAATGTGTGGTACGTTCCACAGGCAGGACGAAACCTTTTCTCTATTCTATCTGCTGTGAAGTGTGAAATGGATAGTAAATATTGTAAGCTGATTAGAAATGGTGTGGTGACGTCTATTGGATATAGACAAGGTGGGCTTTATCATATGAATATGAAAGTAGAAAGCAAAGCATTAGCTGCCGTAGCTGAAGGAAGAAATACGCTTCAACTTTGGCATGAAAGACTAATGCACCAAAATAAAAGGCATGTCCAACAGTTTCTTAACTTACATGGGATTAAAATAGATTCAAACCATAATGATTTTTGTGAACCTTGTGTGCTAGGGAAGCAACATAGACTCAAATTTGGAACACGTCTTGATAAGGCAGAACAGCCAGGAGACAGAGTGTCAGCTGATGTTTGTGGCCCTATGCCAGTCACTTCACAAGGAGGTGCAAGATATTTTTTATGCTTAAAGGATGAGTTCACTAAGTTTAGAAATGTGTATTTTTTGAAAAAGAAATCAGAGGTTGCTAATTGTACAAAAACATTTCTGGTGAAAGCAAAAGTTTCAGGTCATCCAGTCAAGGAGCTCTTAACAGACGGTGGCAAGGAATTCAACAACGCTGAATTCAAGAAGCTATCAAGAGAGCTGGGTTTTAGTCACAGAATAACCATGCCATACACGCCAGAGCAAAATGGAGCGGCAGAAAGGGAGAATAGAACTCTAGTGGAAGCGGCAAGAACCGGGTTACATGCTAAGAAAATTCCAGAGTCTCTTTGGGCAGAAGCGGTAAATACTGCAGCTTACGTATTAAACCGAACAGGTCCAACTCCAATAACGGGAAAATCTCCAATAGAGTTGTGGACAGGAAAGGATGCGTATGTCAAACATATAAAAGTGTTCGGTACTGAATGCTTTGTCCACATTCCCAAACAACACAGAAGGAAATGGGACAAGAAATCAAAGAAAGGAATTCTTGTAGGATATTGTGAAAATAAAGATGGTTACAGGGTTTGGGTGCCATCAACGAAACAAGTTGTTTTAAGTAGGGATGTAACATTTAAGCCTGAATTAATTTCATCTTGTGACTCTGTTGACAGGAACTTAGAACCATTGTGTGATAAAATAGAATTTCCTGTCATAGCCGAAGCAGATCAGGAACTTACAGTAGCTGAAGCAGAACCGGAGGAAGTTTTAGCTGAAGGTGAAGATGAGTTACCTATCCAAGGAAATGGAGGGAGAAGTTTCAGCAGTGAAGAGGCTGAGGCAGGAGGGAGTGTTGGAAATGAGGAAAATGCCTCAGACACTAATGAAGAAGAAATCAATCGCCCGATTAATCGTCACAACATGATCCTTCGAGATCGAGCTACTCTTAGAACCCCAGACAGATACGTTGCTTGTCTTGCGGCAGAAGAACCAAGAACAGTGAAGGAAGCACTTTCATCATCAGAAGCAGATAAGTGGAAGGCTGCGATGGATGATGAATACGCATCACTTTTGGAAAATAAGGTCTGGAGGCTAGAGGATCTCCCACCAGGAAGAAAGCCCGTGACAAGTCGGTGGATTTTTAAGATAAAACCTAACCCTGATGGTACTCCAGGGAGATATAAGGCCAGGCTAGTCGCAAAAGGTTTTACACAGAAAGAAAGCATTGATTATCAAGAGACGTTTGCCCCAGTAGCAAGATTCGACACAGTTAGAACTCTATTGTCAGTTGCTGCTAAGGAGAAACTGTTGATAAGGCAGTTCGACGTCAAAACAGCGTTCCTCTATGGATTTCTGGATGAAGAAATCTATATGAATCAACCGGAAGGTTATCAGGATGGTACGAGGAAAGTTTGCAGGATGCAGCGAAGTTTATATGGCTTGAAGCAAGCACCTCGGTGCTGGAATGAAAGGTTTTCCAAGTATCTGAAAGCTATTGGACTGAAGCAAAGTAGTGCAGACCCGTGTCTTTTTTATCAAAGTAAACCAAAATTAGTTGTAGCACTCTACGTAGACGATGGATTAGTTGCTGGAGAAAACCAAGAGGCAGTCGACAGACTTCTAGAAAAATTGAAGAAAGAGTTTCAGATAACTGCTGGTCCAGTAAAATTGTATCTAGGTATGGAGGTGGAACAAACAGTTCAAGGTATTCGACTAAGCCAAAAGCGCTACACAGAAAAACTTTTGAAAAGATTCAATATGTCTGAAGCTAATCCTGTAAGCACACCTATGGAAGTAGGGTTCATCACCGAAAGTGGTTCAAGTGAGGAAGAAGAATCAGCTGGTCAAGATATACCTTACAGGGAAGTCATAGGGTGTTTAATGTACCTGGCAGTAGCTACTAGGCCAGACATTTCTTTCGCTGTGAATCACCTAGCTCAGTTTATGCAGAAGCCAAAGAAAAGGCATTGGCAAGGTGCAAAGCGTATCTTCCGATACCTTAAGGGCACAATCAACTATGGTCTCTTCTACAATGGCGAAGGTAAACTAGAAGCGTATGCAGATGCAGATTTCGCAGCAGATCCTGAGACAAGGAAGTCAGTATCAGGAGTGTTGTGCAAGCATGGGGGCGCAGCTATTACCTGGTCAAGTAGAAAGCAAAGGTCAGTGTCACAGTCTACAACTGAAGCGGAGTACATTGCTGCTAGTGAAGCTGCCAAGGAAGTAGTGTGGTTGAGAAGACTCCTCAAAGATATAACTGGTGAAGACGATACTCCAACTCTGTGGGTAGACAACATGGGAGCGGTGAAACTGGCAAAGAACCCGTCATTTCACAAACTTACCAAACATGTAGATGTCCGATATCACTATGTTAGAGAGAAGGTTCAAGAAGGTGAATTCAAGATTGAACATATATCTGGGAAACAGCAGAAGGCTGATTTACTGACGAAACCACTTCCAGCATCACAACACAGACTTCTCACCCTAGTCAACCTTGGAGGGAGTGTTGAAAAACAAAAATAATAAGGTAGACAGGTGAAGTCAAGTTATACAAGTGACCTGCCAAATTTTAGTATATAAGGAAGAAATAATTCATCCTTATGTACAGTTGTATTTAAAACATTCATTAAATCAGTTGTTCTTGAATATTCAGTGTTAATAATTGTTAATTGTGTTAGGTTGGGGTTCGAATCCCCGCCGTGTAGGCAGGGGATACATTACATTAGTTAGAAACGATTCGGTATGTTAACAAACCTAAAATGGCCAGGTGATGAAAAAATGTTTCCTAATACCTCTTAACAGCATAAAGGCGGAAATACACATGCTAGTTACTCGCACAAAAACATACGAGTAGCTCACAGAGGAGAGCTACTGGCATGTGTAAACATCAAATAGCATGCGAGTAAAAAGCATGCGAGAAAATCGCACGAGGTTTGATTTTTGTCTTGCCAGTGGCACGAGTCGAGAGGAGGGGGAACTGATAAAGCATGAGTAAACAGGCCTGCCAGCGCAAGGTTGCTAGTAGCTAGCACGAGTCTTCCTCAGCCCTTCAGTCCTTCAGTTGCCTTCCTTCCTTTCGCAGGTATCTGACAACAACTCATCAACTTTCTCTGGAAGCATTCGCAATTGATTCCTAAAACCATTAACGTCCCCGAACCGCATTTAATTTAGTAGGCACTAACTCGCTCCATGTACCTAATTCCCTTCTAGCTATCCAATCTTTACCCACACTCTTCGCGTCTTTTTATTATTTTTCAAATGTTTTAAAACACAGTTCTTTGCAAGTAACAGAACAATCTGGTTAATTTCATTCCGCGCCGATACATTCATAAGGTTCATTGAAACAATTAATAAAACTATCAAAATTAATTAAATCAAAAATACAATTATTTCATAATTTATTCCGGCTAAAAGAAGGCAAGAAACGATTGCCTGTTTCAAAACTAGAACTGTGACTGGAATGTGTATTGTCATATGCTAGTAGCTCGCACAAGATCTATCATCCGGATGATACTAGCATGCTGTTTCACTGGCAAATGTACACAGCGCCTGCAGCATGCCAGCTACTGACGTGCTAGTAACTCGCCACTGACATGCTTTTTTACTAGCATGTGTGTTTCCGCCTTAATCATAAAAGATAATCCTCTTGGAACTAACACAAGCTCATTATATAATATTAATCAAATAGCTTTCATTAAAAAAAGGCACAAAGAAGTACACATTTTTTTTTTTTTTTTTTTTTTTTTTTTTTTTCACATCGTATAATCCTATTTCCAAGTTAAAACCCAGAAATAAATGCAGATTATACTCAAAATGTACAAGTAGTCCATGTACTTAGAAACCATGAGCAATATGGCAAAAGAAAATCTCACTGAAAAATTAAATACACAAGGGAAACTTCGCTTTTAATAATATTCCTTATCGGGGTTCTGCATTATTAGGGTCTTCCCTTATCATTTCACAAAGGGATCGTAAAGAAACGAACCTTCTTCCCCCCCCCCCCCCCCCCTATTTTTGGAATTGTAGTTGTAGTCTCAACATTTTCTCTCTCTTATAGTGCACTAAAAAGCGGAAAAGCTTGAAAAACTGATTCCGAAACACTATTTCTTACTTTGCTTTCGACCCTGGAACGCCATATTTAATGCTTATTTAAAAACAAATATGCCTCATTATTTTGAATAATACTATACGTAGCCCCATTATGCGTATTATATGGGCCGAGAGCAAAAAAAAAAAAACCCACTTAATTCGTAATTAGCCAGACAAAATGAGCCACGTTTTGGCCTCAACCTTTCTTTAATTCCTATAAGAATAAATGATCATAAATTGCAGGAAATGGAGTATGTTTCAAAATAAGGAAAACTTTGCTCATTTCGTAGACACCAAAAGATCCGATTTTGAAACAAAACTTCGTTCTTTGATTTGAGCCCGAATTTCTTCAAGCCCGACATAAAAAATATTTGCCCTTTTTACTCATAGTCCAGGAGATAGCGTGCCAAATAGTGTCTGACTAAAATCAAGCCAGAATTTTGAGTATAAGTAGTAAGTCCTTGCGGGTGCCTTTCAAGAATATATGGTCGCCTGAGTATAGTTTATCACTTAATAGGTTAGTTGGTCAAATATTACTCTAAATCAAAAAGGTAATATATTAAGTGACAAACTGCCATCAACTTGATTTTGGTCTGACTAATTTCATACTCAGGATCATGAAAACCACATTGTTCACCTTAAGGGCGGGACATGACCCACCTGTTTGTTTTTTCCAAATGATTTTTATGAGGCTTGGCCCGCACATTAACAGCCAGCCGACCACATATTCTTAAAAGGCACCAAAGGATTCGCTTATACAGAAAATTCTAGCTTGATATGTTAGTCAGACACTCTTTTGCACGCTATCTCCTGGACTATCATGGAAATTGTTAAAATGGCCAAAAAAAAGAAATTACTTATTGTTTAAGATTAGAAAAGTCGATTTCCAAACACTAATTCTTACTTTAATAGGACGCATATTTTAAGGCTATTTAAAAAATGAATCTCCCTAGATGCGAGGACCCGTTTTCCTTTCCTGGGGGACACGTTTATTTTTATTCAATATATGGTATGTAGAAGGTTGTAATAGTACATTACGCGTCGAGTGTGGAAAGTAGCATTTTGCATACGAGGGTGGAGTTTGCACCCGAGCGACAGCGAGGTTAGTAAAACCACACGAGCAATGCAAAATGCCGTTTTCCCACGAGTTGCGTACCGTCCTTTATCTACGATTGTAAGATTTAAATAATAAATACAGAAAAAAATAAACTTGCTGTATGTAAGTTCGTATCTCTTCTCTTGATAAAGATGGCATTAATCTTGAGTTGTATTTTTTGCCGAATTAATTATTTCTGGAGGAGTATTATTCTCTACATTTTCGTCAAAGCCACTTGATTTATTCATTGTTTTTCACTAAAAACTCGATATAAACAGTTACTTTAATAAAATAATAGCAAATTAGTTTTGTTAAATGTAAGCAAACTCGCAAATCATTCGTAAAGCTGAAGAATTCCTCTTCTTTACCGCGCTAGCGTGGTAAAGAAGAGGAATTCTTCAGAACCATGAGACGCGCATGCGCAATGAATGTTTATATTTCGTATCAATCGTAGATAAAATATATTGGACCATCAGTGGTTGCTATCGAAAAACTAGCCTTGAATTTGCTTTGAAACCAAACTCTAAATTTGTGTATAAAAATATATTTTTAATTGGGTAAGAAATAAAATGATTTATAGATAAAGTTTTACATCCTAAAAAAAAAAACTATTTGTGAATGTTATTTATAAAAGAATGATTGTGATACGTTGGAAATCAAGATTTTCCTTACCATGCTCTATTAAATTTTCAATTAGGCTTTTTTCAATTGGTTACCTCTTCTACCTGTTCATCCTCTTTTTTCTAATTCCACTTTACTTCTATACCAACGTTTAGGAACGTGGTATAGTTTTTTCTTTTTTAGGGAAGGGAATTGGAGTGAAACTGGGCAGGTGAGTGGAGTAGGTTTTAGGTTGAAGGGCCGTTGAGAATTATTGAGTTAGGTAGGGCAAAGGGAGGAGTACAGGAGATGAAAGGGGTGTGCCGATCGATTCTAAACCTCCCTTCTGATGTTCCATCCTGCTCTAACCGATGCTTAGACCTGGTGTTTGGTTTGGACTTGCACCAGGTGAGAGAGAGGTACCGCAGACACCTGTAGACCACCTACCCACATCAACAGGTGATACTAAAAACCCCTTTTTTTCCTCTTCTATCCAACTTATAGAACGCAACTAGCCTCAGGTTGGAGAAGACGAGAGCAAAAGAAACTCAATTTTTACTTCTTTCCAAGTCTTTAGTCAACTTAATATTTAATTAAAATTAAAAATATTTACACTATCCAATTGAAAAGTCTAATTTTAATTACATCGTTGAAACTGGTCATTATCCAATCGTTCTTACTAACTAACTATATAATTTTTAATTTAAATCAAATTATAATTACTATTTACAAAAGGAGACAGACAAGAGAAAAATAGACTTCAGCGCCGGGACTCAAACCACGGACCTCCCTCTCATTTCTAGTGTTCTGGAGCTCTAACCAATAAAAGCTACACTGAAGAATAATTTCCTCTGACGATATCGATACCTAACCCCTAATTAAGGTTTCAAATTATTTTTACAAGTCTTAGAAGTCAACAAACGACAATAGAACTAGACTGAGAAATACACTTGTAATTATAAAGTACTCAATTAGTACCTGTACTTAGTACAATCAATTATAAATTCAATTTTTATAAGTTTTTGGTAGTATTCATACTACGGAACGTTTAAATTTTAATTTAAATCAAATTATAATTACTATTTACAAAGGGAGATAGACAGAGAAAAATAGACTTCAGCGCCGGGACTCGAACCACGGACCTCCCCCTCATTTTTGTAAATAGTAATTATAATTTGATTTAAATTAAAATGTAAACGTTCCGTAGTATGAATACTACCAAAAACTTATTAAAATTGAATAACTATAATATAATTAATAATATTAAGTAGGCTCTAGACGGTCAATCATTTTTGTGTTCATTCTGTAGTCTTCTGGTTCCGTTTCGCGTAGAACGTTGTAAATTTTCATTTGCGAAGTGGTTGTTCAGTACACCCCTCCTTTGATACCGTCGTTTCCGCTTCCTGTCCTGTTTTTCCGCTTAAGAACAACTAAGTCAATGCAAGGAACAATAAATCTGTGTTTGACACCATTGTTTCAATGAATGCAGGAATTAGGTATGTAGGTACCACGCTACATTTGATAAGCAACGAAAAATTAACTACACAAAAGAGCATTAGTTCACGATTAATTCACAAAAGCCTCCCTAATAAAGGAATACTGTCGTCCAGTATGGAAACGCAACTACGAATGAGTTCTGATCAAAAGATTTAAGGGTCGCTTGATAGGTTGATTGAAGCGCGCGTCAATCAGTTGACTCAATGTTTTGATCAAACGATTGTCAGTCTAGGGCCTCCTTTAAAGTATTAATGTATTATTAATCTAGATCTTCCAGGAAAGACAATGACAGAGATTTTTTTTAAATCCAAACGTTTCCAACTTATTACAGTGATTATTCTCATGAAGATCCCAATAGTGTGTGTGAAACTTTGGGATTCACAAAACAACCTCTGATAAGGGCTTCTCATGAATATATAATTTGATTAGATTCTAACCGCTGAAACTAACAATATCGGATTAAAGTAGTATATGTCAAATTCAGTCGATATCGAAAGTTTGGATGTTACCTCATATTGGTCAATTGTTCTTAGATAAATATCGTGTATTGGAGTAGTGGTACTTCTTTCGGTCCGGTTCATTAGAGCTTCTTATAGATTTTGGATATGCATACTCAGGTATCAGCGTCAAAACATCCTTAAGCTGCGTCCCCACCTGCATAGCGTCACGTCTGAGCCGTCCCATTGCCAGCCATACGCTTGAAAACGCAGTGTCTTTATAATAATAATAAATATATTTATTTCCACCATTGATATAAAATAAAGTAATTAAATTACAAAAAAAAAAAAAAAAAAAAAAAATAGACTGCTAATTAGTGTGGCTCATAGCTTCCTCGCATCCTATCATGTACTTTATTGTTATATTAACATTAACATTATTGTTATATTGTTTATTTTGTAAAAACTATTAATAGCAGATATGAGAGAGTTAGTGAGATACGGTCCCATTGCCATTGATACGGTTGCTAACTTAAAATTTAATACTATTAATAATTTAAGCGATCTTTAACACTTCATAGCGGTGTCGCTGTTGGTTTTAGTAAAAAATTGTATTTGTAAAAAATGTTTGTCTTATTGAATAGATAAAGTTTGATTATTTTCCCGACCTAAAATTCCAATTTTATATTTGAAGTTCTCGTTTACGTGAGCGTTGCTCGTGAACGCTTGGACAGATAACGTTGTCCAACGAACTCGTCCTGGGCATTGGTAAAATGAACATGTCTACCAAATTTCATCAAAATCAGTTGACATTTACTCAAGTTATCGTCGCACGTTTCATAATTCGCGGACACACAGACCGACAGACAGACAGACAGACAGACACGAGACCAAAAATGTTCCCTGATGTCTGAAACGGATTTCTGTCTTGGAATTTTTAAAATCGGAGGCATAGAACTTTTTCGTTCTCAAAAGTGAACACAATGCTTCCGTTACCTTCGGTAAGCTCGGAAGCAAAATACAATATTATAAATTTAATACATAAAAATAATATATATCAATTAATGGTGAGGGCTCTCAATAGGTGTCAAATCACCTAGAGCGAGAGCCCCGTCTCTTAAATAATTGTGATAAATTTCGTGCTTACGTAATAGCAATCTATAAAATTTTTCGAGAATGCTATAGCTACTTCATTAAATCAATCTATATTACGAGTATTTCAATGATATGTTTCATCTTCTGTAAGTTCAATTGTTTTGTTTTGTTTTGTCAGTCTTGTTCTTGTTAATTGTTAGGGCAGGTTTTTCATTTCTGTCAGTAGATGTTGTTTCAGTCTGTGTTTAATAGTACATTACGCGTCGAGTGCGGAAAGTAGCATTTTGCATGCGAGTGTGGAGTTTGCACCCGAGCGACAGCGAGGGTAGTAAAACCACACGAGCAATGCAAAATACCGTTTTCGCACGAGTTGCGTACCGTACTTTATCTACGATTGTTAGATTTAAATAATAAATACAGAAAAAACATAAACTTGCTGTATGTAAGTTCGTATCTCTTCTCTTGATAAAGATGGCATTAATCTTGAGTTGTATTTTTTGCCGAATTAATTATTTCTGGAGGAGTATTATTCTCTACATTTTCGTCAAAGCCACTTGATGCATTTATTGTTTTTATCTAAAGACTCGATTAAACAGTTACTTTAATAAAATAATAGCAAATAAGTTTTGTTAAATGTAAACAAACTCGCTAATCGTGCGTAAAGCTGAAGAATTCCTCTTCTTTACCGCGCTAGCGTGGAGCGTGGTAAAGAAGAGGAATTCTTCAGAACTATGAGACGCGCATGCGCAATGAATACAAGTACGTAAATAATCACTTTCTACGCATCTAAACAGAGATATAATGTTTATATTTCGTATCAATCGTAGATAAAAGATTTAATAGTGTTTGTTAGTTGAAGTGATTTCGGCAGTTGGTTATAGTAAGTCGGTCCGAGATAAGTGGCATGTCTTTGTTTCTTGTCCGTGTGGCATAGTGGAATAAGGGCAAAGCCAGCTTGTTGCGTTCTGGTACAGTAAGGACTTTCTACTAATAGTTTATCTTTCTTTTTAAAATAATAGATCAGAACAGCCTTTTTGAATAAGGAGTCTAGTGGTAAAATATTAAGTTCAGTAAATAGTTGTTTTGAAGGATATCGTCTAGGTTTTTTGTACGCAATCTTCAGTATAGTCCTTTGTACTACCACTACTGTATTTGTATTCTTGCATGCAGCACTACCCCAGGCTATTAAACAATAATTAAGGATAGATTCCGTCAAAGCATGATATACCAGTTTTAAAACTGATTTATCAGCGAAATCTCTTAGTCTGACAAAAGCGTACATAGTTCTTCTAACTTTTGAGACAACTGCACACTATAGCAATCCCAAAAATTACGATGCAAGAAGACGTCAAGCTTTGACAACGTACGCCGTTTACGGATACCCATACACTTGAAGACGCAGCTCTTAAGTGCGGTCTTTAAGTGTATGGCTGGCAACGGGGCGGTTCAGTCAAGCCAGAGGGATATTTAGCCAAATGTACTTTGGGAGAAAGGAATTCCCCTTAATTTCGTATATCTAGTTTAGATTGTTACTCCCCCTTTTTTTATAGGGGTAGTAAAAGTCTAAATAAGTGGCGTAGTAATAGGACATTTCAGGCCTTTTAACATAAATTATAATTTTACGCATATAAACCCACTAGCAAAACCCTCAGTAGCCAAGATCAATTTCTTGATAGGTTCTGAGTTCTGATATTACCATTGGTAAGTAAAAGGAATCAATTCTTGAACTAGATCAGTATTTTACTTGAGGTCATTAATAAGAGAACAAATATTAAAGGTTATATATTTAAGGAAAAAAATAAAGGCTTGACTTTTCCACATCGGAAATTGCATATATTACGCTGTATTGTTTTTTCAATTCTCAAAAGTGCATAGTAATCCCAAAAATTACGATCGAAGTAGACGTCAAGCTTTGCCAACGTATACGGGTACGTTGGCAAAGGGATTGAGGCAGGTTGGCATAAGCATAAGCTGACAAAGAAAAAAAAAATAGCTGACCCGAAAATATGTATGCGGGGTAGATTGGCACACTTCACGTACCTCTCCCATCCAGTCCCGTGCTTGTTATGCCAACTAGCCCCAACAAGTGTCAACCGAAAAAAAAACTACGTTATTTTTGCTCACAACACCCCAGTGATAAATCAAGAACATACAATCATTAGTGTATGCTCAAAAGGACTACTGCCGCTAAACTAGCAGGTGTGTTACTAACCAGTGCAAGAACTGCAGAAGGATGGGGTACCCATCACCAACGCATAAGAGCGTAAAAGGTTAAGGTTAAAACTGTGCTCGTCGATTCGACTACCATTAGCATTTAAGAGTTAAGGATATAGGTGACAATATAAAAAACTTTCAAAACATGTGGAAGGAAAACCAATAGGTACAGAAAGTTAAAACTTATATTGATAAGAATGTACTAAATTTAATAAAAATGTACTAAATATAACTTACCACCCAAATTTCATTAAAAGCGGACGAGTAGTTTTTAAGATAATGCTAGTTCTTACATAAGTTGGACCGTGGGTAACTTGAGTTACCTCCATCAGCAAGCTTGGAAGCAATATATTTTATCTGCAGAAAGGAGAAAAAGTTACGTGTTCGTTGTTCATTTTAATTACAGGGAGTAAAGTAAGACTTTTCTTAACTGAAAAAATAAATACTCAAAACTATTAAGATAAAGTAAAGCAAGGAGAAAAAGAAGGATTGCCAACTTAATTATTTTGTAAGTAGTAGAGAATAAATAACTCATGTAATGAAGTTGTTGAAATAAGTGGGCAACACTGCATTTTAGCCCTCATTTATGAGTTGTGCTGATCTATGATCATTGATTTGTAAAACGTGCCCCCCCCCCCTCTATCTCGCTTATGTGAAGTGCAAAAAATCTGAAAAAATTCCTGAACAATCTTTGACCAAAAGTAAAGATACCACTTTTTGGAAATTTCGAAAAAAATATTAGTTTATTTTTTATTGACAAAATACGTTTTTTTATAACTATGATCTTATAGATGTATTTATATGGTTGTAGTCCGATTTAGTACTAAAAAAAAATACTTTATCAGAAGTTTGTTTATGTGTTTTGAGAATATCAGACCCATAGGATAGTTCAAAGTAGCTTTTTAGCATTTTAAAAAACACCATCAATAGGGTAATACTTAAACTATACAGGGCTGCCTACGGACCCTCGCTGTGTGCTGACTAGCACATACTTGACCTGTTTATTTAACCTCTCTAGTCATAATTAAGTTTCGACAAGACCCATATTTACAATCTTCATTTTGACGGGTTTCAAATTTATGATTTATGACAGAAAATTTAAAAACGTAGTATATACTTTTATTCTCATTTTTAATTTATATAAATAGTTCTTTTTATCTTGTAATTATTTATTTTCTGCTATTACTTGTATGACTTTTCTCCCTTCTGAAGATCTATATTGTACCTACCTCAGGTGTTGAGTGCTATGATTTGCGATTTAGCTTTATTCCTCCAGCAACGCCTCAAAAATTACAAAGCCTAATCCCCTCGGTTACGTCTCTGGATATAGGGACCGTGGTTTAATCGATTCCACCTCGAGAAAAATTTAGTCATACAGGAGAAAATAGTTTACATTACTGGATTAGTGAATAAATAACTATTAAATATAGTTTTTTGCTTCTGAGTTTACCGTAGGCAACGGAAGCTATGTGACTGTTCTGAAGAACAAAAAATATTTGATGTTTCCGATTTCAAAAATTCTAAGACAAAAAATCCGTTTTAGACAAAAGGGAACATTTTAGTCGCTCAATTATTGTAACTCAACATATCTTAAAAACTACTCGTCCGATTTTAATTAAATTTTAATGGTAGATAATGATTAGCAACAAACATGTAAATTGACAAATGTGACTTTAGTGACTCTGAAACTTAGCGTCTTACTGATAAAACAGAGGGTTTTAGAAGCTGAATGCCAACGTGCCCCGCTCTCCTATTGCGGAAGATGTAGAAAGTTAGATAGAATATTATTTCTTATCCTTACCTTCAAACTGCACACAGTTTGATATTAAAAATAGAGACAGAAGTGAAAATATTTAAAATAGTTACTTGCGCTCGATATTGTACAGAGATATAACAAATAATGTCTCAGCAAAATCAAAATATAATATCCTTGTTTTTATATTGAGAGACTTATTTTTATATTGAATAAAAACAATTTACTTTTTGAGTGCCTGATGGAAATAGAACCAGCGAGGGCATCCAACTTTTTCATTAGATTATATTAATTGAACATCAAGGTAGATTTTATACATATATTTTTGGTTGGAAGAGGAAACCCCCCCCCCCCTCAACGACAGACAGGTAAAATATCCGTATTAGTCCACTTAAGTTGGTTCAATTTAATTTAGTGTTATATATAGTGTATTTAAAAGTGTTTTAAATTAAAGAAGCATAACAACAATCAATACAAGCAAAAAACAATATAAAGAAGCACCAAGATTTTTTCTAAAAGGATTTATCGAACTTTCAAAATGTGGTCATGGCTTAAAAATTTGATTTTTAATATGATTCTAGCTACGGAAGAAGACAAAACAGATTGAAAAGCTACTGCTTGACAAAATTTAGCTTAGCAGTAGTATTATAATATAATATAGTAATATATTTAGTGTAGCTTTACCACGAATCCCCTTTAAGAACACGATATTTCAAAGTTGTTGACCCTAGAAAACTACCATTAGGTGTTCGTATATTGTTACTATCAATACGTCACTGTGACTAATTGGATATCTTTTAAATTATACTATTTTTTAGTCTCTAAATATAGTAAGTTACTTAAAAAGTCAGAATTAATTTGGCTTAAAATAAATAATTAGACGATTCATGGACATTTTTAATAAAAAGTAGGTACATATTTCTACATTAATAAGTAGAGAAGCACAATTTTACTTTCAGGTATAACATCTATTTACAGTAATCTGTTTCAGTCAAATTTCTTACAAATAAGCTTTAGACCGGCAGCAATTTTTAGGGTCCGTAGGCAAAACCAAGGACCCTTATATTTTCCTGCGTGTCTGTCCGTCCGTCCTCTCACGGCTACACCTTTCGTCCGATCACTTTGAAATTTGGCATGTATGTGTCTTGTACCTGCCCATATATTTTAAAAATATAGCGACTTAAAAAAAATATTTTTCAAAAAAATTAGAGTAAAAAAACTTAAGGGTTAAAATTATTTTATTTTATTTCGACACCATGAGGGGTATCATATGAAAGGGTACGTCGAGCTGATTACAAAAATATGTAATTCTTTGGTTATAACTTTGATAGGGCGAGCGTAGGCGAGTTTGAAGCGGGTTTGAAACGTGCCCCCCCCCCCCTCTATCTCGCTTATGTGAAGTGCAAAAAATCTGAAACAATTCCTGAACATTCTTCGACCAAAAGTAAAGATACTACTTTTTTGAAATTTCGAAAAAATGTTATTTTATTTTTTATTGACAAAATACGTTTTTTTTTTTATAATTATGGTCTTTTCGATGTATTTATATGGTTTTAGTCCGGTTCAGTGGCAAAAAAATACTTTATCAGAGTGCGTTTTGAGAATATCAGACCCTTAGAATGGTTCAAAGTATGCTTTTTAGCATTTTAAAAAAACACTGTTTATACACTTTACAGTTAAACACTATATAGTGTGGCCTACGGACCCTCGCTGTGTACTGACTAGCACTCACTTGACCTGTTTATTATCAATTCAATACCTCACTTTGACGCATATGTAGTGTTTTAGGGTTAACTAACAACTGATTTTCGAGGATACCATTGTTTACCTTACAACGTTTCATTCGAGGAAGACACAAACTCCTGGATACGACTAAATTCAAGGAAATCTGTGATAAAAAGAGATCTGCATGGAATATTTTTAACTCAGGCAAAAAGTAAGAAGAAAAACGGATTCGAATGACCCTTTTTACAAAAAGCGTAAATTACAAAATGCGAACTTCTATTTAACCAGTCTGCACGTTTAAGCAGTTGACTAATTCATGTATCATTATGCCTGTCAACAACAGAACAAGAAGGTACACCTCATTAGACTAACAACTGGAATCTGTTAAAAGACTTAGTCAAACTGCATCAGCGTAAGCATGTCACTCACACTACAACGCACAACGTACACAATCCATGTTTCTGACAACTTCTGCATGGGTCACCAGTGATTAATCATGAGAGAGTCTATATTGCTTATTAATTAGATAGAATTAATCTAATTATGGATATATGTTCTATTTTTATAAAACTTAAAGCTATAAATTATTAGGTATAATGTATATCTTATAGTATACGAGTACATCTGAGGTAGACATATAGGCTGTAAAAAAGAAATTAAGTTACATTAATAATAGACTGCCAATTAGTGTGGCACATAGCTTCCTCGCATCTTATCACATACTTTATTCATTATATGCTTTTACAAAACATTATTGTCTTATTTGTTTAATTGTGTTCCCTGTTTTTTTTTTTACTACGTTTTTATTAGCTTGCTTTCTTGTTTGTTTGTCCGGTACAAATCTGGCAATCGATTTCTAACTAACTTCCCGAACAGCTAGACATTTGAAACTTTTAGCATAGCTCAGAACACGATGACAATGCATTATTTTAATGCTTTTAGCCATCTTTCAGCAGAATTTATTTGTTTTCAGCAAATTTTGCTGTATGGAAAGTTAGTTCAGAAAAAATCCGCAAGTTATTTTATTTGTTTTGACATATCCCATATTTACAATCTTCATTTTGACGAGTATCAAATTAGTGATTTTTATAAATAAGAGATAAACATTGAATGACAGCAAAACAAGAAATATATCGATTATATTATTTTTATTATTACGGTTGAGATTTGGTTTTGGGGAGATCCGTTGTAAAAAGATTTGTCCTTTTAAAGGTTTAAGATCAGCTCTCTAGTTGTCATTTATGTGAAGTAAATAAATTTGGATTTTTTTTTTTTTTCACTAACATATATTATATTATAACAATAACAATTATATTACCAACATTACATACGATTCAACAGAAAATTTAAAAGCATAGTATATAAAAAGTTCTCTTTATCTTGAAATTATTAATCTGTCAAAATGTTTTTGATTTTTACATAAATTAAAGTATCAATTTAGCAAAAGTTATAGAGCCTCGAGAGGTTCATATTAATCTGGGGCTATCTGCGAGTTAGTTTCGATAAACTATAAAAGTTTCATATAAATCAGATAAGTACTTTTGAAGCTATAGGTGTAAATAAATGTATAAATAACGTAATGTAATAAATGTTCCCTGATGTCTAAAACGGATTTCTGTCTCGGAATTTTTGAAATAGGAACAAAATATTTTATCTACTCACGGCAGCAAAATTAGGCATTGTTGTACTGTTTTCAATCTGCAAAATGTCATTTTTCTTGATTCTTTTGTAACAAGTCAAAAAAACACGCAGCAAAATATTAAAGTGTCAGCAAAAGTTCAAAGTGTCAGCAAAATAACAAACAGGCTGCCAAATTTTAAGAAAAAGTTACTACATCTCAGGTTATGAACACTCCCACATTGTTCATTTTTGTATTTTTAAGCGTTATATTCTGCTAAATATTTATATGTTTTTTGAAATTACTTTTAAATATTATAATAATAAAACTAATATTATTATTTTACAGTCATTATTTTTAAAAAATCGCTAAACATTGAGATAAATAACAGCTGTTAATAAAAAAGTGGCAACACTGATTGTTTTGTCTTTGTTTTGTTTTAACTTTCGAGTCATTACACTTACTCAAACTTTCGAGCCATCAATTCGATTTTTACAACTTTACAACTTTCATTGCTTTGAATCTTTTATCTATCAAAAAAAGATAATTTAATAGTTTTCATTTTATTTCGTTATTATTTTGATAAATTTGTAAATTAGGTTTTTAAAGTTTAAATAAAAATATAGATCATAATGTTGTGCAAGACGTTGAAGACTTGTTTGATAACACGCCACCCGAAATTGAAAATATTGCAATATCATACAAGGAAAGTTTATTGCCCTCTAAATCAGGTACTAAAATCTTTAGTGTAATTTTTCTGCCGTTAGTAGATAAAATATTGTATGTAACTATGCAGCAAAGGAAACATTCCTGACTCGTTTAAAGATAACCTGCTTCGGTTACACCTCAGCAGGTAATTAACGTTTTCCTGCCTCGGCTTCGCCTCGTCATTCAAAATGTAATTTTTCTGACTTGGCTTCGCCTCGTCAGTAAAATAGTAAATTTCCTGCCTCGGCTTCGCCTCAGCAGTAAATTTGTTTAGCCTATCCTCGCCTTCGGCTCGGAACTAAAACTTGAAAAACTTGTCAGCAAAATTCCATTTTGCTGCCTAGTGACATAAATAACTATTTGTTCTTCAGAACGATCACGTAACTTCCGTTACTTTCGGTAAGCTCGGAAGAAGAATAATTTGAGAGTCTATGAAATAGACTCACTTGACCTCACATGATTCCTAAGATAACCTCTTTAGACGCTCCTACATCTAACAAAGGTGCGAAGGTAAGTGTGGTCTTATTAACTGGTGAACCTTTTTAGTGGTTCACAGAAATTGACAGTAATGTAGTAATAATTATCCTTAGCGCAACAACACGTGGCTTAGTCCTGCTAAAGGGCTTATACAATATTACTTATGGAAAACCCGGGGTTTACATGCCACTCCATAGAATGTATAAAGGGGCGGGCACGAATTGGACAACTTTTACCTGCTCTGGTTAATCCTCGAGCTCGAATTGGACAACTTTTTAGAAGCAGCCCCCTTGGGACGAGCACGAACTGGACAACTTTCGCATTTTATAACTATCGCACAACTATCGCACTTTTCTTATGACTCGATAGTTAAAAATATAGTCAGCGAAACTGTTTACGGTTTTATCACTGAAACGACTGTTACTCCGATTTTGTTATAACTGAAAATACAAATGTTTTACATTTTTAATCCGAAAAAAACTAACTCTGTGGCGCAACAGCCCATGGAGGCCTACATTTTGGCAAAATATAGGCATAGTAAGAGGGCTAAAAAAATAGACAATAAAAACGTCATCAACCACATTTAAACAAAAAACATATTTGTTTATTTATCTATAGTACATAGTGAAAAATATAATTATACAGCAAAAAACGCTCTTTCTAATAATTAATTATGCGGTGGCTTTTCATTTTTTTCCCATGAAGCCAGTTCAGATAATTTAACGTTTTGATAAATGACGTCGGATAATATGAATAATAATCGATAATAGATCAATAATAATAGATAATAATAATCTAATGTATATAATAAAATAATTAAACAAACAAATATTGCATATGGTAAGGGAGGGGGGGGGGGGGGGGGGCGGCCGAGCATCACCCGGACGCAGGCGGCTATGAAGCTAGGACCGGCCCTGCCATTAAAATATAGAAACTAATAGTATGGTGAACAAGGCACCGTGATGAAAATTGAGAATCTATCACGTCGTCTACACGGTGATAGTTGCCGCGATAATTGCTATCATGACAGCAACTATCGCGGCAACCATCACCGTATAAATGGGGCTTTACACGCTATCGCATGCCACTCTCTACCTGGTGCTGAAAGTTGTCCAGTTCGTGCTCAGGGATTAGTGGACCCTTTTATGACCCTTCCTTATGGTTAGAAAAGTTGTCCAGTTCGTGCCCAGCCGAATAAAGTGTAGATATAATAGGCATTCGTAAAAAGGATAGACGCCAGTTCACCAAAGTAGCTATCCTTTTATATGGGGATGTTAGGTGTACACAGAGTGTAGGGAACTTTTTCTGGAGTCGGAAATCGAATTTCAAATCCCCTGCTTCCAAAGCACGAACTACCAGGGACCACCTCTAACTGAATTGACAGAATTGACTAAATGTATTTCATGGGCTCAAAATGTTATTTAGCAGTCACTGGTTTAAAAAGTGTTGACGGGTGCCACCCGTTGACAGAATATCAAGCCACTTCAATACTAAATATCACAACAGCTAACCTAACCTACTGGAATGATTACGCATTTAAAATAATTTAAGCGAGCGTACCTAAGCGAGTTTCTTACATTCAACAAAATATGCATCCTTTCTGTCTGTCAGTAACGTTTACAGTCATATACGATACCTTAAGTACAACTAGACTGATTTAGTTGAAATTAAGTAAGCATGTCCCTTTTACTAATTCTCAGGCTAAGTTCGTTGGACAGCGTTATTCGTCGAAGCGTTCACGCGCAGCGCTCGCGTGTACGTGAGCTTCAAATGTAAGATTGGAATTTCAGGTCGGGAAAAGATTCTATCATTATCTAATCGATGAAATGAACATTCTTTTTTTTCAAATACATTTTTTTGTAAAACCACAGCAGCGACATCGCTATGAAGTGATAAAGATTGCTAAAAATGATTGAAAAATTGAGCCTAAACATTTATATTAGAGTAAACAACGTTTTTACCGATATCTTACGTTCTAACGTAATGATTTTAATAATACGTCATATACATCGTCTAAAATAAAATTTCAACTTGATAATTGAAGCGAGCGTAAGCTAGCTTCTTACATTCAACAAACTATGCATCTTGTCTGTCTGTCTGTCAGTAACGTTTACGCGTGTGACGATAACTTGAGTAATAGTTAACAGATTTAGTTGAAATTTAGTATACATGATCCTCTTACTAATACTCAGGCTAAGTTCGTTGGACAGCGTGATCCGTCCAAGAGTTCGCGCACAACGCTCGTGTAAACGAGAGGTACAAAAATTAAATTGGAATTTCAGGACGGGAAAAGATTCTATCATCATCTATTCGCTGAGAAGAACATTTTTTTTAAATAACATTTTTTAGTAAAACCAACAGCGACACCGCTATGAATTAATAAAGATCGCTAAAACTATTAAAGCGGACCTAAACGTTTATAATAGAGAAAACAACCTTTTCACCGATAACTTACGTTCTAACGTAACGATTTTAATAAAACTTCATATACACCATCTAATGCACAATTGAATCAAGCATGCAAAATTTCAATTTGATACATGCACTAGTTTTTTTGTAGCAAAGAGATACATTTTATAATAATTGAAAAGGAGATGTGTGGTAAAAGGAATAGTAAGAATGCGGGGTAGTTCCCTTACTACTAGCCGCTGTACTACTATCATGCCCTGTATCTATCAACTCATCATGATTCATGATTATCTATTTTTTCAATAATCAATACATATTGATTACTATATGCTCGCTTCAATGATAGAGCCACGCGATGCCTAGTACTAGAAGTTTTTGAGTAGTGAAGAGACACATTTTATAATAGTTGAAATGAAGATGGAAATGAAGATTAGGAATATGTAGAAAGGAACTCTTCTTCCTCACTACACGGCTCTCAATTACAATAATTTTCTTTAAGTACCAACTCGTCATGAGTAACTATTTTCTTAATATTTAAAATGTTTTGCATTTACGCTCGCTTTAATGATAGAGCCACGGGATGCCTAGTATAATATATTTAAATTACTCTCGCTTTAATGATAGAACATTAGCCTAGTTTAATGTTTTATCAATCTCTAAAACATGTTTCAACATTAGTTTGTTAAGGAAGGGATAGTTTTTTCACTTAAGTAGATGCTGACAAAGGGGATTTAAATGCTTGAAAAGAAGCTGTTATGTTGAGAGACGGTGCTATGTTGCCCTAGCTTATATTATGACCATATCCTTATATGTCAGTATGTTTATGCTGTCAAGCATTCACAAAGCCTCTAAGCCTATCAAGAGGGTCTAGTTGCCTACTCAAGCTCTAAGCTCTGCTTATACTTTACAAGACATCATCTAACATTGACTTGTTGCTCCCACTATAAAATACATTTACAACACCTTGTACAGAAACATATAACGATAAAGTAACTATTTCTTCTATTCTCTACGTTATGAATAAATGCAAAATTGATGAATTTACCACTTATCTTTTGTATAATTAATTCACTTGTAACAAATCACTAATTACAGCAGGTTATTATTGTGAATTACACTCTTAAGATTCTAAATGAATGAACAAGACTGCACCTTGTGATTGAACAATACTTATTGTTGCAACATGATATTATTCTCTCACATACATAAAGAAGCTCTTAGGTTATGAAGGGTGATGCTATGTTGTTGTCTTAGCTTATATTTAAGACTATATCCTAGTATGCCACAAAGGAGAAAAACACAGTCGTGGATCAGCCTTATACAGGGTGGTCCAAAAGTCTCCCCCCCCCCCCTCTTAACTTTTGAACGGTTTGAGATAAATTAATGAAACTTGGAGGATCTCTACCATGCAAAGGGAAGTTTGTTTTCATGCAATCACCCACTAGGGGCAACCACCCACTTTGCCCCCAGGCCACACAACTTCAAAATTTCAAATTGGAGTGTATATATTTTTTTAGCATATTTGGATTCTACAGTGAAAAATAATAAACTTTTACTTGAAACTATTTTCTCTATCTCCAATATTTTGCCCCCCAGGGGGGCAAAGATAGCAAAATAACCCGATAATACGTTGTAAAATCTAAACGGTTAGAGATAAATTAATTAAACTTAGGGGATCTTTACCATGTAAAGGGAAGTTTGTTTTCATGCAATCGCGCAGTAGGGGCAACCTCCCATTTTGCCCCCAGACCATCTAACTTTAAAATTTTAACCTGGAATGTATATTTTTGATAGCAGATTTAGATTCTACGGTAAAAAATAAAAATATTTTATTTTAAACTTTTTTTTCTATCTCCAATATTTTGCCCCTATAGGGGGGGGGGGGGGGGGGCAAAGGTATAAAAATGGTAGATTTCAGCGTCTGGGGGCAAAATGGTGGTTGCCCCTAGTACGCGAGTGGATTATTACACACTTCCCTTTACATGGTACAGATCCACCAAGTTCCATTACTTTATTTCAAACCGTTTAGATTTTATAACGATCTAAGTGTTACTTTATTACTATTTCGGAAGGGTTATTTCGCTATCTTTGCCCCCCTGTAGGGGGCAAAATATTGGAGATAGAAAAAATAGTTTTAAGTAAAAAGTTTATTATTTTTCGCTGTAGAATCCAAATATGCTATCAAAAATAGACATTCCAATTTGAAATTCTGAAGTTGGGCGGCCTGGGGGCAAAGTGGGTGGTTGCCCCTAGTGGGTGATTGCATGAAAACAAACTTCCCTTTGCATGGTAGAGATCCCCCAAGTTTCATTAATTTATCTCAAACCGTTCAAAAGTTAAAAGGGGGGGGGGGACTTTTGGACCACCATGTATAGTTAAAATGTTGTTAGTTATATACTTCATACCTATGGGTCCAGTATACAACGAGAAATAGGCTGGAAAATGTGTGCCGTAATACTAAGGAACTGGGGACCGAGTGCCCATGGTGCTCGAAAGAAAGATCAAAAATCTTAATAACCCCCCTCCATCTTGGACTAATTTTTCTTATCTCACCATCCCCTACAAGGGGGCATATCGATGGCACGGTTTAGACTCGGTTTTGGCGAGATCATTAGTACAGAAAATTGTGCTTTTATGTATTAAAAATAAATACCGTGGACGAAAATTTAATAAGTTAATTAAATCTATTTAAATAAAAAAACAACGTCTCTCCACTAATAATTTAAATAAAAAGCGGATATATATGCAGTTACTAGTAGAGTTTTTATTTCTACAAAACATTTTAAAGTCAAATTACCTACGTAATTGTTATTAAAAAACATATTATAATGATATTTTCAATAAATCAGTCCGTAAGTAAATTAAACATATGTACAGTATTTTTTATAAAACTTGATCCACACCAACAAAAAATTACGTTTTGCGGTCTGTGATAAACGCTCTGACACAAAATTTATTGACTGTTTGTGGTAATTTTTTGTCGTAAATATTTTCTCTGCACAATAAATTCTACACAGAACGGAAATATTCATCGGTGTAGACCTTTAGATTAATTTATCTACTATAAAGCAGTCATAAGTACCAAAACAAAACTTAAAAGGATGGCAGTGTTGATCAGACAAAATAAATAAATAAATAACCTATAATTTATAAACGTTTGACAGATATAAATTACGTACGAACAGAGAAATGAATTACCTACGTGAATTGATTCGATTACGAAGATACAATCTTTACTTTAGGGAAATAAAGAAACAATTCTTGGATATTGCTCGAGTCCTTATTTCCCACAAGACTTCAGCAAATACCTTCTTTTTACAGATACAAAGAAAAATAAATTCGATTCAAGTTCTCCTTTCCATCCAATCCCTCACAACCAAGAAATACTTGTTATTAAATTACTAGGGGCTCCACTCTCAACTCACTTCGCTCAAAAACCTCCGAAAAGCGGCTGCTGCGCGGACACACCCTAGAAACTTTACTGCTTAATTTAGTTGCTTATTAGGGAAATTAATCCATGTATTTGAAGTACTAATTTTTAATTATAATTATTTTCTTTTCATCATTCATTCAATAAATTATAACTATGATTGAATAAAAACTATTTTAAAAATAGTGTGTCATATAGCATCCTTGCATCCAATTTTCTATACTATAATGATTTTATGCTTTTAAAACCTATTTATTATTGTCAAATTTATTTAAATCCTCCCACCCCTTTAATACCTGTCATTTTTTTTGATTTTATACATGATTGTGGCTAATTTCGAACCATATAAATTTCATGAAAGTGAAATAATTATTTTTAAAGGTATAGATGTAAAAATAAATGTATTTTTGAGCACTTGAGTAAGAGATGCAAATGGGTACAGAAGGTTGAAACGTATATGGTGTCAACAATGGGCTTAATCATATTAACCTATCATTCAAATTACATTAAAATCGGACGAGTAGTTAATAAAATATATTTTGGTTTGCAAAAATTGACTATAAGAGAGAAATGGAACCAGAAATGTCCCCTGATGTCTGAAATTGATTTCTGTCTTGAAATTGTTGAAATTGGTTCTTTCTTCAGAAGGATCACATAGCGGTACTCTTTTACTTTGTTACCCGTCATAACAGAAAAAGAAAGTGAAAGAGGTGAACAAAACAAAGAACTACTGAACAAAGTAAAAGAGGCGCACCTAAATGTATTTTTTACTTTGTTACCCATCATATCAGAAAAGAAAGTGAAAGAGGCGAACAAAACAAAGAACTACTGAACAAAGTAAAAGAGGCGCACCTAAATGTATCTTTTACTGTGTTACCCATCATAACAGAAAAGAAATTGAAAGAGGCGAACAAAACAAAGAACTACTGAACAAAGTAAAAGAGGCGCACCTAAATGTATCTTTTACTTTGTTACCCAGCATAACAGAAAAGAAAGTGAAAGAGGCGAACAATAAAAAAAACTACTGAACAAAGTAAAAGAGGCGCACCTAAATGTATCTTTTACTTTGTTGCCCTCCTCCTTCTGTATTGTTATCTATAAACTGTTGAAAAGTATGATAGGTAACAAAGTTAATAACTATTAAGACAAAGGGATATTTAGTCCAATATACTTTGGGACAAAGGAATATCACACTTTTGAACATATTATTCCAAAATAAATATGGTGGGTAACAAAGAGTGCCCATATATCTTACGTTATCTTCGGTAAGGTCGAAAGCAAGAATCTAAAAATATTATTTTCACGATTATGTTATAAAAAAAATCATACTTGCGTTATTATGATTCTTTCTATTCTGTTATCATTTTCGTGGTGGATCCACTGTGTAGAGAAAGTTTGAAAAGACTGCTGTATTGTATAGTTTAAACTTGAACCAATAGAACTAAAGTATCTCTCCCCCCCCCCCCCCCCTAAAACACGTGTACCACATACCAATAAACAGAAATAGACGCTTTCTAACTCATCATGTGGTATCATTTAACAACAACAAAAAAAAAAAAAAAAAAGATAAAGCTAAACGGTTTAAAACATGCCATACTATCATTACCGTAAGGTGTAAAGATCACATTTATGACTCTAATAGTCATCTATTTTTACAACCCTTATACCATTAAGGATTTTATTTGAAAACGGTTTTAGCATTTTAACATGTCACGAGCAAAAAACAATGTAAATTAAAGAAGAGCATGACGAGATACAATGTTAGTTAAAGCATGTTCACTGTCCTTTAGTGTAGACTTGGAATGAGACATGTTTTTAAAATTGGTTTTGTCAGCATAAAAGATAATATTAAAACCACAAAATATTTAAACGGAAACGCCCAAAAATCTTTTAATAAAGATGAAAAAGTGATAATACTGTGGACGCCGCTTAGTGTTATTACGGTTAATGTTATCAACCGTTTAGTGTGATCCATTTAGCTTGGCCCACCCATTTTAAATGCATTAAAAAATGTCTGTTTATTGTTACCAATATTTTGCACGCAAAATGTTGATTTTTTTTGTCAAAATCACAAGCCTTTCCACAAATCTTATATATTTTTGCAATCTACTTTTCAATACCTTTCATTTGATCCCAGCTCAAAATTTAAAATATTATTTTCCTCGTGATTTGAATTATCCGCTCGTTTGGATTCCCAGTTAATCAGATCGAATTGCTATTCTTATTTTTCCAATGGCCCAGCAGACCGCAAATATTACATATTTAGGTACATAGTAACAGCACAAATATAGTATTAGGGGGGGGGGGACACGCATTTAGAGGTTTTTTGGCAAAGTGGCATGCAAAATTTAATATTTTCACAAGTTTTATATATTTTTGTAATCTACTCTTTAAAACCTTTCATTCAAAAATTCAAAATTTAAAAACAATATTTTTTTTGGGGTGACATGAATTATCCACCATTTTGGATTTGAAAAGCTAATAATTTTGAGTTCTCTTTTTTTTCCTGTGTGCGCGTCAAAACGATCTTTAATATTGCAAAGTTTCATGTTTGTATATCTCTTGATTCAAAAGTTATTGGAACCGTACAGAGTGACAGACAGACACAATAACGAAACTATTTTTGTGATTTTTCCAACGAAACCCTTAAAAAGGAAAATAATAAAATTAGTTATGTATAAAAAAGAAAAGATCATTAAATTTTTCAAATTTCAAAGGGACTGATACACTAATATATGCCTTGCTAAAAAAATCCGTAAACCGTCTAGTGTGAAAGAGGTCATGGCGTTCATAATTTTACTGCCAATGAATCAAATCTTCCACAGTAGAAGGGGCCTAAGTGTTAGACATTTATCATGGGAACACTCAAGACAAATAGATTGACTTCTTAGAACTAGATTGACTTGCTAGTTCAGGGTAACCCAATTAATTAAATAAAGTTAAGGAAATGCACAAGATCAGCAAGTTTCTAACAAGTCCTTGTTAAGCCAAGGTAATCAAGAACACTAACAAGCCAAAGCAGAAACCTCTGTCCAAGAAATCAACAGAGACTTCTGGCTCAGCTCAAATAATTGGATCTAAGATGCAGGCATGAAAATGCAAGAACAAGTTTGGATACTTGTTAACATTATATCATGTTATTACTTTAGCACTAGAAACAGACAAAATATACTTACTACAATACAGTCTATTGGGGTCTAACTACTCCTGATTATAACTAAAAGAGTGTTGGTTGAGAAACATTTTTATGATTATGAGAGCTTTTATAAGATACGAATTACTTAATTTTTTGTTTGCTTTTAAAAGACCTCCTGACTAAAGGCCCGGTCAAAGGGTAAGCGGACAGTGTGTCACTGTCGCGGACTGGGTGGTCAAGCAGAAAGCGGACAAAGTAATGCGTGGTTTCTACAACTCGTGTTCTTTTTTGTTTTATCAGCATGTCTAGCAGTTCCTCCGAATAAGTAGAATTGCTTTTTCTCTTCGGTTTGAGGGAAGTAACACCAAAAAGAAAATGGTTACATGAAATAAATGAAAAAAGAAAGGAGATGGGCGAGTTTCACCGTCAACGCTGTGAATTGAGTTCATTGGAAGACTGATTATACTCATATCTTCGAATGTCTGAAGAACAATTTTAGAAGTTACATACTCTCCTAGAACTTAAAATATTGATCTGAGAAGATAAAGAAGAAGAAAATTAGTCCAAGTGACGGATATCATAGAAAAAAAGCAATTCTGAACAAAATAAATCAATTGATCAGCAGAATCCAGCCTGCCGCAAACTCTCTGGAAAAACAACTGCAAATCTTACATTCAAAGGACAGCCACCAATATTACAGACCACAGGGTCCGCTTCCTGTTTGACTGTTTTGAGAAAATACAATTTAAATCAAATTATAATTATTATTAACTACGGGAAACAGACAGTGAAAAATACACTCCAGCGCCGGGATCCCGGCGCTGGAGTGTATTTTTCACTGTCTGTTTCCCGTAGTTAATAATAATTATAATTTGATTTTAATTAAAATTTAACTTTCCGTAGTATGAAAACTACCAAAAACTTAAAAATTGAATTTGGAAAATACAACAGCTAATCTGACCGCCGCGTACAGCCGCCTTCTATTTGACCAGGATGAAGCAATATTACAGTCCGCTTTCTGTTTGACCAGGATGATGCAATAACATATTCTGCTTCCTTTTTGACCAGGATGATGCTATATTACAGTCCGCTTTCTGTTTGACCAGGATGATGCAATATCATATTCTGCTTCCTTTTTGACCAGGATGATGCTATATTACAATCCACTTCCTGCTTGACCGAGCCTTAACTATTCAGAAAAAATTATTTTACCTCAAAATGGAGCTTTTAACAAAATTTATTGGGCAGATAAAGCAATCTAATTCTTTTTTCTTTTGTTACAAAAAGAAAAATGGACACCTATTTTAATTTGCGAAAATTAGATTCTAAACTTGACCAGATTATTTTGCAAATTATCTCCCACTTAAATTGAAGATCTACCAAACATGAAAACATTGTTCTAAACATCCAAGCATTGAATATTTCAAGCATAAAATTGATTTACAAAGTCAAATTTACTCTTCGAAAAGTGAGAATATTTATACATGTGTAATTTCCACAAAATATACTAAGAACTAAATGAATTTTCAAATTACTAAGTGAAACTAATTTGAAAGAAATCCACCATTTTTTTAGATAAGAAATTAGTTTTATTTTATTAGATATTAAGAATAAGTAATTAAAACAAGGAATATATTATCGGAACTATAATTTTCCTGTAAAATAGTTTTCTTTGTGTTTAAAACTAATTACAGGAAAGGAAGAGATAAGGGCAAAAGCAAGTCTCAGGATGCACAACTGCATTACTAAAGACTTAGTAAAGTTACCAACATTAAGTGCATAAAGTATTAAATTAATTGTTAAATATAATTTATGAAAATTCTTAAAATAGATCTATGTAAAGGTAGAGCACCTCTAGAACCAAAATCCAAACTATTTTAAAGAGATTAAATTTATATTTTAAGGATTGTCATTCGATATAGTTAGGTATAATAGAGATCCTTTCAGATACTTCCTTCCTGCAATGACCTAACTCTCTTGTCGATCGGACCTTAAATAATAAAATTATTGAGGAGCTTATCATCAAAGACGGACATGACGGCATTTCCAAATTTTACAGGAATGCCGAAAACTGTAGCTTAAAGTCTGCAGGTACTAACTGTGACATTTTTTACAAGCTTTTATTTAACTTGCAATGTATGTATGTTTGTTTGGGTCAAATCTTGCAACTGAATTTTAAAGCAGTTATCCTCAACCGATTGAATTGAAATTTTGCATTATACGTTTAGTTTTGATGACAATGCCAAACGCCAAGCAAGCGAGTCATCGCTCGAATAGTCGTGCTGAGTGAAGTCATTCTAAATTCAATATGGCGGGCAGTTCAAGATGGCGGAATAATTATGTTTTGAGCACGCCCATGATATGGGTTTCAAATGAAAGGGTTTGCTGAGAAGAATACGAATAAAAGTTTGTTTTTTAAAATATTTCTTTTTATTATCAACTTATTACAATCTTTTATTAAACTTGCAATGTTTGTATGTATGACGGGTCAAATCTTGTAACTGAATTTTAAAGCCAATAATCCTTAACCGATTGAATTAAAATTTTGCATACAGATTTAGTTTAGATGACAATGCATGGTTAGTTAGGTAAAGTCATTCAAAATCCAATATGGCGGGCAGCCCATGTTGGCGGGCAGCCCAAGATGGCGGACTAGTTATTTTTTTAAGCACGCCTATGATATGGGTATCGAATAAAAGTTTGTTTTTAAAACTGTTTTTGTACTATTCATTTTTTTTGCTTCTTCTTAATATACTAAAATAAACTTGATTACTAAGAAATATGGCAAGTATAAAAGAAAAATCTGAATTCATTGGATATTTTAGCCGCAATATTGAGTTAAAAAGTCGAATGTCAACTTTTGAAACAAAAACCAGGTTTCTGAACCGAAGCGACGCCCGTCATCTTGAACCTCAATTTTTCGCTTTTGAAGCCAAAGTTCATCCTGGATTTTAGCAACATGAAATTGATTTAACTAGAATACAGCCTCCTGATTGGCTCTTGTAAATTACCTTTACTTTTGAAGCGAAAACATTGTCGATTTTAAGCAAAACTGAAAATATAATTTTGTATTTTTACTCCTTTTTTCAAGCCGGATCTGGTAAAAGTGATAGCAGAATCTGATAAAGCAGCCAAAACTATACAGGAAACAATGGATTACTGAAATAAGGTCTTACGTCTATCTTTGATGCTAGGCTCCTCAAATATGCAATCTGATTAAAGTAACATCTAGTCGATGAAGTGAACCAAAAAAAAGAAAGAAAGAAAAACGAAAGTTTAATAAACTCAAAGTTAAGAGAATAATGGAATACTGCAGAAGAATCCAAAGATAAAACACCATCAGGTTAAATCAAAGAAATTTATGGTTGCTCTTCTACCAGAGAGCATTACAAGGAAAGGCCTCAGTGTAATAAGTGTCAGATACGATAATTTATGATAACCGAAGGGGATTCTAATATCAGGAAATTGTAAACTCTTACAACATATTATCCAAAGCAACACTAGGGTTACATATTATATAGAGGCTTGATAAAGAACTGATATATAGCACGATCGCAATGCTATCACTATCCTAAATCTTATCCCTAAAGTAAACTGCAATACTACAGTTATTTTTAAGCTAAAGAATGCTGAAGCATCTGATTCTTTAAGATGGCTCTGTATAAAGTATCACTAGAGGTGGTTAGAGGTGGTTAGAGGAGGTTAGAGGTGGTTAGAGGTGGTTAGAGGTGGTTAGAGGTGGTTAGAGGTGGTTAGAGGTGGTTAGAGGTGGTTAGAGGTAGTACTTTCAACATAAAAGCTTCTCCTAAAAGTAATTCAGTATCAACTACTCTTGAACAAGAATTCTTTATAATCCAATACGTATTTTGGGATTGATGCAGCTGAGGGGAATTGTAATCGCTTGAAAACTGCCCTGACTCCGACAGATCTAAATCCTTTATACTTTATACGATATAGATTTATGTTAATACAATTAATTGTGTTGATTTAGATTTTATGGTATTTATTCATAATTAATAAGTAAGTAAGCTGGTAAAGGTTGTTAAGAAACAAAAAAAAAAAAAACACTGGTACTATTTTAATTGATTACAATCATTGATACTAATTCAACAATTGATCAAAATCATTGATACTATTTCAATTGATCACAATCATTGATCAAAATTCAACAATTGATCAAAATCATTGATACTAGTTCAATTAACCACAATCATTGTTATTGATACTAATTCAACAATTGATCACAATCATTGATACTAGTTCAACAATTGATTAAAATCATTGATACTAGTTCAATTGATCCCAATCATTGATTCTAGATCAATTGATCACAATTAACAATATACTAGTATATTGTTAATTGATCACAATTATCAATATACTAGTATATTGTCAAACCATAAGTAATAAAAATATAAGGGTACAAACCTGTTTTGACAAGTCTAGCTTGGGATACAGAGTTTTACAGAATAATGATTTCTAATCTTCATAAATGAGAGATGACACGTATATATGCACTTTTCATTTTTAAAGAAAAGTGATCAGTGTAAAGTGTAGTAGAAAAAATATGTAATATAATTTCTTTTGTATTTCAATTATTTAAATTACTTTTAAATGCACAGTAATTAATGTGCATGTCACAATATCGGACGTATGGGGTTCCCAGTAACTCATTGCTACCTTCTGCACTTGTCACGCAGGATGTTCCAAGTATTATACCTGACTACCATCGTCACATAAATGAGTACACGTGGTTAAGAAAGGTGACGTCTATCCTATTATGAATATCAATTATCCGGTTTATACATCTAATGAAGAGATGACATTAGCCCCATGTCATCCATTACATACATGTTTGTAAAAGCCCTTTGGCAGGCAAAATGCCACGTATTATTATTATTATTATTATTATTATTATTATTATCGTCTATAGATTGCAACATTAGAGTAGAATATGTTAACCTATTTAGCAAACGAGATAAGATTACATTTGGCATTGATCCTTTAGTTCCATTTATTGCTTCCGAGCTTACCGAAGGTAACGGAAGCTATGTGATCGTTCTGAAGAACGAAAAAATTTTAGGTCTCCGATTTCAAAAATTCCAAGACAGAAATCCATTTCAGACATCAGGGAACATTTTTGGTTCCGTGTCTGTCTGTCAATCTGTCGGTCCGTCGATCTGTCGTTCAATTTTTGCCTACCAACATATCTTAAAAACTGCACGTCCGATTTTAATGAAATTTAATAAAGATCACAATTAGCTCATTGTTGCTCCCATATAAGTTTCAACATTCTGCGCTTATTTGTTTCTCTTCCACATGCGAACAAACATACATTTATTTACACCTATATAGCTTTAAAAGTACTAATCTGATTTGCATGAAACTTTTATAGTTTATTCAAAGTAGTCCGCAGATATCCCTAGATTAATTTGAACCGTCTGAGCTCTTTAACTTTTTTTTATGAAAAATATCCAATCAATTTTGACAGATTAAAAAAACGGGGGAAACAATAATTAGACAAATTATACATTAATGGACTGTAAAAGTATAAAATCAATAATGTACGAGATAGGATGCGAGGAAACTATGTGTCACACCAATTGGCAGACTATTTAATCTTGCAATAAATATTCCCGCTAAAGAGAATGGTTACTGGGCTATCGCATCCCTCACGTAAGGCCTCTTAGGAGGAGTGTTGCAGCGACTGAAACTATTCTAGCCGCGCGATTCATAAATATAGGTCTCCTCTTAGCCAAATGAACGTAACCCTTTCCAATGACGCTGTTGTAGCCGCACGATTGAAGCGGCTCTAGTGAGGTGGCTCAGAGTCGTACGACTTGATTGCCTACTCAAGCAGTCTAACCACAATAGACGTCGCGGCTGCAAATCTTTTCCAGAAGTCTTTTTCCTGTTAGAAAAAATTGATATTGCAAAATTAATGGAGTTAGTACAAGAGCAACCACGTCTCTTTAACCCTCAACACGATGTATATATTTTGTTCTATTTATTTTATATTTATACGCATTTTAAAGGAAACAATTTTATTAAAATACATTTTTAAAACAAGCTTTTATTCATATTCTTCTCAGCAAACCCTTTCATTTGGTACCGATATCATGGACGTGCTTAAAAAATTCGCCATCTTGGGCTGTCCGCCATATTTAATTTAGAATGGCATCATTTAGCTAACCATGCATTGTCATCCAAACTAAACGTGTATGCAAAATTTCAATTAATTCGGTTGAGGATAACTGCTTTAAAATTGAGTTGCAAGATTTGACCCAAACATACATACATACAAACATTGCAAGTTAAATAAAAGCTTATAAAAATAGAACTGCTCTGAACTGTATTTGAAAGTAGGTATACAAATAATTTTTATTTCGATAAAATGACTTATCTGAGTCTTGGCCCCAGTTTTTTAACAGGATTGATAGGCTGCTTCACTTTACCACAAGACTGACTTATCAGTTCACTTTCAATGAGTGGCAAAACCCAATCGAACTGATCAGTTTTAAACGGAACAATTTCCTAAGCACAGAATTATGCATCAATAAATATCTCTGTGTAAGGATGTTTTGAAATCCCTCCGTGTCTCTCGACAACTACTCGTACATCAGAGGATTACTTGTTTTTTAACTGCTGTAGAAGTACAATTAGTAGCTCTTCTTCAAGAAGAGACGACGATGTCATCAACATTTCATCCATGAAGTTACTGATGCCACTAAGAATTGGATTTGAAGTTTAACAAAAGGCCCGAAGTCTACGAGCCACGCAGCTACAGCTGTACATCTAGAGTCACTTCAGTCGAAGAATTGACGTTCCCTCTTTAGACGATCAACTTGGAGTCAGCGTTGTTGTCAATATGCTGCCGTTGTTGAAGTCAATGTTTATCGTCTTTAGACGATCAACTTGGAGTCAGCGTTGTTGTCAATATGCTGCCGTTGTTGAAGTCAATGTTTATCGTCTGTGGATAGGTTGGTGGATGAAATTTTACGTTTGTCCACAGGTTGGAGTAAAATGAAATTAAAGTTGCACGTGGGGCGAGCCTCTTCGTAACGTAAATCATGATAATAACAAGGCATAACTATTCTTCACTCATAGTAAACCCATATAAACAAACTCGAACTAACTGTAGATTCGGTAGACAACTTTTTAAAAAGTAATGTCTGTGTTAAATGTTGTCATCTTGTTTGAAAAATATTACTACGTTTCCATGAGTTTTCAAAACGGTTTTGGTATTCAAAACCCCATGGAAACAGTGATTTCAAAACGTTTTGAGTTCAAGGTCACAACAGCAAATTTTTGGTTTTGTATTGAATCTTTTATGAACAAATGTCATGGAAACGGGTATTATACATTGAAAACAGAATTGAGTTATGCACAGTAGGTAAGATAGGCAAAACTTAACTATAACTAGTCTGGGAAGTTTATAGTAGAAACTTCTCTTCAGGGGTGTGGTGCTCCACGATGCACCCGCCCCTGAAGATGCTTCCAACAGTGGAAGCGAAACGTCGGATTTCACCGGAAACCCAAGCTGTTTAAAATATATTATATGTTGACAACCATAAGTTGATCGTCTATAAGCCGCTTAGTGCACTGTCAATACATGAATATCTGTACACTTATAAAATAACAATAATATTTTTATATTTTTATATTTATATTATAAAACTTCTAGTTGTTTTAGTCAATGAAGAACAAAAAAGTTGGAGCAATAGAAGTTATCTATAAGTGTAATGCCTGGGTTGTTATAATGATGATCCAATCTTATGTGGTTAAAATAATCTAAGAGAAAGCACTAAAAGAAATTATTTTTAATTGAAATAATAGTCAGATTTAAATTGCAATTATTTCCTCTCCATATTTCGTATGAACAAACTCTTACTAATATTGATAATTAATCAATTAAAAGATACAAAGGAAACTTTGTCTCTAATAAAACCAAAATATAAGTTGTTTACAAAGTATAAACACAAACAGCTGAAATTCCATTATCAGAATGTAACCAACTAAGAATTTATTGTTTATGATAATTATTAATGGCATTATAAATGCGAGACAATTATAAACTTCTTCAATCTTTACACAACTTTATCGTTCCAACTCTTAAAATTCGATTCAACGTTCTAAAACTTATTACTCATTCTCGAGCTCGGAAAACTTGTAAAAGGGCTTGAGAAACATTTTCCCCCAACTTCATAACTTATTCTTTTGGAGAATTTCCAGAAAGTATAACCCTCCAATCTAAATTTGATTGGCTAGACTATTTGGTAAAACCATGGAGCTATTTCTCTAGGTTTGTCATCCTTTAAGTATGTTTCTATTTTAAAATTCTTCTTTGATTAATGTGCGTAACAAATTTAGGGTGACATTTCATTGTATGCTTGTTTAGTTATTCTTTTTACTGGTCTTATATTACTTTGCTTTGTATGTTTCATCGCACGTTTCCGTTACCATGATTTTCAACCACTTCCCGTATTTCAATCTTCCCCAAATTTTGCACATGGAAAAAAAAAAAAAAAAAAAAAAAAAAAGTTATATTTTTTGCTTTTTAAGTTTCATCGCACACCTATTACCCCAATTTTGAACCACTTCCCGTCTTTCAATCTTCCCCAAATTTTGCACATGGAAACAATTGAGGTGAAGAATACAGAAACCAAAAAAATAGGTCTTATATTACTTAGCTTTTTAAATTTCATCGCACACCTATTACCCCAACTCCTGTATTACCAGTTCCAGTTCCACCAATTCAAGTCTTACCAGTTCCTGTATTTCAATTTTTTTTCCAAATTTTGCACATGGAAACAATTAAGGTGAAGAATACAGAAACCAAAAAAAAAAAAAAAAAAAATGGCGTCATATTTCTTTGTTGAAAATATGACCAGTTTTCAAAAATGGTATTTTTATATTAATTATTTTATGTTGCTATAAGTCAACTTTTTTTTCTTGGTCTATTTCGTAGAATACATCTCAACTAAATAAATTAACTATTATTAATTATGATGTAACTGTAAATATAATTTTAAGAAGCATTGTGATTATTCTGTAAAGCTCAAATTGTTTTAAGACTCCAAATTCAAACTTTCCTTAACTAAAATGCGTTTCAGATTTTACGCCACTTCTTACTTCTGGAAACTTGGCTCAAGAAATGGAGAATCAAAATGAATGAAAACAGAAGTGTCCATGTGACGTTTAGTTTCAGACATGGCATATGTGCACCAGTAACCCTAAACAAAATTCATATCTCTCACCTATCTCTAGTTCCATCCGCTAACTTGGTTTACACCTGGACCGTCGTTTGACCTGGGCACACCAAAAAAAATCTTCCCAATCTTTCACCAAAAGATCCTTTCCCAATATTTTCCCAGTAAAAAGCCCTCGAGAAAATATCCCCCAATGACAAGACTGGAACCGACGCTATAAAATTTTTCACAGACTTCTACAGCATACCTCTAAACTTAGCACACATAACAAATTACTCACAATTAAGCCCATAAGGTCATATATTGAACTCTGGGGTTGAACCAAGCGTTCCAATTCCTATCGTATCCAGTCCCTACAGTAATCCAAAATTCTAAGAAGAATAGTCCACGCTCCTTTCTATGTTTCTAACTTCACCCTTCACAACGACCTTAAAGTCCTCTTCGTCCATGAACTAGCCATATCCTGATACATATCCTTACTCCATCTTGACACCCCAATCCTTATTTTATCAATATCCTATCATTACCATTCATTCCCAGAAATCCTCCCCGACGTCTAAAGAGATAGTGAACACTTGATTTTTTGAGCAATGCCTAACTTCTAAATATATTATGTAATAATTCAAGCTAGTATCTGTGAGTACTGTTAATGGACAGTTCCTCACTTCAAGTCAACAGTCAACATCATGTCATTATAATAACATGCACCATTATTGCTTATAACATGAAATTATGTAGTTGCAATCTTCTAATAATAACTAAAAAAAGCAGTTGTTTTTCAACTGCTTATTGCTGAACAATAATTCCTTATATTAACAAAAAACATTAACCATAGTTGCTTCCGTCATCCTTCAATTCACACAGCCCTACCTCGCTCTATTCCCACCTTGTACTGTTAGTTTGTCATAAAAGTTTGTTATTGTTAGTTTGTCATAAAAGTTTGTTATTGTTAGTTTGTCATAAAAGTTTGTTATTGTTAGTTTGTCATAAAAGTTTGTTATTTAAGTTTGTTATTGTTAGTTTGTCATAAAAGTTTGTTATTGAGGTTTGTTATTGTTAGTTTGTCATAGAAGTTTGTTATTGTTAGTTTGTCATAAAAGATAGTTTATGAAAAGTTTGTAAAATAGTTAGCTTAGTACTAAGTTATCACACTATAACTACACTAAAGATAATATTATTATGTCGAAACACATTTGTATATTTTAATAAATAATTGTGGTAACAATTTTGTTGCGTACTTTCTACCAACCTCTTTAATCATAATTATAAAGTGGTACCACAAATTCTCAGTCAAAACAACCAATTACATAAAAGTGATTAATTTTAGAAATTTTGAAAATATCTTTCCTACAACTTTTACTCGATAAAATAAACCATAATCATCAAACTTTAATTATTTCACACAATTTTAATCAAACAATTTTCCGGGAAATATATATATATATAAATAAAAAAAACGATGGTAAAAGTTTTATCGGTTTTTGGTTATGGGCAAGTTTCTCCGTTAATACCTCGAGTCAGACCAAGCGTAAAATGGACTCAACAAGTTATAAACTTGATTATTCCATAATTAATGTTTAATCGCTTCCAAGTTTTACAATTTATCATATTATCTGGGATATGCGTTAAAAAGAGCGTGAACACTAAAGCCTTCCTTTACCAATCTTTTCCCAGTAAAAAACCCTCGAGAAAATATCCCCCAACAAATCATGAAAAAGTTCGAAATTAAATTTCTGGAATTTCAAACAGATTTTAGATTAGTATTCAATATATATTATAAACAACTAATCTTTTATTCAATTTTTAAAAGTTTTTGGTAGTATTCATACTACAGACCGTTTAAATTAAACATAAGAGCGAAGTAGATAAATTGGAATAAAAGTCCGGTGGGTGTAGTTTACGTTTTTATTGTCAGAGCTTTCGCTCAGGGAGCCTGAGCTTCATCAATGATCTACAAAATATGAAAATGAAAGTAATAACAATTGAAAAATATAAAAATTATTTTAAAATTTAAAAAAAAAACTAAAAGTAAGTAACAATAGTAAAGGAAAAACCTTACCAAATAAGGTTTAAAAATTAATTAAACTTAAAAATTAACAGCATTGTTGTAAAGTACGTTATTATAACTTTTGTTAAAAACTAAAATTATTAAACATATTTAACAAAAAACATAAAAATACTCAAGAAATGAAAAAATGGTATAATTTTAAAAATTTAAGATTACACATAATGTCTATTGGATTACCTATTTAGCCTACCTGTTTTTCCACACCTCACTCATTCACCTCAATAGACATTATGTGTAATCTTAAATTTTTAAAATTATACCATTTTTTCATTTCTTGAGTATTTTTATGTTTTTTGTTAAATATGTTTAATAATTTTAGTTTTTAACAAAAGTTATAATAACGTACTTTACAACAATGCTGTTAATTTTTAAGTTTAATTAATTGTTAAACCTTATTTGGTAAGGTTTTTCCTTTACTATTGTAACTTACTTTTCGTTTATTTTAATTTTTAAAATATTTTTTATATTTTTCAATTGTTATTAGTTTCATTTTCATATTTTGTAGATCACTTCTAAGAAGCCTATAGATCATTTCTAGAAGCTCAGGCTCCCTGAGCGAAAGCTCTGATAATAAAAACGTAATCTACGCCCACCGGACTTTTATTCCAATTTATCTCCTTCGCTCTTACATATATTCTACAAGTCTAATTAAACTTTTATTTTTATCGTAATTCCAATGAGGCCAAAGTCAAATGGGATGTAACTGTAGTATATTTGAATGTGACATCATTAAATTGTAAATAAAAACGTTTTTGAATTAAATTGAATTTCCAATTTCTCCCATTAAGAGCTTGTTTAAGTAATCTGTTAGAGAGTACATTGGACTCGACACCTATTTGATTGAATTATTAATAATATTAATAAGTAAGATGGAGTCTTTAGTTGTGAATAATACAAATGACATCATTTGAATAGGATGTTTCGACCAACTCATGTAAGGTCATAATATTCAGTTGTACTCTTAACTCATTAAAAGCGTTTAATATTGTGCAGGGTTTCTATTGGAGAAAACCTCACGCAAAATGAGTTTCGTAGGTATTGTGAACATGAAATTAGTTAGTATGTGGGGGGGGGGGGGGGGGGGGGCACGCACAATGTTTTTTTTTTTTACAAAATTGCATGGATTATTTAACACTTTTCACAAGTGTTATACATTTTTGCAATCTACTCTTCAATACCTTTCATTTGATACCCCCACTCAAAATTAAAAAAAAGAAAAAAAAAAAGGAACAGCTAATAATTTTCCTGTGTGAGCGTCAAAACGATCATTATTGCTGGAAAGTTTCATGTTACTAATATCTCTTTTGATTCAAGACCTGAAATCGTACAGAGTGACAGACAGACACAGAAACGAAACTATAAGTTTTTTTTTTGGTTTTACCAACAAAAACCTAAAAATTGTCAATTAGATTTAAATCAAATCAAATATATTAGGATACATAAATAAAACAAACTAAAAAATATAACACAATTTGTAAAACAACAATAACAATTAACAAATTTTAAATTAATATCAAAACCACCCCTGTGGTTGTGCTTCATCCCCCCACCCCAAATCGTCAAAATATTGTACTATAAACGAAAACCAATCAAACCCCTATTAAATTCTAACCTCCTGCCACCATATTTAAATGCGTCACATTTTTCATATCGTTTTTTGCGAGACGGGAATTTATTCTTCCAGAGCTAAAATATATTATGCATGTCAAAAAGCAAAAAAAAAAAAATGCAGCAACTCCTATTGGTGTTAGAGAAGTATTTACATTGTTAAGAATTGCTGGTCCTGAGGCAATTATAACACGAAAGCAGCAAAAAGGACCTGGTAATATTGCCAAGTGTTCATTCTTAACCACTACTAAGCACAATTGAGATCAAAGTATCAAGCTACTTGAGCTAAAAAGTGGCTGCAAAGGTGTATAATATAGACCCAAATTAACACCAACTTACAGGGTCATTACAAAATCCTTAAAATATCTCTCCTCTTTAACTCTAAAATTTAAATGTAATAGTCTTTGAATCGTAATTCTAGACCGTACCGATACATCATACCCACTATTTCGTGTGATTCCAAATCAGTGTACCTCCTACTCTTGAAAGCAATATACATATACATAAATATAAAATACTCTACCAATTAATATGGCACATAGCTTCCTCGTATAATATTTTGTGTATTTTAATGATTTTATGCTTTTGCAACCTATTATTGTCAAATTTATTTAATTTTCCCCCGTTAAAATCTGTTTAAATCTGTCAAAATTGTTTTGATATTTTACACGAATAAGCCTGAATTTATTCCAAACCACAGATATATAAGAAACCGCACGAATTAAAACGCAGGACAGGGTATGGCAGTACTAAGCCACACGTGGCATACCCGACGTTAGTGTATCTGGCGTCTCAATTCGGGCGTTTATTTTGCGGTTGAAAGAGCTGTGGTGCTGCCCTGCTCTGCATCGCTGAAGTCTCAATGTAAGGTACGCTCGGGCTCCAAGTAGATGGTTGAAATGAAACTAGGACTATCTGCGGGCTAATTTAACACTTTACAGAAGTTCATAAAAATCAGATGAGTATACTTATGATGATTAATTAGATGTTTTATTATTTAATTATTATTAGGTGTAAATGAATGTATGTTTACTCACGTACGAAAGAGAAACAAACTACTCATATTATAGGACCAACAATGAGCTAATAATTATGACCTACCATCAAAATTTCATTGAAATTGAACAAGTAAGTTTTAAAGATTTTTTTGCTTGCAAAAATTGAGCGAAAGACAGACAGAAAGAAACAAAACCTAAAATGTCTTATGTCTTAAACAGATTTCTTTCTTGATTTTTTTTAATTGGAGACATAAAGAATGTGGTACTTCTTTAGATTGTTACTTCCCTATGATTTTTTAAAATGTAAATGACTTTGACCAAAAAACTATTAAGTCAAAGGGATATTTAGTTCAATGTACAATGGTACAAAGGAATATCACACTTCTGTTTTTATAAGGGTAGTAACAGTCTATCCTTCTAACAGTCTAACATCTTACTCCCCTCTATTTAATTTACAAGGGGAGTTACAATCTAAAGAAGTGTCAAAAAATGTAGTTCTTTAGAAGGAAAACATAGCTTTCATTACCATGGGTTGGGTAATCTCGGAAGCAAAATATTTAATTCGAAAATACATATCTACAAAAAATCGAATTTCACATTGTACTTAAACTTCACTAATATTAACTATTAAATATTTGATTATGAATGAGAGTCGAAAGTTGCATGTCAGTTTAGAAATGATAAACGTTGAGACTACAAGAGTGAAGGTTACGTCAATGTTTCTCAGCTAGAGCAGCGTTAAATTATTAGACAGAGGGCTTCCTGCTGTCCAAGGTAATAGCAATAAAATATTCAGCCCGTCTCTTATCATCTGTGGCTCTGACATTTCAGTACTATCAGCGTCACTCATAACTTGAAACTATCATTACGACGCTTCATCTATTATTGATCTATAGCTAAACCGCTCTCCTGAGAAAGCAATAACTACAAAAATAAAGTCAATTATAAAAATCAAAACTTATCTACATTAAACATTTCCTTTTTTTTGCTCCTGAATAAACAAATACGTTTTAAAATTTGAAATATTTTAACAAGAATTCGTTCTACAAAATCTCAGACAAAAACAACTTAATATAATTGTCTGCAAATTAGTGTGGCACATAGCTTCCTCGCATCCATTTACGAATACTTTAATGATTTTGTATGCTTTTACAATCTATTATTGTCAAATTTATTTAATATTCCCGCTTATTAAATTTTTCCCCAATTGTTTTGATTTTCTACAAGAATTAATGTATTAATTTAGTAAAATTTAAAGACAACAGACTGTTGAAATTACTACTCTCGACAAACCATCCAAATTTTATAAAAAACAGATGAGTAATTTTAAAAATTTAGGTGCCAATAAATATACCAGGTCTGATCAAAAAGTATGGAGACTGATTTTATTACTAGATAACAGACTGGAGGGGGAAGATAAGACTGAGTGGATATTGACTTTGTATTACTGTAAAGCCACATGACTTATCTCACTGCTTCGAATAGTCTCAGTTGGCTTCTGTGAGTGATCAAGTGAACGTGTATTTTGTCTTCTGTCGTATTTTGGTATGATTTAAAATCTTGAACAACGCGTTTGTGTCAAGTTTTGCCAGATGCTTGGGCGCACCGCTACAGAGACTTATGAAATGCTTTCTTTAGCCATGGTGATGATACCATGTCACGTGACAGAGTGTTTGATTGGTTTAAACGGTTAAAAGAGGACAAGTGTTGAGAGTGATGAGCGTAGAGGACGTCCTACGACAAGTGTTTTGACAACAGTTTTTTTCCGACTGTGACGGAATTATCCATCACGATTACACTCCCATGGGGCAAACCATTACTAAGGAGTATTACATTGATCTCCACCGCCGTTCAGGCGATGCCGAAAGACGTCGAATGTGAAAGACCCGAATTTCGTGAAGTTGGAAGCTGCGACATGACAACGCGCCTGCAAATTCATTTGGCCAAAAACTCAATTTCTAATGTACTAAAACCTCATGTTGATGTGACATTTGACCACCACGTGACTGTTTTCTATTTTCCAAGCAAAAAAAAAACCACTCAAAGGACAATGATTTCAAGATGTGGAAACCATAATACAAAATGCGATGGACCAACTAAAGCTAATACCTCAGGAAGCTTTCCAGAGATGTTTCTCCTAGTGGCAGGGCCGCTAGAAGCACTGTATTGACTCACAAGGGTCCTACTTTGAAGCAGATTAAACTGTTATTTCTCTTCTAAATAAATTTTATTTTATAAAAAAACAGTCTCGATACTTTTTGATCAGACCTTTGTATGTTTGTTCGCTTTTGAAATAGAAACAAATGAGCGCAGGAAAATAAAACGTATATGGGACCAAACATAATAATAATCAACCATTTATTAAATGTAACAACTACATAAGTACATATTTAAGTAGATATTAAGTACAAATGGGACCAAACAATAGGTTAATAAATACTTAATATCCAAATTTAATTAAAATCGGACAAGCAGTTTAAAAATATGTTGGTTCACAAAAATTTAGGAACAGACAGAAAGATTGGAACCAAAAAAGGTTCCCTGATGTCTGAAACGGATTTCTGTCAAGAAATTTTTGAAATCGGAACATTATGAGGGTAAGTATGCATTACCCTCTTAAGTGACATAAATCTCTGTTATCAGAATCTGATTGCTACATCATGTATTACATTTATCATTATATCCACCACTTCTAACGGGTCAGACTCGATTTCTAACCAAGATAACACAATACTGGAGATGTGGAACAAGATAACAGGATTTAAGTTCAACTAGGATGACAAGATAACTGGGTTATCTCAAGTCACTTTACTTAATTGCCACAGTCTGTTTTCAGTGCAGTGCTTTCAAAAGAAACGTTCCAAAACAATCCATTTTACTAGCAACTAAATAGTGAAATAATGTTTATATTGCATAGCGATCTAGATAAAATGTGTTTACAATAATTGCCAAGCTACAGCATTTTGCCAAACAATTCCGATATAGCTTCCGTTACCTTCGGTAAGCTCGGAAGAATAGTTATTTATGTAACTAGGCTGCAAAATGGAATTTTGCTGACAAGTTTTAAAGTTTTAGTTCCGAGCCAAAGGCGAGGATAGGCAAAACAAATTTACTGCAGAGGCGAAGCCGAGGCAGGAAATTTACTATTTTAATGACGAGGTGAAGCCGAGTCAGGAATGTTTCCTTTGCTGCATAGTTACATACAATATTTTATCTATTAACGGCAGAAAAATTACACTAATTATTATATCCCCTTTTTAATATATAAAAGATTTAAAGAAATTAAATTTGTAAAAAAACGATAGTTTGAGTCATCAAGAAATGAAAACAATTCAGGGTTGCCACTTTTTTTCATTAACAACTGTTTTTTATCTTAATTTTTAGTGATTTTTTAAAAATAATCATTGTAAAATAGTAAAATTTGTTTGTCTCTATGAATAATTATTTAAGTTATTTTCAAAAAAGATATAACTAATTAGCAGAATATTACGCTTAAATATATTAAAATAAACAATGTGGTAGTGTTTATAACCTGCGATGAAGTAACCTCTTTTTAGTAAAATTTTCTTACAATGTGACAGCCTGTTTGTTATTTTGCTGACACTTTGAACTTTTGCTGACACTTTGAACTTTTGCTGACACTTTGATATTTTTCTGACACTTTATTCAAAAGAATCAAGAAAAATGACATTTTGCAGACTGAAAACAGTACAACAATGCTTAATTTTGCTGCCGTGAGTAGATAAAACTATTTTTCCTACTAGCGGCAGCAAAATTACGCATTATTGAATGTTTTTAGGCATGAAAGTTGAATTTCTCTGAGGTTTCAAGAAGACTTCACAATACGCAGCAAAATACAATTTTGCTGCCTAGGCAGCAAAATCGTATTTTGCTGAGGATTTTTCCAGGATAAGCCACGCCCTCATTCCCCGCTACAAATAAATAAGCAAATAACCTTTTCTTTTACATTATCTTTAACCTAAATTATTTGAACAATTTACCTTAAAAATATTACGAATTTATAAAAAAAAAAGGTTTATAAATACTTATTATAGATTATATTTATAAAATAGAATGGAGTAAAAAGATAAAAAAGAAATAAAAATATTACAAAAAAAAATAGTAGGTCTTAAAATAATCATAAATAATTAAATTAGTGGCAACACTGCAGCTCGTCTATTATTATCATCATTTTGTTTTGTTTTTACTGTATTTCTGTCAATTATATTTATAATTGTAACATTTGATATTGTTGCTTGTTTTTTTTTTTTAATTTGAATAGTTCAATAATAGTATTTGATAAGTAAGTAAGTATTATGAATGAATATTATTTATAGGAAACATTTTTCTGCCGCCAGTAGGAAAAATATTGTATGCAACAAGGCAGCAAAGGAAACATTTCTGCTCCATATTGATATATTGCCGAATCGTCAATCGAATACATTACCTGCCTCGGCTTCGCCTCGGCAGTTAATTTCCATAGCCTGACCTAGCCTCCGGCTCGGAGGCTAACTTAATCATTCCTCAGAAAAATTCCATTTTGCTGCCTAGTTACATAAATAACTATAATTCGAAATAACAACAATATCGAATTTCAAGTGTACTTAAGCTTCTTATTAAATATTTAGTTTTAGGATGAAGGTTGAAAGTTGCGTTTAAGTTTGATAAGATAAAGTTTGAGACTGCTAGAGAGAAGGTTACGTCAAGGCTTCTCAGACATGGAGCAGCGTTAAATTATTAGACAGAATGCTTCCCGCTGTCCAAGCTGAAGGTTAATAGCCATCAAATATTCACCCATCTCTTATCATATGTGGCTCTGACATTTCAGTACCATGAAATAACTTTTATCAGCTGTTCAAATCCAAAATAGCGGATAACTCACGTCACGCGAAAAAAAAAAAATACGAGATTAAGAAGTGGATTTTGTTTAAAAAATTACTTTTTAATTGATGAGCTGACATAAAAAAAAAAAAAAAAAAATTAATTAATGAAGAAAGATTATGTAAGTATATATTTCTTGATAATGTCTCAAAGTAGGGACGAAATACCTCAAAAAACGTAGTTTTTTTTTACCCCTGAAGACACCCAGAAAAGAACACTCCAAAAATAGAAAAACACACAGAAAATAAAAATGAAAAATGAGTAGATTACAAAAATATATAACACTTGTGAAAAGCGTTTTCCACGCCACTTTGTCAAAAAACATCAACATTTTGCGTGTCCCCCCTTAAAACTATATTGCCGCAGTTTCAAAAAATATGGAAAAATATGAAAAATGTTCTGCTGTTCCATAGAAAAAATAAGATGGGAATCAAAGATCTCTCAAGATCAAGATCAAGATCTCTGGCGCCTTGGAACACTATTGGAAAGTTTTTAATTTTCCACGCCATTTTGTCAAAAAAATCAAAATCCCCCCTCCTTCATACTATTTTCATGTTTACGATACCAACGAAACCCTTTTTACTGGTCTTATATTACTTTGCTTTGTAAGTTTCATCGCACATTTCCGTTTCCCCAATTTCGAACCACTTCCCGTGATTCAATCTTCCCCAAATTTTGCACATGGATCCAACTAAGGTGAAGAATACAGAAACCAAAAAAATAAAAAAAAAATAAAAAAAAAAATGGCGTCAAATTTATTTGCTTTTTAAGTTTCATCGCACACCTATTACCCCAATTTTGAACCACTTACCGTCATTCAATCTTCCCCAAATTGTGCAAATAGATACAACTAAGGTGAAGAATACAGAAACCAAAAAAACCAAAAATAAAAAAAAAATGGCGACAATTTTATTTGCTTTTTAAGTTTCATCGCACACCTATTACCCCAATTTTAAACCACTTATCGTCATTAAATCTTCCCCAAATTTTGCACATAGATACAACTAAGGTGAAGAATACAGAAACCAAACAAAAAAAAAAGTTTGAAAATAAGACCAGTTTTGAAAAATGGCATTTTTATATTAATTATTACTTGAGACTTCACGCACTACCAATTTAATTTAGGTATGTACCACTTGCCTTTAGCTTAAACACTTTTGAAAACGTATTGACCGCTTTAAAATTGGATAGAAAAAAAAAATGTTCCAAAGCGTCCAAACTAAGCAACTTCGCACTAAAATAAGTTAACTAAAATCGGTTAATTTCGATCTAAGGAACATGTGCTAGACTTTTGTAAAGAATTTTCACAGACACCCAGTATATATAGTATAATATTAACCCACTGTAAAACAGTATAATATTTTTACTTTTTTCATTAAAACAAGAATAAATATATATAAAAATTGACTGCCAATTGGTGTGGCACATAGCTTCCTCGCATGCTATCACGTACTTTTTGATTTTATACTTGAATTAAAGTATCAATTAACCAAAATTTAAAGAGCACAGACGGTTCAAAGTAATCTAGGGCTATTTGCGGACTACTTTCGATAAACTATAAAAGTTTCATACAAATCAGATAACTACGTTTAAAGCTATAGGTGTAAACTAATGTATGTTTGTGCGAATGTGGAAGAGAAAAAAATGAGCTTAGAAAGTTGCAACTTATATGAGACCAACAATGGGCTACTCATGACCTACAACCAAAATTGGACGTGTAGTTTTTAAGATTCGTTGGTTCGCAAAAATTGAACGACAGACCGACCGACAGACTGACACGGAACCAAAAATTATCCCTGATGTCTTAAACGGATTTCTGTCTTGGAATTTTTGAAATCGGAGACCTAAACATTTTTCAAAGCTTCCGTTACCTTAGGTAAGTTGGGAAGCAAAATAATATTTAGCATTAATAATATAATAATGACCGTTACGGCGTGCAAAAGAAAAAACATGGATCAGAAAGAAATCATAAATAAAAATTCAGGAAAGTCGAAATGAATGAGAACAAATTGCAAAAGACGCTTGAAAAAGATCTTAAATGGACACTGAAGAAGAGAATAAGACCTAAAATATAATATAATAGGATTAAGAAATGATAAAGTGGTGGAGACGTTAGCTTTAAAAGGAAGACCCTTGAAAGGACAGAGTGGAATAGGATGTAACAAGTCTACAAGATGTATTGCTAGGCTTATAAAACATACAATTAGGAAATATAGCGCTTTCCTCGACTCGACGTATAAACCCCTTCAACGGTCCAGCTCGAAAATGTCAATAGAATGGTCGCGCGGCCTACTCTGTACGCAATAACTTTGTTTGATGTGCCGCTATTATATTTAGCTATATATATTAAATATATATTAAATACTACAATGCTTTAAATGTTTAGGGGGGGGGGGGGAATAAACAAAAGAATCTTATGTTTCAGATGTAAAAACATATATACATACATAATATGTATCGTATATAGAAACGGCAATTGCTTATATCAAAGACAGTATAAATTTGTTAAAACAGAATTAGTTTAATTTTATTCCTCGAAACTGGATCACTATACTTAAAATAGTCTGCCAATTAGTGTGGCACATAGCTTTCTCGCGTCCTTTTTCGTATATGTTATATATATTTCATTATATCTGAAGACACCTCTAACAAATTATATAATATTACTCATAGAGTTATTTTTACTAGCCTACAAGTAAATATTTAATAAACAGGTCAAGTGTGTGCTAGTCAGCACACAGCGAGGGTCCGTAGGCCACACTATATAGTGTTTAACTATAAAGTGTATAAACAGTGTTTTTTAAAATGCTAAAAAGCTTACTTTGAACCATTCTAAGGGTCTGATATTCTCAAAACACACACTGATAAAGTATTTTTTTGCCACTGAACCGGACTACAACCATATAAATACATCGAAAAGACCATAATTATAAATAAACGTATTTTGTCAATAAAAAATAAAATAATATTTTTTTCGAAATTTCCAAAAAGTGGTATCTTTACTTTTGGTAGAAGAATGTTCAAGAATTTTTTCAGATTTTTTGCACTTCACATAAGTGAGATAGAGAGAGGGGGGGGGGGGGGGCACGCTTTAAACCCGCTTCAAACTCGCCTACGCTCGCCCTATCAAAGCTATAACCAAAGAATTATATATTTTTGTAATCAGCTCGACGTACCCTTTTATATGATAGGTACAAACAGTTCCTTACTTTTAAATTTTGTCTCTTTTCTAACTCCGTCATGTATAAGTAGTTAGCAATATATACGTACTTAGCAGTGTGATTTTATAATTTATATTTAATGAAAAATGTAAGGAACTTCGTTCCTACCGGGTGTCCCGCGACACCACACGTATTTTTTTTTTTTTAACTTTTTGTATTAATCAGTCGGTTTGGGCCAATTTCTGACCAAACGCAAAAAACCGCAAGGTGGTCCTTAGGTGGACCCGGGTCCGCCCAACCTAATTGAGGTTTTCTGTGGTTTCCCTCAATTTACTAGGCGAATGCCAGGTTGGTCCCCTCTAAAGCCAGTCCACAGACTGCCTAGGATACTTGTTTACTCCTGTAATATTTTCTAGCTTTGGCCCTTATCTTTGTCTAAAATATTTAGGAGTTCCGGGGGGGGGGGGGGGGGGGGGGGGAGGAGAATTTTATTTTTTGTTTATTACGTAGACTATTATTATAATATTAAAAAAATAAAATAAAATAAAATAAAAAAAAATAAAAATAAAAATAGTATGTTTTTATCAAGGAGGCTGTGGTGTTTCTCCGTATATATAGGTGTGACGCGTGAGAATTTTTCAGTCGTTGTTTAGATGTTTTACGGTGAGTTTAGGTCTTGGGTTAATATTTATTGTGTAGCAGCTTCTTAGTTTTTTCCGTTTTGATAGTCATGAGTGTTTGTTTCATGGGTTTTTTGTATTTCGTTTGTTTTTTAGGCCCC